>OU611839.1:21601527-22126243 GCA_914767755.1 Agrochola circellaris | reverse complement strand
TTAGAGTTTACCGCGCGATGGACATATATGCAAGCTCCTGACTTCAACCTTTGGGCAGTTGCCCGCCAGACACGACACACGTCTGGTCGGAGGATCCTCCCTTTTCTACGGTGGATGAGTGAACTGTACACCCTGTTCCTCATACCCTTAAATATATACACACAATAAATCACTCAATATATATATTACTTAACCATGTCGCAACGAAGGATTCTAGGGGAGCTGTGAGTTAACTCTTGAGTGAAGCGAGGGAGATGTTGATAATTGTAATCATAAATTTAAACTTTCAATTCTTTATTGCATACCATAATGTATAAAGTTGGTAGGTAAATAATTATTTACCGACAGGGCTCATAATTGTGAGCCCTGTCGGTCACAGCATACCTAGATCAAGTAGGACAGAGGAGGAAGAGCACTGGGTGTTTAATGTGATAAATTTTATTATTAAAGGAGACGGGGATTTCTGGGCCTGATTGTAATAAGTTGACGTATGGTTCAAAAAAAAGGTTATATTTTTCTATTACAAAATGTGAAATATCAGCCCATTTTACAATCTGGAAATTGAGAAATCCAAAAATTAAGTTATGGCTACGAACAAAATGGAATATCGATTAAATTATAATCGACTATCGTGACCGAGTTCATACTATTTAAAAGATGCTTTTACCAGATGATTAATTCAAATACATTAATTATTAGAATTAACGTAGGTATTAAACAGTTTAAACAAATTAAATATCTATAAAGATAAATGTTAAAATCGATTCACGTTTGCTAATCGATTATTGTATTTTTTAGTCTATGGTTACATGTCAGTCAGTCACTCGTTTCGTATAGAGATGGGCTGAGTGATGATTTTTCTGTATCGGTGACTGCATGACAATGACAAAAAAATATCGGTGACGGGAACAATGACAAAATCATCAATGATTTTTATTTGAGTATTAGATCTCGTCACTTCATTTGTGAGTAGATACTGTATGATCGCGGAACGGCTTAGTGAAATTATCATTAGTTATTTATGTAGGCATGAGTCGAGTTTGTCAGTTGGCCGCGTAATTTAAATTTTCTTAGTTTGTGACATTCATTGCAGGTTATTTAGGTATTGATTTATCGTTATGGAAATCATCAATATGTTTCCATTAGTGATATTTGCTGCAAGATATGACTATTTAGTATATCATGGCAATTTGTCGTAAAAACTTGGTCGCGTAAATATGCACCTCCCCAACAAGTAATATTCCAATCTTCCCTTCATGCTTTTTCCAGGCTTAGGACTAGCAAAGACTAGCAAAGTAATAGTACATACTTAGTACCTAATAAAAGAAATCTATCAGTCTGCTAATGTTTGGCAGACTGATTGATTTGCATCTTTGCTAACATGTGAGTTCCAGTCCAGTATCGCCGATCGCGCAGTCTCGCAACGTCGCAATTCACAGTCACACCGCCCGCTGCGCCCGAGACGGCCCGATACCGTCCGATCCGAATCACCGAAGTTCGCGTTCATTGTCATTCTTGTAATGATTTTTAAGCATTGATGATTTTGTCTTTGTCATTGCATGATGAAATGATTTTAAAATATCGATGATTTTTACATGTGACATGATATCGGACTCATCTCTAGTTTCGTATCGTTTAGTGCGTGTGCGTTTTGAGTGTTTCCTCCCATAGTTTTATTGATATTTTCTTCGACCCCTGCTTTCTTTCTACGGACTTCTGATCTTACTTCTTGTACGACCCTTGCTGCCACCTATGCTCCGTTTAGGCACAAGAGAATGTAATGTTTTCGGAATTTGGTGTTTTACAGCGAACTAACCGCTAGCGGCACTGTATACACCTTCTATAATTGTAACAGCATCCTATCTTTAAAAAAAACAACTACCTATCTCACAATGAGGTTATACATCGCACTTCAAAAATCAGCTGTTTTGTTACGTAACCTCACTTTGACAAAATCTCTTATAACTCTGCTCTCAGATTGCTAAAATCCGCAAAATTTTCAGTGATGGTTTGATAATATAGTAGCTATTAATTGATACCAATTTCATCTCTTTACATCCAGGCCCAAGATTGTATGAAAGCGTATCCGTCTCCTTTCGTTTATTCATCTTAATACTTACTGATTACATTTTTAAATATTTAAATAAAAATCATTAAAAAATATTTAAAAATATAAAAAATAGTGTTCCGCCGGTATCGAGAGTAGGGTCCAAGCTACCGGTGATTAGGGCTGCAGAGACAGGAACCTCCTCACAATGCGAGCCGTATCGAGGAGTACTGCCTTCTGGATCAGGCCCTTGATCCAACCGCCTAACGAGAGCCTCGAGAGATGTTGGTCGAGGCTTTCGGCCATCAGGCCATTGGCCGTTCCGACAATCGGCACAATGATAGCCGAGCTCACATTCCACATGTCGACAACCTCGTGTGCTAAGTCAAGATATTTTATTTGTTTCTCTTTGTCAGCTTTCACGAGGTTCCCGTCATGTGGGATAGTAAGATCGACTATCTTTGCGCGGCGCTCTACGATTAGCGCGCCGCGCAATGGTAGTCGATGTCAGGACTATTGACAGGGTGTCTGACAGGACTATTGTTGCCAATAAGCCTGATATAGTGGTGATAGACCGATGTCTATCACCACTATATCAGGCTTATTGGCAACAATAGTCCTGCCAGTAATGATAGACCGATCCCAGTACAACGTGACATGGTTATTTTCGAGAACTGGGTCGGGCACATACTTGTAGTACGGTACCTCAGAATCCACAAGTTTGTATTTCAAAGCCAGTTGCTGGTGAATAATCCTAGTCACTTGGTTATGCCTGTGCAAGTACTCGCCGTTAGCCAGACGAGAACAGCCAAAGATAATATGTCTGATGGACTCACCCGGATGGTGGCATGCCCGACACACGTCAACCGTCCCGACCTTCATAATATGTCTCCGGTAGTTATTCGTTAAGATTACTTCGTCCATAATTTCACAGACAAAACCTTCAGTTTCTCCGAAAAGGTCAAAACGTAGCCAGGATACGGACGCTAGAAAATCCGGGCTCATGAAGAGCCCGATAGAAGGGCCCGTGAAGCTCCTTGCTTTGCCATACCTCTTTGCAGTCATCTGTAGTAAGTACCACAGGCTTGTGCCAGTTCTCTTTAGCTATGGAGAGTGTGGTGAGCCCCTTGTCCACTGCCACCTCGTCATGGTGCATACCCACTTCGGCTTTCAAAATATTTTCTCTGAGATTGCACACCTCGCGGTTGTGGAGGGTCTTCGCATTTAAGAAGCCTCGACCCCCGCAGTTCCGCGGAGTGTACAATCTCATCATCGATGATCGTGGGTGATGCATCCGGATTGCGGTCAGCAGTGTACGGACCCTCCTATCCAGGGCGTCGAGTTCGGTCTGAGTCCATTTGAGTATGCCGAAAGAGTAGGTACATCAAAACCGGCATGACCCAACCGTTGAAGGCGCGCACCTTGTTTCCGCCTGAAAGAAGACTAATTAATACCTTCTTCAGGCGGCCAAAGAAGCGCTCCTTCAACGATTGCTTCATGTCAGCAACATTGATGCCTAATGCTTCCGACATACCCAAGTACTTATAGCTTTCGGATGAGGACAGGGATCTAAGGTGTATGGATTCCGAGAGTTGAGTTCCCTCGGATTCCATAATCTCGCCTCGCTTTACATGCATGACTGTACATTTGTCCACACCAAATTCCATCCTGATGGCGCTACTAAATGATGATGTTTCAGTTACCTTCAGTAGCTCCACCAGTCGCAATTTGTTGGGGGCAAATAGTTTCAAATCATTCATGTAGAGGAGGTGAGATATGACCTAGCCACCTTTCCTCAAACGATAGCCTAGACCTGAATCCTCCAGCAGTGTACTAAGGGGATTCAGGGCTAGGCAGAACCAAAGTGGACTCAAACTGTCGCCCTGAAATATTACCCTAAATATTATTGAGTTTTATTCAATACGACGATACTTCCCGAAGCAATCGTGACTCTGCTCGACGATCGTGACAGTCATTTTATGAAAGTTGTAAAAACGTTTTGTAAACACTACCTACTAACATAGTTTTGAAGAAAATTGTTACCTACTAAAGCTTTGTGTTTGTATATTTTCTTTTAAATCAATAAAACATTTATTTCTTTTACTTATTCATTGAAAAGAAAATAAATAAACATAAATAATGGCACGCAAGCGACGACTTTAACAAATATAGCACAATGCTCTTTTTGGCATGTCTCAAATTCGTAATTAACTTTTCCCGAAATTAAGTAAATTATTATAAGTTGATTTTTCACATAACTGATAAGTAATACAAGTTTAGTACATTCTTGGTGTTTAGTTAAATACATCATCTTCGTTCTCCTGCCTTTTCTTTTTTTTTTTTTTTTTTGGATGGGAAATTATCAAATAACTTCTCCCGCTCTGGGTGGAGCGGGAGGGCGTGTCAGACTTTTACTGACTAAAACCCACCCGTGTTCCTTCCGTTGCCTGTGTGCCGAGGTCGCGATATCCCTTTCAGACAAACCCGCAACCCCGGCAGGCATTGGCCCTTCCGGACCCCGTCAGTTGGTGCTGACATCTCTTTGAGGCGCGCGTGGAACACAACGCGCCGTCGACCCGGGCCTGGTCCCTATCGGACGGCGAGCTACCCATTGCTCACCGTCCGCAAGCCCGCGCCTACGGTGGCCGGAAGTCGGCTCGCGACTCCCGACGCCCGGGGCGTCTCCTGCGGCGACTAGGGCCGCGAGGGGGCGCATTTTGCCTCTCCCTCGCGCGCTCCGCCTCCTCCTTCGCGAGCATTACTGCTTCGCAGAAGGAGGTGACGGCCTCCCATGCACTCTCGCTCCGGACCATGGCCTGAACCAGGGCCGGACGCGAGAGATCGCCGCCGCCGATCGCCTCCGTGAGGACACGGCGGTGCTCCGCCCAAGCTGGGCAGACCTCCACCGTATGCTCCACCGTGTCCTCCGGGCGATCCACACAGTGGTGACACCCGGGCGTTTCCTCCCGCTTTATCCTGAACAGGAACCTCCCGAAACAACCATGTCCGGTGAGGACCTGCGTCAGGCGGAAGGTGAGGACGCCGTGGCGCCTCTCTAGCCACTCCTCAAAGAGGGGACTTATCGCCACAATTGTGGCGTGCCCAGCGCTGGGTTGCGACAATCGCACTCTCCATGCCGCCATGAGATCCCGCCGGAGCTCTGTCCGCTGTGCCGCGATTTCTCGCGGCAGCGGAGTTACGCACCGGCGTTTCGCCTCCTCGCGCAACTCCCACATGTGCGCGAGGACTTTTGCCTCCAGATCCCATGGCGGTAGTCCGGCAAGGAGGCTCGCCGCCTCACGGGAGACCGTGCGGTATCCTCGTACCAGCCTGATGGCCATGACCCTTTGGGACGCGTTCAACCGCTGGGCTGGTCGCAGCCTCAATGAACGCGCCCACACCGGTGCCCCGTAAAGAGCCATGGACCGCACGATCCCCGCATAGAGCCTCCGGCAGGAGGCGTTTGGACCCCCTAGATTGGGCAGAAGCCGCTTCAAAGCAGCCCCTGCCCTCTGCAGTTTGGGAGCCAAACGTCGGAAGTGCTCCACGAAGTTCCACCGGCTGTCGAGGACGAGTCCCAGGTACTTCATCGTCGACTCGACACCGATGTGAACCCCTCCTGCCGTTATCCGGGAACCCGACAGTGGCGCGTTCCGAGGACCATAAAAACACATGGCCTCGGACTTGTGCAAGGCCACCTCGAGTCCCAATTGCCGGATCATATCGCAACCCAGCGTGTCGCCAGTTCAGCCGCCGCCTCGTGCGACCTCCCCTGCGCCAGGACCAGCGTGTCGTCAGCGTAGCACATGACGCTGACGCCACTAGGGAGGTCGGCGCGCAGCACCCATTCGTAGCCGATGTCCCACAGATGCGGCCCCAGGACCGATCCCTGTGGGACACCGCACGACATCTCTCGCCGGTTCCAGTCTCCGTGGTGACCGGGGTAGATGATGGCCCTGTCCGTCAAATAGGCCTCGACCACTCGACAGAGGTAGGTCGGCATCCGGTGATACCGGAGTGCCTCCCTAATGCAACTCCAGGGCAGGGTATTGAAGGCATTGGCGATGTCTAGAGACACTGCCAAGACGACCCCACCCCGGGCAACAGCATCCCCCGTCGTGAGGGCTCGAACGCGCATGATGGCATCCACCGTAGAGCGCCCCTTGCGGAAACCAAACTGGCTCTCCGCCAGATCCGGTCCCACTCGCTCCAGCCGCCCGACAAGGCGGTCTGCAATCACTCTTTCAAAGAGCTTGCCCACCTCGTCGAGCAGCACGATGGGCCGGTAAGCGGACGGAGAGTCCGCCGGGCGCCCCGGCTTTTTGATGAGGACCAGTTTCCCCGTCTTCCAACGAAGTGGGAACTGGCCCCTTTCCAAGCATGCGCTAAGGAGCCCCCTTAGTCGAGGCCCGAGAGCCTCCAACGCCAGAACCCAGGCTTTTCCAGGTAAGCCGTCGGGTCCTGGGGCGGTATTTTTGGCATTCAGCCTACGTACCGCCACTCTCAAATCTACCTCGGTCACCTCCGGAATATCGTCGTCGTCGTCACTAATGTGGTCCGCATTGGGCACCGCAGGAGGCGGAGCCATGGGCGGGGGAGTATGTTCCCCTCGCAAAGGGAACAGAGCGCTCACCACGTCCTCCACGAGCTGGGGCCGGAGACTCTGTGTCAGCGGGGGAGCCCATGGGCGGAGTTTGTCTCTCGCCCATTTGTACGGGCGTCCCCACGGATCTCTGTTCAGAGTCTCCAGCGACTCCTCGCGGGCCAGTCCTCTGGCCCGCTCGATCTCCGCTCGGAGGGCGGTCTTCGCCGCTCTGTACCCGTCGTACAGCTCCGCCTCAATGGCTTCCGTATCCGGAGGGCGGATACGGAGCCTGCGGTGCCTGGAGTACCGGTGGCGCGCAGCAACGCATGCCGCGCGTAAAGCGGTCAGCTCACGCGACCACCAGCACACCTGGCGCCGAGCACGTCCGGGCTGGACCCGGGGCATTGCCACGTCACATATCTCGGACATGGCCTCCCGGAACCACTCCGCCTCGACATTGATGTCGGCAGGCCTGTCCGGTGATGACACCCAGGCCTGCACGATCGAGGCTTCCAGGAGGAGCTCCCGGTCCAGTTGCTTCAGCGCCCACCGCGGACCACTCGGGGTCTGTCGGACCGACGCGCCCGAGGTCTGGGCGGAGACGTCAAACCGGATGTACCGGTGATCGGAATAGGTCTCCACCCCCTCCATGACGCGCCAGTCAATGACACGTGGCGACAGAGCGGGGCTGGCGAACGAGATGTCCACCACTGATTCACCCCGCATCCGCACACACGTGGGGACAGAACCCCGGTTCAGGACGACCAGGCCTGTCTCCAGGGCCCAGTCCTCCACCATCCTGCCCCGTGTGTCCGTATACCGGGAACCCCAAGCCACGTTCTTGGCATTGAAGTCCCCGAGGACGACCACGGAGAGGGGATGGTACCCGACGACGACGACTCTCAACTCCCCAAGGGAGTTGTGGAACTCGGCGAGAGTTCGGTTCGGGGAGAAGTACGCTCCCACCACGACAATCTCCCCGAACCGTGCTGCCACGCAACCCTGTCCCCTCTTGACGGCCTCGAGGGACGGGGTACCGGCGGCGGCCGACGATATAATGGTCACTGAGCCGCTCAGGTCCTCCACCCAGTCATCCCTGGGCGGGACAAAGTACGGCTCAGCGACCACGGCGATGTTAATCGACCACTGCGCCATGCTCTGGAGCAACAGATCCTGAGCTGCGGCGCAGTGGTTGATGTTCGCCTGGAGGAGGCGTAATGGGGCCACTATTGGCAGTCCATACTCGCCTCCCCCCGAGCCCCGCGTGAGGGCCCCGCCACAGCGGCAACGGCGGCGGCGGCGACGACTGTGGAGGCGGCAGCGGCGGCGGCAGTGGTAGCGGCGGCGGTTGCGGCGGTGACGGCGGTGGCGGAGGGCTTGCCCCTGGCTTTGGCTTTGGCGGGTTGGGCGCAGGCCTTGCTCCCAATCCGGTGCTCGGCCGGCTTGCCAGCCGCCGCACATACGGCGCAGTGCGGCGTGGCTTCGCACGAGCCGGCCTTGTGACCGGGCTGACCACAGCGATAGCAGTGATCGCTGCGGTCCACCTCCGAGGTGCATTTAGCTCCCACGTGGTTGCCCACAAGGCAGCGGAAGCACCTCAGAGGTTTTGGCTCTAGCAGTTTGACCTGCGCGGATACCCAGCCCACCAATAACCTTTGGCCCTCCCCGGCGATTTTCCTGGCCGCCGACACGGGGCAGCTCACCGTTACGGCTCGCATCCCCTTGAAGTCAGGACGGATGGTGCCTGCCCTAACCTGCTCAGCAGAGCACCCCCCAGTCCTGACGACAGCGGCCACCACCTGTGCCTCCACCACGGAGTCGTCCAGGCCCGAGATGCGCATGTCTACGCACTTGGTGGGCCTGGACACTCGGGCCTCGTCCGCATTTAGGGACGCCCTAAGCTTTTCAGCCAGGGCGTCAGCGGCCGGGCCACTGGCCGCTCCGGGGACCTCCAGCATCCGGGCCCCTGTCGCTGTGACCCTGACCCGGATGCCCTGAGCGGCGCCGATCTCGTTGAGGTCCACCGCCGCCCCGACCTTGGAGAGCAAGTCGCGGTAGGATACGCCCTTCTTCTCCGCTTCCGGCTGTAGTGTAATTACTACAGCTGCGGACTTCGGGGCGCGGAGCCTAGCCGCGACACTCTGCTCCTTGCGCCGCTGCCGCCTCGCCTTCTTCTTGGCCGCCCTTTGCGCCTTGCCCGCCTTCTTTCTCTCCCCGGCTATTTGCCACTCGGCGTCAGCCTGAGGAGAAGAAGCGGGCAGGGGCGGCCGTTTCGCCACCGAGGTAGGAACTCCCACTGCCAGGGCCGGAGCCGGAGCCGGGGCCCCCACCGCCTTGGCCGGGGCCCTTGCTACCTGTGTAGCAGCCTGTGTAGCAGCCCCACGCCTGGTCTGCCCTGACGGGGCTGGTTTGGCCGCAGCAGCTGTGGCGGCGGCATACGATGCCGCCTTTCGCTGGCCCGAGGCCGACTGGCTCGCCGCTAAAGGAGGGCGAAGGACCATGCCCTCCAGTACGGAGAACCGGCTGTTGAAGGCAGCCAGCTCCTTCCGCACCAGGGTCAAAACCCGGTCCTCCGCCAGCAAGGGCGGGCCCTGCCCTTGCACCACTCCACGCTGTAGAACAACGCGGGCGCTGGCTCCACGGAGCCCGGCCAGGTCTGCTCGGAGCTCCTTGTTCTCCTTTTGGAGAAGCTCCATGGCGGCTGTCAAGCGGGCGACCTCCGCCCGCATTTCTGACGTACCGTCCGACGGAGGCCCGAGAAGGGCCTCCGCTGCCGCCATAATGGAGGCCGTGGCCGCGGATATGGCCTTGTCTTTTGAGGACTGGAGCCTCTTCAAAGCCACACCCCTGATTGCGGCCACTATGACCTCCGCAAACCCGGCCGCTCGCTCCGAATTGGAGCGCCCAGCAGCGACTGGCCCACCACCAGCAGGGTGGCGCCCCTCCATCGGCCGCTCCCGGTCCTGGACGGCCACTTCGGCGGCCTCGTCGGTGGCGACTCCTCCCTTGGCACGGCGGGGTGTCGCAGCGGCGCCGGCCTGTACCCTCGCGCTCCCTTGCGGGACGGCGACCCCCTCCGACTCCTCGGTCGAGGCCTCTGACGAGACCTCAGCGTCGCTCTCCCCGCCGATTCCTGAGGGGGTTTCAGGCCGCTTGATGCGACCCCGATTGCCCCGCCCTGGTTTGGAGGTCACCGCCACCGCGCGACCTCGGCCTCTCCTCACCGTCGACACTTTAGCGAGCGGCAGGCTTTCCTCGCTCGAGGATAGCCCTGCCGCTGCTGCGCGGTCCGTCTTTTGGTCGCGCGAGCGTTTCCTCCAGAACTTTGACAGCCCACGCCCCGTGTCCTGGTCGGACTTCGTTTGGTCCCCAGAGGGACAGGAGTCTCCTCGACTCTGTTTGCCGTCGCCGGCAAGTGGTTCCTCCGCCAGTAAACTCGGCACTTCATCGTTTTGTGTGTTTGTTTTTGAAATTTTATCCATATTGATTCCCACGAGTACACAATATATCCAATTTCCTATTTTTAACGAAGATAAATGTCGCTTAATACAAAATGACCCATATTTTACTTTTTTTTGTTCCAGGCCAAATGACTTAACCGCCTATGATTATTGTTTCTTATTCCAGGCTAAATGACTAAACCTCCTAGGTTTATTATTTCTTGTTCCAATCTAAATGACTTAGGCATGCAAATAATGGCTCTAAGCTAAGTGCTTTAATCAAAGAGTTGGTCATATTTCAAACCCAAGCTTTAAATACCATAATTTATCTTAAACTTATTAATGTATGGCTAATTAGTTAATGCGACTGGTTTTTTTTAAAATAAATTGTTTGTAATCATACCTGAATAATGAAGTTTGCAGAAATTGGCGGTTAAAACATTGATAAATTAAAAGGTACATACATAGGGTGTACCTACCTCTCTTGTTAATAATTATGAAATGAGAAACAAAACACATTATAAATTGTTTAAAGATAAGTTTTTTATTTAAAATGACAATCACCTAGGAACAGCAGTAACTTCTTAGCTTACCAAGGTAACAACTAAAGTTTTTATCACAATTGTATAGGAATCAGAAGTTAAACAGTCTTTTTATTACGACACGTACGTCACGTTACGTCTTTTTTTTTTGCTTTATTACCTAAAATAATTATTCTCATTCTTCTTCATTCCTAAACTTTAAAATTTAAGTATTTAAAAACTTCTTTTTTGAGATTTTTCTTGTTTTTTAAAAAGTAGTTACTACTTTAAAAAAAAACAAAAGAAAAATCTCTTCAATTACAAAAAAAGGTTTATCCATAAAATAGAACTGTTTTGCATTAAAACAAAACAGTTATTATGTTATGAAAAACATAAGATTTGATTTGAAGAAGCTGTCTTAAATTTTACCGATAATAAGCATAAAACGTACTTACGGGTGCCAAAAGTTACCTGTGGACCTTTCACTCAAGCAGGATTCGGCTGCGGGCGCGATCTGTCACTCATGACAAGTGTCAATCATAGAAGTCTTCAAAAATTCAACAGCAAGCAAATTGCTCAAATGTTATGTTTTTCATAACATAATAACTGTTTTGTTTTAATGCAAAACAGTTCTATTATGTTTCTTCAAAACATAACATTTGATTTGAAGACCTGTTTGGTATTTGCTGGTGAAAGAGTACCCGAAGGATGTAGACGCTATGTGAATTAAATATTATATGGAACGAACGAATATTTCAGTCTGTATTAATTAAATGTTCCAATAAAACAATTAAGTGTTTTCAATATATTTATCTTAGTAGATGCAGAAATGAACACATCTTCCTTATGATGTTAAAGATTAATGGCAAATTTATTTGCCTTATTTAAGGTGAATATAAATTATAAGGCTACAGTATACTGATAAAAGAAAATCAATGGGACTAAACTGAATAATAATCTCATCAATAAAGGAGAATTGGATCACTCATATCCTTAATTAATATAAGTTTAGTTACTTACTTGGAAATTATGAGATCAATAAGGTGTACAGACATTTTTGAATGTCATAGTAAGCAATTTTATAAAGATGTGGAAACACAAACTCAATGTCATACATACATGACAAAGTTAAAATTTCGTTGAAACTGAAATTTAATTAGGACCTTTTATTAAAATGGTCAATAGGTTAGTCAAGTGGTGATGCATGTAAATGAAGTCTCATCATTTGTTAATTAAATTAACTTGAAATGTGAATCATGTACACAAACATAATTTTAATATTTTCTTAGGGGATTAAAAATTATCATATAATAAATCCTCTTCCTCTCTCACAGAGAGACCCTTTGTCCACTCAGTGGGAACATAATAGCCTGAGCATTATAATACTAATAATTCTTTATTTTTCGGACAACATACATACTCGTACATTATACATTCTCTTGAGAGGTAGCCCTCTCTTTTACTACTTTACGAAAGTAATTTTTCTGTCTCTAGCGGCTCTTCCAGTTTCATTTTATCTGATAATCTATTTTCCAGCCAGCCTTCCGAAGGCTACCACAGACCTTATACTTCCTAGAGGCTCCTCAATCTTAGTTTGTTTAAAAATGAATCTAGTCCATTCTAAGGAGAGGCAGTGTTGTATTTCAAGGCAAGCTTAACCACACCTGTTATTGCAAACCAAAATCAACAAGGATTATGGTAGCTTTTAAGTAAACATCTTGATTGTCAGTGTCTTTGAACCCTATTTTGGCCACACTATTATTCAAAATCTTGAAAGTTGTGAGATGTCTTATATTATTAGGTTAACATGTAAATCTACGCCAAGCAAGGGGTATCTTTTTATCCCATATGGGTGCCTGGGTAATGCTTTTGAAACTTACAAATGGACAAAATCTGTTTAGATGCGATCAGGTTATTAAGGGAGTTTGACTCCCCCCGCGACGTCTCAGAGGGGCGCGCGTGGAACACTACGCGCCGCCACCTCGGGTCCTGATGTGTGGGGGGCGACGGACGTCCCCGAGTCCGTCGCCCCTGGACCCATTTAGGGGGGCGGAAGAGGGCGTTATCCGCCCTCCGCCGACGCCCGGTGCGCCTGCTGCGGGCCGGGTGAGTGGACGAGATCTCCCTCTCCCTTTCCGCAGCCTCCTTCTGCGACCACCGCGTCCCAGGACTCGGCGCCGCCGACCATAGCGTTCACTACGGCCGGCAGCGACAAGTCACTGCCTACTTCTGAGATGAGGGCACGGCGCGGCTCCTCCCAAGCGGCACACTCTGCCAGCGTGTGCCGCGCCGTGTCCTCCCGGCAGTCGACGCAGTGGTGACACCGGGCGTCCGGCTCCCTGTTTATGCGACACAGGTACTTCCCGAAGCAACCATGCCCCGAGAGCACCTGCGTCACCCGAAACGACAGGGAGCCGTGCCTCCTCCCGAGCCAGCGTTCGAGCACCGGCCGGACCGCCTCGACGACGTCGAGGCCGGCGGTAGGGCGCGAAAGCCTGTCCCGCCATTCCGCCACCAGGACCTCGCGAAGCTGAGACCGATGCAGCTCCACGTGTCGCTGCATCGGTCGCTCGCCCCGCGCCCGCGCTTCCTCGCGCCACCGATACGATGACGCGAGTACTTTCGCCTCCAGGTCCCAGGGCGGGGATCCGGCCAGTGCACAAGCCGCCTCGTAGGAGATCGTGCGATACCCCCGGATGACTCTGACGGCCATCGCCCTCTGCGGTCTCCGCATGACGGCGATGCTCCCGGCCGTCAGGTCAGCCGCCCAGATCGGGGCCCCGTAAAGGGCCATCGATCGCACGATCCCCACGTAGAGCCGCCTACAAGCGGCGCTCGGGCCCCCCAGATTGGGAAGCAGCGTTGAGAGCGCTCCAGCAGCGCCCAGCAACTTGGGCGCCAGCCGTCGGAAGTGGGGCCCGAAGTCCCACCGGCTGTCGAGGACCAATCCTAGGTACTTCATGGTACCCTCGACAGCGATCCGAGCCCCCCCAACCACGATGTGTGAGCCGGGTGACGGCGCCCGCCGGGGGAACTGCCCCCCTCCCCCAACTTTCCAAGCTAGGAGTTGCAGCTTGTCAGGTCTAAGAGGTTCTTACATGGATCCTGTACTGGTACTGGGTCTAGTATGGGGCGATTTATATATAGTACGTCCCCATCCCATTACCGAGTTCAGATGGCTGAACACTCGGTCTTAAATTGGGCGAAGAGAGAACACCCATGCTAGTCAATGCTGTCACCTCTGACTAAAAGCATCGTAGAAGCATCGCAGAAGCTTGCCAAGCCATCGTTTGAGTCCCATGTGACGTACTGTCGCACAACGGCCGACTTATCTTACACGAAAAGGTCGTAAACGTCGAGGACGCCCCACTTTGAAACATGGCCTCCGAGGCCTGGGGCCTGGAGCAACAGGAGCCAATCAGGCTGGTCTGTTCTTAAAAGCGGTCGGCTAAGCCGTTATAACACTTAACCTCCCCGGGAGGTAAACCGCTGACAGAGTGATGTTAAGCTAACTTCGTCGTTTTGCAAGATAGGTTCAGGAGAGCTAGGAAAATGTATCCCTCGCTCATCCTTGAATGTACGACAAATGGTCTGTTGTCGGAATGAGTTAAATTACTAGAATATTTGCACTCTGAAGACTGGCTTTTGTGGCTGCTTATTACTGCGTATATGGCAAACATCTCTCGCAAATTCGAGTGCCATTTTTTTTCTGGTTTGGTCAAGTTCCTGACAAGAGTAGAATACTCTTTATAATTTACACCATACGAATTACAGATATAAATGTAGAAATTGTACATACGGTGACACAATGGGCGGTATTATCACTAAAAGCATCTTTTGGATGTATAGAGTGGCCCATTTATGTGGGCTTACCTTTCCTCCACGGCATGTGTGGACAGGAAGTGGGTTACCTTACCATGTGTAGAGGAACTGAGCTGTGGTCTATCAATAGCCTTTGGCCACCACATTAACTTTTGGCAAACCAATGGAGCAACCTTTTTTAATTTCTCTTGGTCTGCCCTTTTCAACTATTTTGCAGACAGGGCCTTGTGACTAGTATCAGTACACAAAAAGGCCTAAATCTTCTAAATCCTGATTGAGATTTAGAATTTGCTTAGGAAATTTACTTCTCATACAAGCTTTTTTAGGAGTTCCAGTCTCTGAGACATAGAAATAAAAAATTTACAGGCTCGCAAATTCTCTATTCAAACAAAAATATAATTTTGTGATGGCCCAGTGGTTAAGGCCTCGACTCTCATGCATGAGGTTGAGGTTTCAAATTCAGGCAAGTACCAATGTGACTTTTTCAATTCATATGTATTTTCTGAGTTTATCTGGCACATTACTGACATTGGTGAAGGAAAACACTGTGAGGAAACCTGGACTTATAGTTAATATAAGTCTGAAATCGCCAACCCGTCCCGAGCAAGCATGGCGATCAATGCTGGTGCCTTCTCTGTATGAGAAGAGGCCTTTGCCCTGCAGTGGGACAGTAACAGGCTGGTATTATATTATAAACAAAAAGACCTAACAAGGGAACTATTTCATGAACAGCTACCCTTCATTCATTAATAAAACATTGCTTCCATTTTACTTTTCAATTGTCATCATCTTACTTGAGTATAAACAATAGGCTATTTGATTATAATATCATAATATTAGAAAACCACATAGATTAATATTTTGCGTTTAATAGAAATTCGCAGAATTTTCTGAAACTAGAATTGTTCTCAATATTAATATTTTCGGTCTTTGACTTAGCAATAGAAATTTGTGGAATTTGATAAAAATAGAATTGTTCTGAATATTATTAATTTATTTATTCGACTTCTTGTTAGGATCTTATCATTCCCAAGCTTTTACATGGTTCTTTAGACGGCCTGAATCTTGTCAACAATATGAATCTAGGCCTAGTTATTCTTGCTATGATCCTGTTTATCATGTTTTTTAATATAAAAGAACTAATTCTTATAAAACCAGCTTTAACTAAATATACATATTGTGAGTTTTAAATTGTTTAGTGGCTGTATTTGTTCCATTTCTAATTTTGATAGAGCAAGTTAGGTCCTGATGATCATAACTATAAGATTTTCTTAATTATTACAAAATACAGCAAAGAAAAATACAGTATTAACATTATAAATTATAATGTTGTTTAAATATTTAGTATTTCCTAATAGTTATAGAACTTAATGTCATATTTAATTAGTAATTTTAATGTTCTGAATGCAAATTAGAGTTCATAAGAGGTGCTGAACCTCTTTAATGTAACAACTGCATACCACATGAGAGTATTGCACTCTATTTTAATTTAAATACACTTCTGGATGGGTGTGTCCGGACTATTTCCAAAATGGGAAGTAGGATACTATCTCAGTGGGTAGGTTGCTGCCCAATTAACAAGTCCCTGTGGACGTTGCTTTAGCAGCTAGCTCCATCTGCACTAGACCTATATTAGAGATCCCAGCCAAAACCCCCCTCCGCAGGGGCTAAATAGTCTTTAGTTTTATTTAGTGGCATAAGTACTCATTTACTTCTAATTCAGTGTGTGAAACACATGGGCTGGGTGAGCATACCTACAGGTCTTCTTATAACGGATTGTTTTATAAGATGGGATGTCAAAATAAAAATAAAACTGCTTGAGTAGTTTTGCCTCCTCAAGACAATCTGTTTTTGCGTTAGGAATTACCTAATCACAATATTTTACACTGAAACCTTTAAGTTGTAGTGTTTCAAGTCTCTTTAGACATGACCGGATTGTTTAGAAAACAACAATGCGCTTCTGAAGTAGATACTAGCAAGAAGCAATTTAGAAGTTTGTTGATAGTGTTTCTGAGTAAGATTAGTGATATAATGTAGAAATTGTGTCATTGTTAACAGATTTAACACTTACTTGTCTACTCGTTCAATTGTAAATGCGTGGGCCCGACTTACAGGAATCGTTTCGATCTCTTTGCCGTTGTTCGGCAGTGGGAATAGGTGCCTTCTTCCTCCGAGGATAAAGAGCATTCTTCACCACTATCGCACTTAGGAGAATCCGCAGGCACCGGTGACAATTTAGATTTAATGTGACCTTTCGATCTCCATTTCGGCATTTCGCTGGCTCAACTATCAGCGTAACACTATATATCACTTACCACAAGCACTATTATTCACTTTCTATAAGTTTTTTCTGAAACTTTACAATTTTCTTTAAAGAAAATTATCGAAAGAAAAATTTTCCGTACGTTAGCGGCAAAATTTTTAGACGCTATGATTGACACTTGTCATGAGTGACAGATCGAGCCCGCAGCCGAATCCTGCTTGAGTGAAAGGTCCACAGGTAACTTTTGGCACCCGTAAGTACGTTTTATGCTTATTATCGGTAAAATTTAAGACAGCTTTTTCAAATCAAATGTTATGTTTTGAAGAAACATAATAATTTATTTTAAAAATAATCACATAAAAAATAAAATACTTACGAGCACTGAATTTGACAAAGAGGCTAAATGTATTAAACGACATTCTTGTATATTTACAAGGTAAAGCTAATTGTATTAAGCGACACTGGATAAGAATTTAACAAAGAGGCTAATTGTTTGAAGCGACATTTCTATATATTTATAAAGTCAGGCTAAATGCTTTAACGTACGTTGCCTGTAAATTGTTGCCCCAGGAAAAAATGTTTAAACGACTGCCTGGTATTTGGTAGTCAGCATAAGTACACAGTTCCTAAATGACATGGCCGGATTCTGCCCTCAGAATCAATTCAGAATAATTAATGTACAGTCATTATTAATATGAAAATTACTTCTTAAATATAATAAAATAAATCGCAACAATTACATTTCTCTAGAACAGGCGACAAAAAATGCCATAAAAATATGTGTGTTCATTGATTTTGTGAGTGTGGTTTTTAATTTGGACATAATTATAGCAACGTCAAGTGCAGTTGCGTTTGGATACATGCATAAGACAAACACTGTGTCTATAGCTCGCCTGAAGATCAGACTACAATAAAAAACACCCACGAGTGCCAGAATCGTATTGCTAAGGTCGAAATACCTATAAAAGTCAACGGTTCCAAGAGTATCACAGACACCATTTTTCGAGCTGTCGAAGCCATGATGCGAATCACGTTACACATTATGCATCGACAATATATTCGAGAGTGTGTATCCGAACGTCCTAGTAACTTTGACGTGTAAACTGCGCGCACTAAAGCTGCTCTTTAGAGATGGGTTGTAACAGGTTAAACACGATATCTGTTATCACTGTTACTGTTACACAAAAATAACTGATCCAAATATCTGTTATTAAATAACAGCCTTTTATTTTTGTAGAGACGATAAATACGTATTATCTTTAAATCTCAGTTGAATAGCTTCTTTATTTCTTTTCGTTTTAAGTTTTTTTTTATAATGGTCACTGGTCAGTAACTGGTAACACGACTTAATTTAGGAGACACTTTTTCGTAAATGTTTGTTCTTAGAGTTCTTATATTCTGTCAATGATCAATCTGTCAATTTTCCATACAATGCTTGACAGGAACTAGAGATTTCAACATGTTTTGTTGTGATGTTTCGCCAGTGCAAACGCATACATAGTTAGACCACCAACTTTTTTTTTTTTTTTTTGAGGATGGGAAATTATCAAATAACTTCTCCCGCTCTGGGTGGAGCGGGAGGGCGTGTCAGACTTTTACTGACTAAAACCCACCCGTGTTCCTTCCGTTGCCTGTGTGCCGAGGTCGCGATATCCCTTTCAGACAAACCCGCAACCCCGGCAGGCATTGGCCCTTCCGGACCCCGTCAGTTGGTGCTGACATCTCTTTGAGGCGCGCGTGGAACACAACGCGCCGTCGACCCGGGCCTGGTCCCTATCGGACGGCGAGCTACCCATTGCTCACCGTCCGCAAGCCCGCGCCTACGGTGGCCGGAAGTCGGCTCGCGACTCCCGACGCCCGGGACGTCTCCTGCGGCGACTAGGGGCGCGAGGGGGCGCATTTTGCCTCTCCCTCGCGCGCTCCGCCTCCTCCTTCGCGAGCATTACTGCTTCGCAAAAGGAGGTGACGGCCTCCCATGCACTCTCGCTCCGGACCATGGCCTGAACCAGGGCCGGACGCGAGAGATCGCCGCCGCCGATCGCCTCCGTGAGGACACGGCGGTGCTCCGCCCAAGCTGGGCAGACCTCCACCGTATGCTCCACCGTGTCCTCCGGGCGATCCACACAGTGGTGACACCCGGGCGTTTCCTCCCGCTTTATCCTGAACAGGAACCTCCCGAAACAACCATGTCCGGTGAGGACTTGTGTCAGGCGGAAGGTGAGGACGCCGTGGCGCCTCTCTAGCCACTCCTCAAAGAGGGGACTTATCGCCACAATTGTGGCGTGCCCAGCGCTGGGTTGCGACAATCGCACTCTCCATGCCGCCATGAGATCCCGCCGGAGCTCTGTCCGCTGTGCCGCGATTTCTCGCGGCAGCGGAGTTACGCCCCGGCCGTTTCGCCTCCTCGCGCAACTCCCACATGTGCGCGAGGACTTTTGCCTCCAGATCCCATGGCGGCCACCAACTGGGATAATAAATACGAAATGCTTCTCTTTTTAGCGTAGTTTATCCGCTTTAGTAAGAGTGAGAAGTAAACATATTTCGAAGTAAATAATAGGTGTTTCTCTTTTTAACAAGGTCATTCCTTAACGAAGAAGTGAGAGAAATTGATAAGCTTGCAATACTCCTTCCTTTGTGTGTGTGTATGTACATAAGTAACAGTCTGTGTGGGGGTTGTTATAATGAATTATCAGTAACAGCCGCGGTAACAGTGTTTGAGGGTCTGTTATTTTAAGTAACAGATAAGTTATATTGTTGGGAACAATTGTTATTTGTTATTTTTAAATATCTGTTTTTCTATCTGTTACGATTAAATACGCCTCACTCCTACCTGTCTGTCACCTGTCACTCTGTGCCCTGTGCTCTGTACATTCTTGCGTTGATCTTATCACGTATTACTGTGTTGTGTTTATGCTCCTCTGTTGGATATTTTAACTTGACCCCACGCTATCGTTTATCGGACTTTCGGTTACGCTTCTTATGTTAATATTCTACTGTGGATAATGGACTTGCTTGTGTTATATCAAGGTGCCTGAATTGTAGTGTGGGCACTAATCGAATGCGAAGGCATACCAACTCTAACGCCGCACGCCCCGCTGTTGCACGCCGCGTCTACCGTCGAAGCAGTAGTGTGGGCACTAATCGAATGCGAAGGCATACTGTACCAACTCTAACGCCGCACGCCCCGCTGTTGCACGCCGCGTCTACCGTCGAAGCAGCACTGCGTCGTGATGCGTCGAGCTACGCCGCAAGGCATCTCCAGGCGCAGCGCGGCGTAGTGCGACGCCGCGAGACATAGATAATTCGAATTATCTTAATTAAATGTGTATATTTTTGTGTAGTAAATAAAGTTATATTTTGTATCATCTTCCAAACTGCGCGCAGCGTCGCTTCGCGGCACGTGCGCGTGGACTGACCCGGGTCCAGTCTTACTTGGCATAATATAGGCCGCCAACTATTTGCCTGCGTGCATTGTGTGGCCATTCTATTGAAAATACTCACTCAGACAAACAGTCAGCCGCAAACTATAAGTCGAGTGAGTCTGCGCCCTAATAATTAGTAGTTATTATTAATACAAACCATCATGTTTTGTCTGAGTAACTGCAAAGATGTTTTTCGCCGCAGGTCCTGAACCGGTTAAAATGTCTTTAAAACAAGTAGACGAGATATAATCTTACCTACTTAATTAGGTACTTAAATAAAAATTCAAGTGCTGTTTTAGTGTTTATTCAATTGTATATTTTTTGCCAAGTCGCTATGAGGAATTCATAATATCCAGAAATATCTGTAGACGACGAGCTCTTCGCTAACGTGGCCCGCCTATGACGACGATTGAAAGGTCTAGCCAGAGACTATTTATTACCAATATATATATTCATCAATATGATTACCAATAAGTTTTTGATTTTTGGTAGGTATTTAGATTTTTAGCTGACTTGACGCGTAATTCTATGAAAATATATGGAACACATTGATATCGATGTGAATGAATGTCGTGTCGGCTAGTGAAGAAACGCACTTTATATCCATTGATAATATTTTATTTCTCGTATTGTTTCGCCTATAAAACTCATTGCTATTTTTCGCCTATAAAGATCATTGCTATTCAAAATATCTAGGCACTTAAAAAAAAACCTATTTACAGTTTCTCTCGCTTCTTCTCTGATCATTAAACTTAAAATATTGTAAAGATATACATGTAAGCTTTAAAATGACGTACTGTATGAATATTTTTTGTCAGGGCATAGCTCTCTAGAAAATCCGGCCGTGTCCTTTGTCAATATTTTATGTCGCTTCATTCATTGCAGTCCAAAATGGGCCCAAAAATGTGGTTGTATTAAGCGACAATAAAGTGCTCCGATCGTCACAAAACCCAGCTCAAATGACGCAGAAAAAATCGCTGATTGTAAATATGTATAAAAGTCTATTTTGCTCAGTGTCGCTAATACAATTAGCCCGGAACCCGTCGATATGTTAAAAAAGTTTGACTGCTCAACAACGTAAATAACGCAATGAATGTTGCTGAACTGTCAAAATGAATGGTATTGCCATTTTTAACAGTTTTATGCAATTAACTGTAGTTTTCCAGTATGTCAGTGGCGCGCGACTAGATTTCTCTAATCCAGATGGAAAGTTAGTAATAAAATGAATCTGTCACAAACAGGACACGTGAAGTGTGTAACTCCGTAAAGCTATTACCAATATGAATAGCGAGCAGCGTCTATCTCACTTTCAAAACTTTTCATTTGGTAGTCAACAGATCAGGAAATAGCAGTCCTTGAAACTTATGTACCTACCAATACTAATATGCAACTAATTGCGGTTTTTCCAATAAAAATCATTTGGGTTTTTAGTGTCTTTAAAAGGTAAAACGAAACCTTCATAAGACTGAGTTAACGAACTTGTCAACACTTTATTTTTGTTTGGATCTATTTACATTTAATTATGATACTTAATGCTTATTGTGCTGGAACATTAGGACATTAATAGTGTAGAACTAGCTTTGAATTCTGATATACCTAGTTCTCTAAGCTCAACTCATGTGTAACGATTGTGAATGGATTACGCCCCAAGTAATCTATACAATAAATAACAATGTTCTGTTCGTTGGTAAGTGCATCACTTGAAAACGGCTGGACCGACTTGGCTATCTTTTGTTTTAAATACACGTTGGTCGTTTTGAAAATATTTCGGTACAATATCATTTAAATGTTTGCCCTTAACTCGTAATTCCGTATGATAAAATTGGTTCCAAAAACAGGAGAGCTATTAAATGGTGTTGCTTGCTAAAAACTTAAAATTGATCAAGTTTAAAGCTCATTCTGCGCTTGGCACCCTATTCTCCCTAACAGGTTGTTGAATCGTTGAATCTGAAAGAAGATGAAATAGTTATATAATTACCCGTGCATAGGCCATGTGGGGGAATTGAATTAAGACATTGTATTCTTGATATTCTTCATCGCATCGTCATAATGGCGTTAATGTGTAAAATACATAATAATATGAATTCCTACCGATTCTGATAAATAAAAAATAAGAACCTGCTATCGGAGTGACAAATCGGTTACTATAATTAAACAAAAACGAATCCTGTTGCTTGACAATGGTAGCCTTTTGTTTGCCAAACTGGACACATAATAGATTATGTGATAGCTACTTTCGTATGGAAGTCGGCTTCATTATCGGTAAAGATACAAGAGTCTTAATTTTAACCAATAACGGTCCGCAAGTTATAGGAATCAGCCCTAAATACCTACTCCACATAGTTATAGAGTGTATGAGCTTATCGTAAACTCCACGCTGCCTCTCAAGTAAGTGAACGTGTAAACGTTTGAGATGCAGGAGACGCCGCGCCGTTCATAAAATTAGACTTAAGACTTCGCTTAACAGGTAAGCTCGTTTGATTCCCAATTATCCAAACTAATATTATAAAACGGTCAAAAATAACTCTGTCTGTCGGTATGTTACCTTTTCACGGCTAAACCACTGAACGGAAATCGATAAAATTTGGCAAAGAGATAGATGGCATCCTGGACAAGGACATAGGGTACTTTCTTGTCTCAAAAATAATCCTAGTCAACAGAAAGTCATTTGAAAGTTTGTGTGGTAAATTCAGCATTTCTAAAGTTAGGGATCATTAATATAAAAACCCAAGATGCACAGTTTCGAACAAAGTCAATACTCAAAACTGTCCCCAACTATACGTAGGTAGTTATAGTCATGATATAAACATACTTGTTTGGAAATTCAACCTTACGCGCATGTAAAGTTGTTTTTACAAAGCAAAAGCAATAAAATTTTATGACCGTCGAATATATTTCAATACTTTAATTTTTAATTTTTTATGCATTTACTTAGTATTTTAAGAGTTTTAAAAATTTATATAAATGTGTGTTCCAAGTACGAATTTTTATACTTTTATAATAAAAAGTATTGTTGTTAGCGAAACTAAATAACTAATTAAATCAAAATCACCTTTTGCTCCCTATATTTAGTCATAAATTAAACAACAATGTTAGGGATATGAAAATTCAAATTTATGCTTTTGGTAAGAAATAAAGAATTACGCATTTCAGCGTTTTTGTAAAATAATCTCTTTTCTTGATTGACTTGGCACTCAGCAGTTGGTCAGTCGCTTAGTTCACCCATAAGATATCGAAACTTATGTCTTAGTGAATTTTCGAAATACTTTAAATCCAGTACTAGTATAATATTAGAATACACAACAACAAGAACGTTATTTACCGTTTTTGCATTTTAATCTTTTTTTTTTAAGGCTTCTTAGAAACCCACTTATGGAAAAGTAAAATCATAAAAAATAGAATCAATGTAACTTAATAGGTATCTGATAAAATCAAGTTGCATTTCTATCAGATTTAGTAGCCTACCTCATTTCTCTATAAAGCTACACTAACTTCTCTTATTTTTCCTTTCATTTCTACCTATCCATTTTTGTGTTTGTATGTCTAAGAAGTTCTCACCGTTCCTTTAATTCTACTTTCAGTACTAATTCCTGAAACCATGCCTGTGATGACCCGTAAGGCTTTTGCTCAGGAGTTGGAGCTTAAATTGAGAACGGCCGTTCAAGATCTTGAGGCTTCAAACTGTAAATGTCAACAACTGTTACAGGAGATAGATGAAAGTGAAAAGGAAGTCGAGAAGGTCGTTTTCAAAAACACAGGCTTAAAACGGGAGCTAGTGGACCTTCATCAGCAATACTTGGATGTTGTTGATGAACGGGACAAACTGCGGGTGGTCACGAATGGTTTCAACAACTGCAGGAACATATATGAGGCGGCTTTATGTAAGGGTAGGGAACTAGAAGAAGAATTAATTCATGCAAATGTACGAATTACAAAATTACAGAAACTAAAAGAATGTACTCAGGCTAAGGAGAATAATAACTTGTATAATGAATTATTATACATTACTTGCAACCCGCAATCCTTTATAACAATAGACCTTACTGAAGATTCTATAATGAAACATAATAATAGTAGTTATAAAGTAAGTCAAAACAAAATTAAAAAATATGCAAATCTAAATAAAATTATAAATAAATGTAATAAATATAAAAAACAACAAAATCACAGTTCCAATAATATTAAACTAAGGAAAGAACGTGGTTTTCTTGTAAATAAATTAAAAAACTATCAAATTAAATTAGAAGACAGTAAGAACATTTATTAGTTTGACACTCAACAGTTACAGTCTGAAATTCAGGTACTAGAAGCGTCACTACAGTCACTCTATACTAAGTATGTGAGGTCTGAAAAACAAATTCAGGAGCACATTCTTGCTGCAAATGAGTTAGTAGAAATGTGCAACTCTAATATAGATAAAGTGGACCCGCTGACTCCCAGCAGCCCTCAATATTCATTGCAAAGGACATCCAATCTTGACACTCCCCAACCTGAGGCAACGGAGGACCCGTACCAGTTGGGAAGTGCTCAGGTCTCTATTCCCAATAAAGTGACATCAGATATTTCACAAGTTCCATTGCAAGTAGTTGAGACAGAAGCTAGTTCTGTCCCTTGTAGTAGTAAAGTTTGCTCCATTATGTTTTCTGATAGTTTGGGAAAAGGGTTAGGTAAATTACTTAGCAACAACCTGAGTCATTCTTCTCAAAATTATTGTATGCCTCAGAATTCCTACAAACAAATAATTTCTTCATTAACTAGGAAGGAATATGATCCTAATGCCATTATTACTGTACTTATTGGTAATAGTTATAATGTTAAAAAAGATGACATTACTGATTGTGTCACCGAACTATTGAAGTTAAATTGTAAGAAGATAATTTTGTGTGCTTTTCCATATTTTGAGCATTTATCAAATAGGCAAAACAACTATATTCACATGCTAAATAATTACATGCATTTCTTAGTTAGTCACCATAGTGACAAGTTTATATTTTTTGACACCAACATTTTTGTTGATAAGCTCTCAGTCACCTAGGGATACTGTATATCTGCCCATTAGTTTTAGACGTCAAATAGCTAGGCTGTACGAGTTACGCTGTACATTGACCTTTGTAGTAGTTTGTACGTCATACTCAATAATGCACATCGATATTGTTTAGCTGTGTATTTCTCTAACATAGCATTTAAGTGGAACAATTGTGTAATTATATTCAGTAGCAATAAATCCATCAAGGGAACTTCGTCTACTCATTTACATAACATAACATAACAAGTACATAACATTTTCACTGTTGGGCATTACAACCCCAACATAGGCTATTAGCTTTTAATATTAACCCAGACATAATTAGTATGACTAAGTCATCTACAATTAGTACCACAGTTAGTAATAGTACTAATGTTAAGGTGGTTAGCTCAAATAGTTTAAACTAGTTTGTAAGATAACAGAAGGTACCTCTAACAGTTTATTTACACTTAATAATAAAAAGGTATTTTCTAGCACTAACATAGTTAACTGTACAAAAGAGGCTAAGCAGAAATCCTTGAAATTATTTCATTAAAATATTCAAGACTTTCCTTCCAAACAATTGGAAATTGAATTGTTTTTAGAAAAAACAATGTTTGACATTATTTGTTTAACTGAGCATTGGTTAAAGGATTATGAAATGTTAATTAACTATGAGAATTATAGTGTGGCCAGTTGTTTTAACCGAAAATCAATGCTGCGTGGTGGTTCACTAATATTAATTAAAAGTTGTATTAAATCAAAAACCCGTATTGACATAGTTGAACTATCGGTTGAACATTGCATTGAACTGTCTCGTGTTATGCTAGACAAGCATGTTATAGTGTGCGTTTACAGACCCCCAAATTCTCAACTACTCTATATTTGAGTCAGTAATGGAAGATGTTTTGGCAAAACTTGCAACTGCTAATAAATCAGTAACTATCTGTGGTGACTTTAACATTAATATTTTAGAAAATAATTCAAATACCAGTAGATTTTTAAAGTTGTTCAAATCATTCAATTTTTCAAATGTGTTTGTAGAACTAACCCGAGTAACTACGACTACTGCTAAATTTATTGATAATGTATTTTGTTATTGCGACTATTTAGATAAAGCCATCGTTAATTATCTCCCTTCTGATCACAGTGGTCAATCCGTAACGTTGGAATCCAACATACCAGTAAAAAAAGTGGAGATACAATTCAGACCAATAACAGCAGTTAATTTAAATAAATTTAATAGCACTTTAGTTTGTAAGTTAAATAATCAAGACTTAGTCCTAATTTCCAATAATGTAGTAGAGATTTTTTTTATTTCCTCACTTTGTTTCGTGATCAACGATGATATGAGTGTTTTGACTTCTTCTTTGAAATTGCTAAAGTCCGAGTCGTAGTCGTTTTCTCGCGGGCGCTTGTTTCGTTGGGAAACAAAGTTGGGTGGAGTATGTTGAGTATCAGTACACATGGCGATGTTTGACTCAGATAATGATTTGTTCAGTGTGTGCTCCGTTGCCATTGCAGTGTAACAGTTGGTTGGGTCAGTCTCTAGAATTTATTATAGTTATCTCCGAATCCTTCTTTTGATTTATGTAGCTCAGTCCGGTACCAGGAGATAATACAACGTAGGAGTTAGTTTTTTATAGTTAGCTCAATTCTATATACCAGTACCCGGCGCATACGCATACAATAGGAATCCAAATATGCACTGATAAGGCGAGTTTTATATTATTCCGAGTCCTTTTTCTTGCGCGTCAAGAATATTAGTAGGATGGCAAGGTACTAGGAGATAATAGACTATAGAAGTTTGTCAAATACGCCAGTTGTCGTCGTCTGCTTAGTAATGTACTTTGGATCCTTTTCTTGTATTGTGTAGCTTATTCCTGTACTAGGAGACAATGTCTGACTTCTGTCTCTTTCGTGCGCGTGCGCCCGTATGCTGTGTAATGATGAGTCACAGTACCTTGTATTAGGCGAATCAGTTGAAGTACCAGGGCACTATAAGTACGCACAGCTGTCGCTTGATTCTTCGGCGCTCGCGTTTACTTCTGTCTCTTTAGTACGCGTGCGCCCGTCTGCTGTGTAATGATAAGTCACGGTACCTTGTATTAGGCGAATCAGTTGAAGTACCAGGGCACTATAAGTACGCACAGCTGTCGCTTGATTCTTCGGCGCTCGCGTACGCGTGTGGCACTTATTTGTAGCAAACCTCCTCAGACTTGATGCACTCCTATTTTTTTATGCGAATTAAATTATTTAAAATTGTATTTAATTTTATATTAACTGTTAAAAATGGGTTGTGGGCACGTCTACACCTTGTGGCGGTCCGGGGGAAGAGGCGGGGACGCGGTACTAAGGAGTAGCTCCTTAGTACCGCGGGACCCGTTCCTACATCCATTTTGAGAGGCAGACATGATGGAGTTGGTGTCTATAATTATGTTTGTTAATTTTAGCTCTCAAGTAAGGACTTTATAGACCGTCGGTAAGCACGTGGTCGGCCTATAATTTTTGGGGTCCGCGGTGCTCCCAGATTTATGGAGCAGGTGGGTAACTCCTGTTGTTAGGAACTGGGGTAGCGAACCAGACACCAAAGCGGTCTGGTACTGAGCCGCCAAGCGAGCGTGCGACCTTTTGAACCATTTCATCCAGAAATTGTGCAGCTCGTCCGGCCCTGGAGACTTCCAGTTGGGCAACGGACGAACTGCACGAGCTACATATTGGGGGCAGATGGTAATAGCCCCCATTTCTGGTATTGGATCGCAGGCTCGCTTGACTATCCAGATTATTTTTATTATTTGAGTTATTTAAGTAAAAAGTGGTATTTTTGAGGCTTTGTTTCCTACGTAAATCAGGAACGCACATTCGCTGTGCTTGCTGCAGCGATTGCAGCCTATCACGATGAGGTTTTAGGTAGGTACACACGGCTAGACATAAAGCTATACATTTCCAGTCTAAACTGATCTCGCATTGTATAGGATTTCCGTACAATGCGAGGTCAGCTTAAGCTGGTAATGTATAGCTAAGTACATAAAAAGCACTTAGGGGTGACTTCAGATTTGATATCCGACTGATCTTACTGAAAACCTCAGCTGAAAACGATGTTTATTTAACAAATGCAAGCCAGTTGTTAGTGGTTTATAACACTACTGGCTTGTATTTTTTAATATTGTATCTACTAGGGGATTAGATGCAATCTCAGATTACAATCACACGGATTGCAACGATATATTAAAAACACATAATTGTGGTAAATGGTTTTGTTGATCACCTTCTTCATTAGGATTATCATAATGTAATACAGAAATTGTGCAGGAGGTAATTGACCACCCTGGTGCCATGCCTAATCAAGATTCCATAATTATGCTCATGGTGTGGGCAAACAACAATTCTTTTGCCAACGATACAGGTGCAATAATATTGGAGTATAGCATCATCCTACTTAGAGACCTGTCGACTAATATATAAACGAAATACATTCTTTTACTAATATGCCTGGATTTTATTCATCCTCTCAACATCTAGGTTGAGTCTGACATTGACAGCTCTCTACAGACTTCTATTCGTAATTTACTATAGTTGTCTGTTCACTCTCTTCTGGTCTATTATTACTAGATACAGCATTGGCATGATTTCAGCAAGCTTGGCAGGTAAAGTCCTTTTTATTTAAGTGCCTGAAACAAACATTTATCATTTGACTATTAGGTCTAGCACTAGCATTTAGCAATAAACATCTGAGTGGGACATTTGGGTAAACATAAGCCTTATGACATTCCCACTGCAGGGAAACAGGCCTCTCTGAGAGAGGGAAGACGACCCACTGACCAGAATAGGCTGTAATTAACCATGCAGGTTCAGTCCAGATTGGTGATGTCACATGTCTTCGAATATGAATTTGTTGCACATTTTAATTTAATCAAACTAAATAGAATATATTCTATTTAGTTTGATTAAATTAAATCATTACATATTACAAAAATGTTACGATACAGAAATATCGGATACTAACCGTTTGTGGCGCGACCCATTCATGTACAATTGAAAGAATCATTTCATCTTCCAATTTTCGCCTTCTTATTGTATTGCAGCGGTCTGGTGCGGCGCCGGGTCTGTTTATTGTATCCGTTGCTATTCCGCAATTAATGCACAGGCTCATGATGTCGTTATTATCCAGTCGTCAAAAGAGCAATTATACAGATCCGGTTTTCCAGCAAAGGTCAGCAGGATTGGCAGGGTACGAGTGTCCAATGTTCAAGCGAGGGCAGTCAGAAGGCAAACAATTTCGTAGTCCAGTATTCGAGTAGAGGTCAAATAATAAATCCCGAGAAATATGTACGGACAAACAATATTCAACTAAGCAAAAATACGAAAAGCGAATAACAACATCAACAATGACATGACGTGACAATTATTGGTAGACGTTCACATTGACATTTGCCGTTTACTAGTGCAATACATGGTGCAATCGATTTTAACGATTATTTCTTTCTTTTAATGATTTTTTAATGGTGGTTACTTTAAAAATCAAATAGATTCCAGATTCTTTTATTTTACATTGTTAACACCTAAAAACACAATTATATTTAAACAATGGGGTATTATTTAGGTGGTTTGTAAAGCTCAATCCAAGTCGTTTCGAAGTATGGCTGATGTAGCTCCAAGAAATAGGCGTGACAACAGTAGGTTATGTCAACTGAGGTGTCAAACCGCTTTGATGCGCAAGACTGTTTATTGCATGGGCCCAATTATTTATAATAAATTACCAAGAGATTGGAAAGATTTAAATGCTTTGCTGCTTAAGAATAGACTACGTAAATTTTTGATAGGTAAAACATACTACAGTGTGACTGAGTTCCTATCTGAGAAAAATATTAAGTAGTTGACTTTTCTAGTTTTCGTTATAATATATGGAACTCTAATTTAATTGAATATTGATTAATTTAATGGCATAAAATTTAATAATAATTGATCGAATAATAGATAATAATTTGACGTAAATAATAAAATTATGATAATAATTTGATGTAAATATTTGCATGCTTAATGGCAAAATATGGCTGATCTTTGTACTTATCTACCCATATTTGCAAAAATAATAAATAATTATTCTATTCTATTCTATTCTATTTAATTATCTGTGACAGTATCGATTTCCATTAAATCGATCATATTATTAGGGTACGCTTTAATGATATAAAATACCAGCGTTCGTGAAGTTAGAGACGTATAATGAAATGAGTCTTGTAACGGTTTACAAAGGAAAAAAGAAAAAAGACCGGAACGTCACCGTCACCGTAAACATCAGCTCCGTTATTTAAAATCTTTTATAAATAAACATTCAATATATAAGTGATAAAACACAGTGAATTAGTGAAAGGACACTCCCATACATATGTGACAATGTTATGAAGAAAAACGATTTACAACAAGTGAAGTTATAAACAATTTAAAAAAACCGTGAGAAAATCTAATATATTTTTTTTCAAAAACAACAAACTTTTTATGACATAAACTGTGCATGTGTGTAAATATAAACTTTTACTAGTGATAAACTGTATGACTTTTGACCTAACAGATGAATAAACAGTGATTGGAAACACGAAAGTAAAAAAAAAAAAAAGAAAGTTAATAACATATTTTAGTAATAAACAATAATAAAAAATAAACAGAGTTCCCAAGAATTTTACCAACAGCACTGGGAAACAGCAACATCAGTATAAATTTGTGTTTTGGTCAATGTTTAAGTTTAGTAGTAACTTTGAACCCTCAATAGAAACGTTACGAAAAAATATTCAAAAACTGGACTTTGAACTTTCTACGACAACTAGCGCCACTTAAACATGTGACGAGTAGACGAACTACGCAGTTACTACTGGCGCCATTCCTAACTCTAGTGGAGAGTAGAGGAAACGGTTTTTGTATAACAACTAGCGCCAATTGTGCCTCTATTGGAGAGTAATAGAAGCAGTAGTGTTGCCACTTAAAATATTTATTTTCCATTTGGTAGAAAATAAAAAAATCTACCATGGCTGATGAAAATATCACAATAAGAAAAAAACTGATGTTATCCAAATCCTCTTCAGAATCATCACTGTTCGATGCTACGGCTATGACGGCATGCCTGAAATTTCAATACACGACGACGATATTGTTGCAAAACTTAAGGAAGAAATTAGCAGCTTAAGAAATAATTTACAAAGCGCACACCAAGAAATTGAAAACCTAGTATGCGCCAATATGCAACTAAAATCAGAATTAGATCAATCAAAAAATATGGTAGAACTATACAAAAAAGTTAAATTAGGAGAAGTTAGCTGTTCTACTCCTAGAGATAAACGGAAATCAAAAAAGAAACTGAGACTAAGTAGCCTAACATCCACCCCGGAGAGAAATACTCCGAAAGCCACCTCTTCCCCCAGAGTCTTATTAAAGGAAACTACAGATAAAGAGACACAAACATGCGAGTACAACATACAAACACCAGCACAATCAACACCAAGTACTACTTCACATAATCAAGTGTCGCAACAGAATCCAATGAAGCTGAAACAAAAGAATAAGCTGTGTATTATAGGTAGTAACCAAACAAAAAGAACCCTGTCCATAATTGAAGATACTTTTTCAAAGCATTTTACCTTTTGTCACTATGTTTCTCCCAATGGTACCGCAAAAGAGCTTGTAAATAATATAGGAAAAAAATTAACCGATTTTACCATAAATGATTACTGTCTCCTATTTTTATGTGAAAACGACATTAAAAAGCAGGATAATTATATGGACACGATTAACACGCTCAAGAAATCACTCCAAAATATTACCCATACTAACATTATTATTTGCACTCCCACCTATATTAAAGGTGCGCTAATTTATAATTATAAGACTGAAATGTTAAACAACCTCCTTTTTATGGACATACAAAACAGTGAGTACGCATACTTTTTTGATAGCAACCGAACGCTATCGCATGAGATGTTTAATTATAGAACAGGCAAAATTAACTATGACGGAATAAGACATATATACAGTGAAATCATGAAGAATATTATGATCGACTACGAATTAACTAATAACACTATTGCTAATAACCCAACAAACCGTATGGACACAACAATAAATAATAATTTGACAACTGTTACCTCTGACAAGAGAAAGCTCAACTGTATGACTATAGAAGACACTTGTACTAATGATATTAACCAGTTTTTTCTTTGTAAATAGTATGTACATAATGCACCAAAATATAGCTGGCTTAATAAATAAAACTGATATTCTAACTATACATATTCAGGAACTTTCAGAAAAGCAAATTGAAATAGATATATTATGTATCACAGAACATTTTATCATGAATGGCCAAGAAAAATTGTTATTTATTCCCAATTACAAATTAGCGGCATGCTATGCTCGCTCAACTAAACGAGGCGGTGCTTGCATCCTTGTAAAAAATAACATTGTTTATAAAGAACTAAAACACATTGCTAAACGATCTCTATCAGGCATTATCGAATGTTGCGGTATCGAATTACCGCTGCATAAAATAATTATTATTTGTACATACCGCCCCCCTAAAGCGTGTAATCTAAGCACATTTTACGAAACTTTGGAAAAAACATTAAAAGAAACTTGCTCTAAGCCTCAAACAAAAATAATACTATGCGGGGACTTCAATATTGACGTTCTCAAAAGAAACAGAACTACGTTAGATTTTGAATACTTTTTACTGAACTACAATCTTAAATTAGAAATAAATCAACCTACGCGACCTAGCAGCAAAACCTGCTTAGACAATTTTGCCCACAACTTTAAACAAAAATGTAGTAACGATATTATTGATTATGGCTTATCTGACCACACTGCACAAATATTAAAAATAAAAGTTAGTAAAACGCATAAACTAAACTATTGGCGTATTAAACAGCGTGACATATCAAAAAAAAACTATCTAAATTTAAAAATTACCTCAAACAATTGACATTCTCACAAATATATGACATGACAGATCCAAATGAAGCATATGATGAATTTATAGAATTATTTAGCTTATTATACGATTTATGTTTTCCCGTTAAATTAATTACCATAAAATGCAAAAAAAATACTAAATGGATTTCGAGAGGAATACGACTATGTAGTAAGAAACAAAGACATTTGCTTTGGAATTATCGATTAAAACCAACAAGTGTGAATAAAGCTGCGTTTAAGTCGTACTCATACAGATTAAAGAAAATAATAAAATTAACGCAGAATTCACAAAATAACCACTTAATACAAAATTCCAGCAACAAATCCAAAGCAGCATGGCACGTAATAAACAATACCAAATCAATTCCAGAGCCAATACAACAAATACAAATCTCGGGTAACATAATTAAACACCCAAAAGAAATAGCTACGGCATTTAACGATTTTTTTATTGACCAAATTTCCGGTAGATCCACTTCAACATTACATAAAATAAAACCCTTAACTTATAGCAACAATTCCCTTTTCATGCCACCAGTTGTACCACAAGACATAATACGAATTATAAAATCCCTTCGCAACACAAACAGCACAGGATACGATGAAATCAGAACCAACGTAATAAAATCAGTATGTAGCGTCATAGCAACACCACTATGCCACATTACTAACCTATGTCTTAGCACTGGTATTTTTCCCAAAGGCCTCAAAACCACCATCATAAAGCCACTCCATAAAAAGGATTGTAAAGATCAAATACAAAATTATAGACCCATTGCCTTGATACCAGTTTTCTCGAAGGTGATAGAAAAGGTGATTTATGAAATATTATACTCATATTTGACCAAATTTAATATATTATGTGATGAACAAATGGGATTCCGTAAGAATAGAAGCATCAATATGGCAATATATAATCTTATCAATCATATAATTACTAATGTTGACAATAAAACGCCAGTATGCGCCCTGTTTACTGACATGACAAAAGCGTTTGACTATGTAGATCATAAGACACTGACTGAAAAACTAAACGCTTACGGTATAAGGGGGAATGCTTTGGAACTATTAAAATCTTATTTAAGTGGCCGCAATCAATATACAGAAATAACCAGAGTCAATTTAAAAGCGAAACGTGAAATAAAATACGTATCAAACTGTAGGAAACTTCACTATGGGGTACCACAGGGCAGTGTGCTTGGGCCACCATTATTTCTTATATATATTAATGACCTGCCACGACAAATAAATTATCCAATGATCCTCTTCGCTGATGACAGTACAGCAATAATTAAATGTTCGAATAATTTGACTTATGAAGAAGATGTAAATAACACCCTTCAAAAAATAATTGATTGGCTTGACAGAAATAACTTGGTTATTAATATACAAAAAACCAAGTTATTACATTTCTACCAAAGGCTAAAACCCAACCATTTAAATGTTTCATATAACGGACAAAGTGTAGAAGAGGTAAAAGTAGCAAGATTTCTTGGCATTCTAGTTGACAGCCAACTAACGTGGAAAATGCAGGCAGACGACGTATGCACGCGGCTAAGTAAATCTGCTTATGCTCTTTTCATCTTGGCAAAGAAAGTTAATTTAGAAACAGTACGTATAGCATACCATGGCATTGTTTCCTCAGTATTGAGATTTGGCATAATATTTTGGGGCAACTGTGCTGAAAGAGAAACTATATTTAGAACTCAAAAAAGATGTATACGATGTATGGTAGGCCTAAAAACTACTGATAGCTGTCAGCCTATCTTCAAATCATTAAAAATCCTGACTTTCCCATGCCTATATATATTTGAAGTAGCAGTGTTTGTCAAATGTAACTTGAACTTGTTTCCAGCGATAGTAGATACTAGAAAACGAACCACTCAACTTAGATCCCAATACAAAACCATGTTGTGTACAAGTAAATACAAAACAGCACTAGCAAGGAGAAGTATTTTAGGCATGGGTCCGGCTATATACAATAAAATTCCTGATAGCATAAAAAATTAGAATTTGCACAACTTTAAGAGAAAATTGAAGACTTTTTTATTAGAAAAATGCTATTATTCAATCACCGAATATTTGAATGACATGCTGTTATAACATTTCTGACATTACTTAGGTGACAATTATTATTGATTTTCCTTAGTGACATTTAATTTTAATTCATGACATCATTCAAATTCTTTAACATTCTTAAATAAGTGCTGACAATTTTCATTTCATTTTATTACAATAACTGCGGACATTTTGTATTTTTTCTCATTACACATAATTATGAAGTCTAAAGGACACTTTTCAATGTGATTGAAAATTCATAATAATACTATAATTACTTGTTTATTTGTGGTTCGTATATCTGTATTAATTTAAATTGTCTAATCTAATAATTCTAATCTAATCTAATAATTTTAATTGTTTAATCTGTATTTACTACTTTTGTACGCCCTAGAGGCAAAGCATAGCGCCCTCAATGTACCTATTACCAAATAAGAACTTATAATGTACCTATGTTTTACAATAAATAAATGAATCTGAATCTGAATCTGAAGGTTATTTAAAATAATAAAATCGAAATCTACTTATTTTCTACACTTGGCCATTGCTATTAAGGCAAAGATTTAAATGGGTTTATTAAGCAAAATAGAGGATTTTTTTGGTACATATCTGATTCGTGTAACGGTTAGGCCCAGAAACGGGTTACAGAAACGGGTTAAAAAAAAAAACTACCTGGTGCCTAAATCATTTCAAAAACCTAGGCAGAACCGTCACCAACATAATGCAAAAATTAGCTGAGGCTCATGAACACCGACTCCACCGAAATGTGAACATCGAGGCAATTCAGCTGTTAGACCAAACGAATATAGTGCGAAGACTAAAACGAACAAAACCTTTTGAGTTAGTGTAGTGTAAAAGTGTAGAAATAATAGTGACAATGACACACATATAACACATGAGCAGTGTTTATAATATTATATCAGACTCTAAGAAAGTGGAACGGACTTGTGTAAAGTACAATCAGCACTATTCTGTTTTTAAATAATGATAAAGTAAAAAAAAAAAAAAAACTGAAAGAATGGGTACAGTATCTCCTTAAAACAAATTTGGTCTTATACAATGTGCACTTAGGTGTCAAAGGAGTGCTTTGGCACTCGTACTAGGATTACCCTGTATCACGAATGCCATCACCTGCCTCCCCGGACCAACTAAGATAGTTGTTTATACTTACTTAAAATTAAATTTTGAATGAATTATAAACGAAAATAAAATTAACTTACTTATATAAACAAGGAAATACACTAAAGGAGCATGTGTGTGTATGTGTGTTGTAATGTGTGTCTGTGTGTGTGTGTATGTGGGTGTGGGTGTATGTGTGTGTTTGATAGTATGTGTCCAATGCAGAAGGTATGAGTGAGTATGCGTTGGTGAAAAAGACAGTTAACCCACTAATTGTATAAGTCTCTCAGATTCTTCGTAGGTGAGACCCCTCAGCCAGTTACTGACAGCGTTCCTGCATTGCTGCCTGGTAAGTAAGCAAATGTTTAGAAGAGCATTAAGTTTATTGTAAACCCGTGAACCCAGTATCCAATAATGCCGCTGAGCGAGAGCAGTTCTATGTTTCTCCATATGCTGGTAGGAGTCCATGTGAGGCTGTCAAACTAAGGTAATCATCGGCATGAAAATCATTCCTGTTAGGGCTTATGTTGATATTGATATCACCCAGTATAAAAACCGTATTAAATGAGCTTAAAGAAGTTAAAACATTATTTAAGCTACTCAAAAAGTTCGCAATTTGTTTATACGAAGGCGAACTATACACGGCAACAATAGCAATACTCTGTTGTTTGAGAACAGACTGTTTCCATAAAAAAAGATAGGTTCAGTAGATGAACATGAGTCCAACTTAGAGGATACATACACAGCCACGCCGTCATTTTGATTTGAAAATTTTGATATATATGAGACATAGCCATCAACTACGGGTAATTCCATTACTTTACTTAATAAATGAAGTAGCCAACTCAGTTTAACCATTGGTTTATACTTCCTGATGTGAAAGTTTTGCGTTGTGCATCACTTTTAGTTACAAAATAAAAATGCAAGACGCTTTGAATTATATCTTTGAAGAGGATAATGTGTTAAATGATTTTGAAGGTATAGAAAGAATTTTGCGTACTCTCCGCATATTCAAGACACGGCGCAATTATGAAATTCTAAAATTAAATGAGCACATTTATTATATACTGTACGAAAAGATTTCGTTTTATTTAATTATCAATCGCAATATTAAAAAAGAAATTGTAACAAAATCGTAGTCTGAAAGTACCTTGCACAAAGCACCAGATGGCGCCATACGCCATACATCCCGCAAAACGACTCGAGTGATATGTCTATATCCTATTTAAAAATGTACTCTGTGGGTTTGACAATGAAAATTGATTGACTTTGGCATTCTACATATTGTTAAACCATTCGATCATTCGGTCGTTTGCGACTCACTCATTTAAAAATGCTTGGTTATTTAACCGTTGGTTCGAAATAAATGGTGAGCACGAAAAAAACGCAGTTTGTTTAAACAACTAAGTATTTAATTCTAACAGAACGGTTACGTAATCAATGATAACGTTGTAGTTGGTGAACTCGGGCCTTACACCCGAATATATACTGAAACGCCACTCAAAACTTAAGCGTTACTTAAAACTAGTTTCAACCAATCAAAAGGCTTTAAACGAGTCATAAGTAACGCTTAAGTTTTGAGTGGCGTTTCAGTATTCGGGTGTTAGTCTCTTACTATTGTGGCACTGTGTTACTATCTGTTACTATCGTGGTCTATGGGTTTTACTGCCAAATATAAAAATTGTGAACGAATTTTAGAATCAAATTATATTTAGGGTTTATACCTAACTATATGATAACTGAATACATACAAAATTTTCTGTACTTAGCTAATTTTATTTTATCTTCGATTTGACGTGTTAACAAAAACAATAGAGCTACTTTCTTTGAAACGCGGTATCTTGCACTAAATTCCTGCTTAACCCATAATTTTATGTTAGTTTTAAATACTTTTTTCTTTCTTTCTACACTATTTGTTTCATCATCGAATAAACTATCGTCAAACAAAGGCGAATACAACAAAAGAGCGTCCATAATGTCCAGATGTTTGAGAATAAAATAACGTTAACCAGTGGGTATGGCACCGGTTACTGTAATCGTTATTATTTAACGGCCGTTAAGGCCTAAATATTGTGAAACAACTCATTTTTTCGTTTGACGATAGTTAGCGCCATTTTTGACGTACTTATACGCGTGCGTCAAGTGGACGTGAAACAACCCGCTCTTATACATTTGTTACTGCAATGTTCGTACCTGAAGTTACATTAATCCTGACCCATGTCAATTCAGTCAATCTGTTAATCCATAATTTAAACAATCTGAATTATGTTAGCTTATGTTGTTCACATACAAAGGTAAATATTTATTTTATCTATTAATCAATGGCCATTTTAAACATTAATTTAAATACTGTAGCAAATAACATTGATAACATTAATATTGTGACATCGTTTGTTACCGAACCGGGTCAATGTTCTAAACATTAAGAAATGGCGATACCCCGAACATCTTACTACGAACATCTTACACATGAATATACGTAGTCTTAATTGTAACTACGATAGGCTCAATGTTTTACTAATGAACTTGGACTTAAGCTGCGATATAATTGTGCTATCGGAGTGCTGGCCTCCCGCTCCGCCCAGAGCGGGAGAAGTTATTTGATAATTTCCCACCATCAAAAAAATAAAAAAAAAGCCTATAAGACTAATAAGCAATTTTAATCTAACTTAATTCCCTTTCCTCCGGACCGCCGCAAGGTGTTAACGTGCCTCAGCATATTTCGATGTTTAATTAAAATCATTTAGTAAATTAATTGAAGTATAAAAAATTGGAGTGCATCATCACCGAGGAGTTCTCTACAACTTACAATACCGCGAGCGCGAGTCAGCGACAATTACTCCAGCGATCGTGCGCCCCTGGTACCTGAGCTGTCTCATAGTTTGGAAGACTCCACCCCCAAGTACACGTAAGAGGCCAATTAACTACTCATTACCGCGCGGGCACACTTCCTACAGTAGTGGCCACGCCCCCTCATTAAACGATTGGAGAACTAGGCTAATTAGTACCTGTGTTGCTAACTAATTAGGGGCCCCCCTGAGCTGCTCGCTCTGCTAAGCCTTGTGAAAACCATAAAACTTGACATTTTGCTTATTCATCACAATAAACCAGTTTTATATACATATTGACATTGTTGAAAATTATATTCAAACTGCACACGATTACTTTGTAAAGTATTATATTATTTTAATTATTGTGAATGTGAGGACTATGTGGATATTTTATTTTTATTTTTTCTCTTTCATTTATTTTTTCTTTCTCATTTAGTTTTAATGATGGTCTGGCAGTTTGAGTAGTTGATGCGGCCTAGACAAATATCCTTTCTTTGGTATTGTTCGTCGAGTTGAGCTCCTTCAGTTTTGAGTTGAGCTCCACGATTACTGACAAATGCTTGCACTGACTGGACAGGTCCACTCAAATCTGTATGGTTCTTTCCTCAAAAGACCATTTCAGACACTGATCCACATGGTCCTCATATGACTTGACCAAGATTATGTCTGGACTTTAAAAGAGACTACGACCTCTGAGTTTGTTTCGGCCTTTCTTCTCAGAGTAGTCAGATAGGAAACACCGACCTCATCTAGCTTATTTTTAATATTTTTTTATATGACGTGTAAAAGTGATTCCGATATCCTATTTACAGAATAAACAATTTCATTTGATTACATTTCATTTCATTTCATTTCATTTCATTTCCCGCCTTTCGACCGGTGATCCAACCCGCGCTGCTACCAGTCTACGTACTAGTGTTAGATATGTCGAAACAGTGTGAGGAGATGAGATTAAAACTGGACCAATTAGAAGCTGAACGGAAGAATAACCTCGCCTACATTCAAAACCTCCAGGATAGGGTAGAAACCATGGAGAGAAATCAAAGGGCATCCAGTGTCGAATAGAATAGAATAGAATATACTTTATTTGCTTTGAATGCAGGTACATACAAATAGGATCGTAAATAACATAATAAAGAACCGTGTACATTCTGCCTTGTTGGCATGCAAACACAATAATTATTATACAAGTTATCAAAATAGGTTATTAAGATGTATCATTTAGGAAATCCTGAACAGAATAATAACATTTATCTACAAGTAATTCAGTAAAACATTTTTTAAATTTCATCAAGGGCAAGGTTTTCATATGATCGGGAATTTTATTAAAGACAACAGGAGCCATACAAATTACATTTTTTTTTAATAAACACGTTTTAAATGTGCCTGTGTGAAGTAAATTCTGATATTGTGATCTTAATGATGTACTCCGTTTTCTGGTTTCTGTTAATGTGGCAAATAAATTACGGTTTGTTTTAACAAATATTGCTAATTCGAGGATATAGAGGCATGGGAAAGTTAATAGTTTCTGAGACTTAAATATAGGCACACAACTGTCAGTAACTTTGAGGCCAAATATAGCTCTCAAACAGCGCTTTTGAGCTTTAAAAATGCTTTCTCGTTCACTACAATAACCCCAAAATATAACACCAAATCTTAAAATAGAAATTACAAGACCATGGTAGGCCACTAGTATTGTTGACCGATTTACTTTTTTGGATAGGTTGTATAACATAAACGCGGCTGTGCTCAGACGTTTACAGATATCTTCTGCTTGCGGCTTCCATGTTAACTGGCTATCAATTAAGATTCCTAGAAATTTTGTGCTATTCACTTTATCGATAGTTTGGCCATTGTAGTTGATATCCATGTCACCTGTAGATATACGTTGGTGAAAATGCATAGTTTTAGTTTTTTGAAGATTAATAACTAGGTTATTATTGTCAAGCCATTTTATTAAACTGCTGATCGAGTTATTGATGTCATTTACGTATGAGTCTTTATTGGTACATGAAACAATTGAAGTACTGTCGTCTGCAAATAAAATCATTGGATTAGATATATGGCGTGGCAGGTCATTAATATAAAGTAGGAATAGTAAAGGTCCGAGGACACTTCCCTGTGGAACTCCATATTTTATTTCTTTAAATGACGATAAAGTTTTTTGTTCCTTCCTAGATTTTAAACATAAGCGTGATATCTCTGTACATTGTCTACGGCCTTTGAGATAAGTTTTTATTAAGTTAAGAGCATTGCCACGAATACCGTACGCATCAAGTTTGGTTAAGAGAATATCGTGGTCCACGCAGTCAAAGGCTTTCGACATATCGGCATATATTGCACATACCGGTATTTTGGAATCTACTTTAGGCATTATTTCATGGAGAAAATCAAAGATGGCCATGTTAATATTTTTATTTTTCCTGAAGCCCATTTGTTCGTCACATAGTATGTGGTATTTAGTTAGGAAGTTGTCAAGAGATTCATAGATAACTTTCTCTATGATCTTGGAGAATATAGAGATAAGAGCAATTGGCCTATAATTTACCATTTCTTCTTTATCGTTTTTTTATATACTGGTATGACTATTACGCTCTTGAGACTTTCTGGAAATACGCCAGACTGTATGCTTACATTAATAATATGAGCAAGGGGTTCAGCTATACAATGTGCAACAAATTTGATAACTGTTGTTGAAATGCCATCGAGGCCAGAGCTCTTTTTATTTTTCAGGTTTTTAATTATACGCATTACATCTTGAGGTATAACAGGGGCCATAAATATTGTATGCGGGTTTATATTTATGTTAATGGTATCGCATAACGTATGTTTAGGTATGCCAGAGGTTTGTTCAATGAAAAAGTTATTAAAAGATTCAGCTATTAAATTAGGGTTTGATATTATTTCATCTCATTTTTTTATTTGAGAAATGGGTTCTCTTACAATTTTGTTGTTATTAATAATTTGCCAGGCCGTTTTGGATTTGTTTTTTGAGTTATTTATTAAGTGGTTATTCTGCGCTTTTTGTGTAAGTTTAATAATTTTCTTAAACCTCCTTGAGTAAATCTTAAATTTATTTTTGTTTTCAGACGTTGGTTTTAGTCTCTGCTGCCATAATAGTTGCCGTTGTTTTTTGCTACATATTCGTATCCCGCGAGAGACCCATTTTATTTTTTTCTCTGATTTTACAGTAACTAATTTGCTCCGGAAACAGAGATCGTGTAACAGTAGGAAAATGTCAAGAAACTTATCACAGGCTTTGTTAGCATCCTCTGTATTATATACATTAGAAAATGATAGACTTTCGAGGTGCGATCGAAATTTAATAAGGTTTTCTTGAGTTATATCTCGTATTAATGTTCTCCATGTTTTTATTTGATTCGTTTTATTAACTTTTATCTTAATTATTTGAGCAGTGTGGTCAGATAATCCAAAGTCAGTGACTTCATGTTGACACTTCTGCTTAAGATTATGTGCAAAATTGTCTAAACAGGTATTACTGATAAATCTAGTTGGCTGATTAATTTCTAGTTTAAGGTTGAAGCTCCTGAGAAAGCATTCAAATTCAGAGGTGATTCTATTCCTGTTTAAAACATCTATATTAAAGTCTCCACATAAAATTACTTTTTGATACTACTACTTAGATTACATAATTTAGGGGGCCTATATACACATATAGTAATAAGAAATATACCTGCTAAAACCTCGGAAAGCAAAAGTGACCTGGCAAATACGGTCAGCAGTGTTGGTAAGATGTTGAATATGTCGATACAGTTAACAGATATACGAGATGTCTATAGAGTTCAAACAAAAACTTCAAACAAATCGATAATTGTTGATTTTATCTCTGCCCTAACGAAAGAAAACTTTCTCCAGTCATTGAAAAAATTCAAACCAAAACAGAAGCAATAAACTTAATACTCAGCACCTTAAAGTGGATGGACCACCAAATTCTATTTACGTATCGGAAAACCTGACATTCAAGGCAAGGAAACTATTCTTCATGACACGCGACTTTGCTGCAGAGAACAACTACAACTTCTGTTGGACATCTCGAGGTCGAATTTACTTGAGAAAGAAACAAAGTGAGCTTTATTCCCGTATTGATGCAGAAGAAGATTTAGTGAAGCTGAAATCAAAATAATGACTAGTTAAATTCAAAACCTCTTTTTATTTTTATTACATATTATTATAAGCTGCATGAAGTACGGTTTTTATGCCATAGTTTACGATAAGAAACTAATTAGTGTAAGATTGAACTTATTATTATTCAAAAGCATGTATTATATGTTAAACACTTCTATTTTTTTAATAATTAAACACTGTTTTGTCTTTGTATAAAATAACTTTATTATATACACCGAATCGTGACTACAATGTCAACCGACTTGCTTCATAGCTCGATGATCACTGGCTGTGCACAACCTTTTACAGTTTTAAGATGACTTTTGCCCCACCCAGAAATAACGAGAATGTCCCCGTCATTTCTAAGTGTTGCCAAAGTAAAATTAATACATTCAGCCTACCATAATGAAAATACATTTAAAAGTTTGTTAGAATAACAATCATTTGATTTTGCCAGTGTTGCCATAGAGGATATTATACTTCGGTATTAAAATAATACATTTAAATAATTTAATCCAAACTTCCGTAATAATCGATAAGTTTTAGTAAAATTCAGAACTTATTTTCAATGAATGAGCCAAATGTATTTAGAAAATGCGCAATAATCATTTGAAATTAAAACATGAATTTGAAACAAGCTAACAATTCGTCCATCCTGATAAGATTTGCGTCCCCGCGAACGACACAATTTTGCAAAAAGTTATTATAAGAATAACACAAACATTTAATATACATCCTATTTCAAAGATAATATTTAGTTTTCTAGATTTACGTAATATGCTATTTCAGCTATTGTGCACTTTACACTCCAAAAGTAATGTTCACTCATAGCGGCTTATAACGTTATGTGCACATTGCACTTCTAAAGAGTTCTCTCTACATTTCCGCTCATAACAGTGTTTAGATTAACAACTACGTATACATAGCACTTCAAGTAGTTCTGTCTCTACACTCACGCACATAGCAGTGTAAAGATTAACATGACTACGTGCACATAGCACTTCTGTATCTACACTCACGCACATAGCAGTGTAAAAATTAACATGTATACGTGCACATAGCACTTCTGTATCTACACTCACGCACATAGCAGTGTATAGATTAATATAACTACGTGCACATAGCACTTCATGTAGTTCTGTCTCTACACTCACGCACATAGCAGTGTAAAGATTAACATGACTACGTGCACATAGCACTTTTGTCTCTACACACACGCACATAGCAGTGTATAGATTAATATAACTACGTGCACATAGCACTTCATGTAGTTCTGTTTCTACACTCACGTACATATTAGTGTAGGTGTACAATGTGCATACGTCACACTTTTAATTCAGGAAAAGAAACTCAAACATTCTAAACAAAAATATATCTTATAAACTCAAATCATTTCTCATAGGTACATTGTTTCATTAAGAAGAAGAAACTTCATTATTATACTAATTACTAAACACAATAAATAATCACACTTAAATATACTCACGCACATAGCAGAGTAAATGTACAATTTGCGTACTTCGCACTTTTAATTTAGGAATAGAATATAAACTCAATCATTGTTCTTAACAAAATATAACCAATAAACTCAAATAATTTCTCATACATTGTTTGATTACATTTTAACTTAAAAGTAAGTTCGATCCTTCATTAAACTATTTACTACACACAATACATATTTATAGTACTAAATATCAACATACACTCGAGAGCAATGAATCCGGGTCACTTAAAGAATGTTAAAAATCTCGGAAACTAAAAATGATAGGTTAATGCAATAAATTGTATTTAATAGACAATGTAATACTCCTTAAATGAAAGTAAAAAAAATATGAGTCACCATACATTTTATTAACACAAAATTACATAAAGAAAAAAACTGCTGATCTCTCCTTAAAACAAAAATAGGAAACATGAAATTTTTGAACTTTATTACGATTTTCTTGAATTTTAATACTTCGTATTGCCTCCTCGTGCTTCCATTACTGCGTTTACGCGGTTTGGCATGCTGTACACCAAGTTCCTTATACGATTTTGGGGAATATTCTCCCATTCCTCTGTGAGAGCAATTTTGAGCTCACGAAGCGTGATTGGGGGAGGGTTTCGTTGTTTTACGCATCTGCCTAGCTCGTCCCAAGCATGCTCGATCGGGTTGATATCCGGGCTGCGCGCTGGCCACTCCATACGAGTAATGTTCATCTCTTGAAGGTAGTCATTCACAATCCTACCTGTATGAGGTCGGGCATTGTCATGCATAAATATAGCATCCTCACCTAAATTGACCATAAATGGACCAACGTGATCATTGAGGATTTCTTCCACATATCTTACGCTAGTTAAAGAGCCGTTTTCTATGATCACCAGCTCTGTGCGACTTTCAGAAGAAATTCCGGCCCACACAAGTACAGACCCACCACCGTAGGCTACTTTTTCTTCGATGCATGCTTGCTTGAATCTTTCCCCTGGTCTTCGATACACTCTGTGTCTTCCATCGTGCTTGTAGAGCATAAATTTTGATTCGTCGGAGAACATAACTTTTGACCAATCTTCAATACTCCAATTTACGTGGCTCTGGGCATATCTTAGTCTTGAAATACGATGCCCACGTTCCAGTTTAGGGCCGTTTGCAGGTCTAAGGGGTTTTAAGTTAGATTCAGCAAGCCGACGTCTTACTGTCCATGCACTTGGGTTACTTCCTCCGAGGCGTCGAAACTGATTTGTGAGTTCAGTTCCTGTGAGAAAGCGATTTCGAAGCATGGTGTTCACCAAGTATCGGTCTTCTCGTGCTGTGGTACACCTGGTTCTGCCCGTTCCTGGTCTGCGTAGGTTAGAACCAGTTTCTTCGTAACGTCGGAGAACTCTTTGTACTGTTGACAGCGACACACCGACAGTCCTGGCTGTATCGCGCTGACTCCGGCCGGTTTCCAGCATTGTAAGTATTCTGGTGCATTCTTCAGGCGTAAGCGACATAATTTCAGCTTGAATAATGAATATAGAGCACTATCAACATGGTTTATGTACCCACATAAATGACAGATTACAAACAAAAGCAAAACCAAATGCTGTAATTTCGTAGTTCCATCTTCGAAAGTGGCCCTTTTTCAAATTTGATTTTTTTATGATATAACTTTACAATAACTAAGAAGTTTTAATACCTTCATTTAAGGAGTATTACATTGTCTATTAAATACAATTTATTGCATTAACCTAGCATTTTTAGTTTCCGAGATTTTTAGGATTCTTTAAGTGACCCGGATTCATTGCTCTCGAGTGTAGATGGTATTTGATTAATCATCTGTACTCTCACTAGTAGATGATTCACTATCATTATTCTTAAAACAAAGCCAAGGATGTATTTTATCGATAGCGAATATACCCTTATACTTTGACGCCCCTTTTTTTTTTGTAATAGGAGTATCTTCTACCTCGTACCTATCGTGATCTAAAATTTTTGTTACTTTGTATGGTCCTGAACATTTCGATAATAATTTTTTACTTTTACCTATAGTATGTGCTGCTCTTTCCACTCTAACTAAGTCCCCAACTTTGAACTCTAATGGCTTTTTTCTTTTTTTATCGTATCTAATTTTCTGTTTTTCTTTTTCGTATGTTCATCTACTTCATCCCTAATCTTACGTAATCTTTCATAACCGGTGCTAATTTCATTTTCCTTAGGTGTGTTTACAACTATATCATCAGTTATTTCTGAAACTAAACTACCTTCATTGACCCCAGTAAGCCTTAACCCAAACAAAATCTCAGCGGGGGCTTTACCCGTGCCTTTGTTTACAGTATTGTTTAAACCCCATTGTACCTGTAATAGTCGGTCATCCCAAAGTCTTTCGTCTTTACCATGATTTTGCGAAGCTAAAGAGTCTAAAATGGTTCTATTATATCGCTCCACCTGGCCATTCGCTCTAGGTGAAGCAACTGCATTCTTTATGTGATGAACTCCTACTTCAGTAAGAAAACTTTTAAATTTCGAACTAGTAAATGACGTGCCTCTATCACTAATTAGTCGTTTTGGCAAACCAAACGTCCCAAAATAGTCCCTAAGAGCCGTGATGGTGGAAGTGGATTTTGTATTTTTAACCGCCTTCAAAACAATAAATTTTGTGAACGATTCTACAATTACCAAAATGTAACAATTTTTCCTTTTTGACTTTACAAATGGGCCAACATGATCAATATGAATGGTGTGAAAGGGCTCAATTTCCTTAGGTATAGGATGCAAGAAACCCTGCTTTTTTCCCGCTGGCAATTTATTATGAGCACACTCTAAACAGGCATTCACATACTTTTTAATAAACTTACGCATACGAGGAAACCAATAATGTTGTTTTATTTTATCCAATGTCTTATCAAACGCAAAGTGGCCTATTTCATCGTGGTTTTTCTGGAGTATTTGCCACCTACAGCCCTTCGGCACCACCCATCTTAATCCGTCCTCAGTTACTTTATATACTCTCTCGCGCTTAAGGACAAAATTCTTACGTATTTCTACCAAGTCATCAAATTCTTTATCAGAAAGGATTTTCTTAATGCATTGTATTTTAGGATCCTCTAACTGTACTGTCGTTAACCAATCATCGGTTATCGTCATAATGTCGAAAGTGTCAATAGCCTGAATTATTCCTGCATTTTCTGTCGTTGGATTCCTACTCAATGCGTCAACGTGAATCATGCCTTTGCCTGATTTATATACTACGTTACAGTCATACTCCTGAATCAAACTCCACCATCGCGCAACTCTTGGTATCATGTCTCGTTTTAAAAACGTTGCCCTAAGCGAGTTACAGTCTGTTACAATAGTGAAGCTTAGCCCAAGTACGTACGTTCTGAACTTCACTAGTGCTGCAATGACTGCAAGAGTCTCTAACTCATACGATGAAAAATGGGACTCCTCAGGGGAAGTCTGTCTACTATAATAAGCTACCGGTTTGAAAACTCCATCGAATTGTTTTTGTAGTAAAACGCTTCCTATACCGTGTTTGCTTGCATCTGTGTGTATTTGTGTTTCAAGTTTGGGGCTATATAACGCTAGTACAGGTCTTGAAACAAGTGCACTTTTCAATTTATCAAAAGCCTCTTCTTGAGCTTGAGACCAAACCCAAACAATGTTTTTCTTTAGCAATTTCGTAAGGGGACGAGCTATCTCACCGAAACCTCTGATAAAACGTCGGAAAAAACTAGCTAGGCCAATAAACTGTCGGACATTGTGTACGTCTTTAGGCTTAGGGAAGTTTTTGACACAATTAATTTTCTTATTACCCGGTCTTACACCTCCGATGGAAATTTCAAAACCAAGGTAGTCAACCTGATTTTGAAAGAAGTAACATTTTTGTGGTTTTAACGTTAATCCTGCTTCCCTAAATCTTTGAAGTACGATTTCTAATCTTTTTATACCTTCTTCAAATGAACTACTGGGTACTAAGACATCATCCATGTAAGCTAATGCAATATTATAGCGTAAATTGCCTAAGACCAAATTGATAGTTCGCTGGAATACAGCCGGTGCGTTAGCCAGCCCGAAGGGCATTCTATTAAATTCAAATTGTCCGTCGGATGTTACAAACGAGCTTTTACTCCTACTCTCTTCAGTCAATGAAATCTGATAATAACCAGAAGCCAAGTCTAAAGCACAAAAATACTTATTCCCTGCCAAACGATCAATCTGGTCCTCAATACGAGGCAACGGGTAATGTTGCTTAATCGTTTTCCTATTCAGGGCGCGATAGTCCACGCAGACCCGTTTATCACCGGTTTTCTTTTTCACTAACAAAACAGGACTCGCGTATGGAGATTGAGACTCTCTTATGATGTCATATTTTAAGAGTTCTTCAACCATAATTCTAACTTCTTCCCGTTCTGAATGACTCAACTTGTATGGTCGATAAACGACTGGCTCTGTATCTCCTAGCACAATATCCATTTCTGCAACCGTGGTCTGACCTAGTTCAGACAAATCTTTGGAAAAACAATCGCGGTATTGGTTCAAAGTATTGAATAATTGAAGCTTCTGATTGCTGTTTAAATTTTCATCAATATTGAGATCATCCAATGTAAATGGAGGTTTACCACCGTGATCTTGAACTTTTTGTATCCTATTAATGCTTTTAATGTTATTATTCATTTGAATAGCACGAGCCAAGATTTGGCCCTCTTTAAATTGGATTAATCTATTGTCATAGTTTAGAACAGTTAGATGGCCACTACCGTTTTTTATATTATATGTTCCAATTTCAATACGGTAGTTTAAACAATAACCATTTTCAACGAAAACTGTTCCACTAAAATTTGGATCCGTTAACACCTTTACAGAAATACAACCTTCAGCCCTAACAGTTTTAACAGATTTTAAAGTCAGTCGTGTATCAATTTTTTTATCAGTAATCATCAATTCTTTATCAGACTTAAATACCCATATGTGGGGTTGCTCCGTAGCAGTCTGTCCAATAAGTAGATCATAGTTTAAATAACTATCAGGGACGACGACTGCCTCAACATACATTTTAGCATTGTCAATCATTAATGAGATCTTAGTTTTACCTAAAGCACTCACATATGTATTTCCAAAACCTTTTAGTGATGGCAAATTAATCACTTGCCATTTTTCACGTGGTATAATTAATTCCATGACGGATTCTTTTATCAAAGTACACTGACTACCAAAATCTACGTATCCTGTCAAATGTACATTATTAACTTTAACATCCTTAATAAATTTTTTATCCACTCCTAAGTCAATACTATTATCTAGTCATAATGTCTTAACTTCGGCTCTATCTACCCAAATGCTCCTATTGCATTTAGGATCGTCATGACCAATGCGTTTACACTTTTGGCACTTAACTATAGGTTTTTTACATCCCGATACGTAATGGCCCGTTTCATGACAGTTATAACATGTCAAGACTCTAGTCAAATTATGTTTTACAGGTTTACGTGTTTCGTTTACAGAACGTACTGTTTTCTTATTAAACCTATCTAATCGCTCATATTTGACACCCCTCAGATAGCCCAGTAGTTTATCACCATCCCTAAAACCTACTACCTCTGCTCCGAATCGAACCGATCTATCATCTATTCCGTAAACAATGCAGTCAACAGCATTCTTACCTACTATATTACACCGATTTAAGGCTATTAACTTTTCATAATAGTACCCTTCTAAATCATCCCCAAACTTTGCCCTTATAGCTAACATTTCCGTAAGTAAGTTGCCATAATTTTCATGTGACGGAAAAGCAGATTTAAGTTTTTCGACCCATTCATCCCATGAAAGCAATACTGACGACTGTCCTTCGTACCACTTTTTTGCAGTACCGACTAACTTTGGAAGAGCATAGTGGGCGGTCTGTTGACTATCCCAGCCATAGATCTCAGAGCATTCTTTGACTTTATTCAACCAAGTAATAATTGTTTGGTTTTTCGATTTAGGATCGAATTCTGGAACTACATTATTATTAACAAATCTTTCTTTACTCTGTGGATTTACGGCTATGATGGATTGTAAGGACTCTTTGATACATTTTAGTAATTCATTATTAACATCGATAGATAGAGGCTGCGGCGTAACAGATGTAAATCTTTCATTTATACCGGAGCGGACTGGACTTCGTGATCTATTAACACTTCTTCTACGAGGAGTTTGCAATCTGTGACGCCTCTGCCTACTACGACTACGATCTATAAATCTATTTGTTGATTCATATGTGTGCATGTCCGTTGATGGCGTACGCAATGTGCGGCGCTGCAAAGGAGGTATTACGACTGACCTGCTTCGACTTCCTGCCTGCGCCTCAACCCTTTGAGGAGATCTTCTGGATCTGCGCCACTCGAAGCTATGATTAACGGTGCGGGGCGATGCTGGTGAGCGATGATTTTGCCTGGGCACTGCTGACGAGCGTCGACTTTGCATCAACTCTCTATCGCGTGTCCAAGACCCGCTGCGTCTCACGGGCCCTCCCAGCACAATGCTGTGATGACTCCCGTTCGACTTCTCTGACCGGTCACTGGACATCTTCACTCAATTGTCCAATTTAAACTGTCCAATGATCTGAAAATATTTAAACAACGAGTACCTATTTCATTGAATAAAAACACGTTATAAAAGTAAAAGTAGGTAAATGTGATGTTGAAATTATTATTATCAAATGAATTATGTCTCAGGGCAGAAAAATAATTATCTATCATTCACACATCAAGTGGAATAAAGTTGATTTCAAACTATACTTTGACGAGGCCATCACACAAACAAAACCAGGGTTCGCTGACAACTATTAGTGCATACACATCACGATATATTATGTACAGCCTGTTATCAACTGATATCTAAATTTTGCAGATTCAAAGTTTACCCCAGCAATAAAAACTACTATTTGGATTACCTTTCCCAAAGTGGCAATCTAATCATAAGTTTCGGAGATTAACGTGCAAGTACTTTTTTATGGAAATTTAAACTTTATATCAATAACAGAGTTTATTAGTAGGGTACGTTACTTTATGGTATTCTCCTATAGTTGATTTAGTAAGACATTATTATTCATCAAAGATTACATGGGTTTCTTTTTTTTTTTTTTTTTGCACGATTTTATCGAATAGACAACAATTTTATCTTGATATTTATTATAAATAAGTATCGGATTTTTACGAACCCTGCACAAAGCACTACCTATACAAAAATAATTATTAATTGCTATTTGACATTAAATATCACGCTAACCAGTATCCTTGCCATATGATAACGTATCAATGATGAATAAATCTACCTGCAGTATTGTAATACCAATAAGGATAGATTTCTACTATGGTACCATACTTTCAATAAAAATTACACAAACAGAAATCATTTTGAATAATCAATTAATTATTAACATACCTTACTGTGGACGTATGATCACACCAGGGTGTGGTAGCTACACCAGAATTCCCTGGTGTTATCCCTGCTTCTGAATTGTTAAACACTTCTATTTTTTTAATAATTAAACACTGTTTTGTCTTTGTATAAAATAACTTTATTATATACACCGAATCGTGACTACAATGTCAACCGACTTGCTTCATAGCTCGATGATCACTGGCTGTGCACAACCTTTTACAGTTTTAAGATGACTTTTGCCCCACCCAGAAATAACGAGAATGTCCCCGTCATTTCTAAGTGTTGCCAAAGTAAAATTAATACATTCAGCCTACCATAATGAAAATAAATTTAAAAGTTTGTTAGAATAACAATCATTTGATTTTGCCAGTGTTGCCATAGAGGATATTATACTTCGGTATTAAAATAATACATTTAAATAATTTAATCCAAACTTCCGTAATAATCGATAAGTTTTAGTAAAATTCAGAACTTATTTTCAATGAATGAGCCAAATGTATTTAGAAAATGCGCAATAATCATTTGAAATTAAAACATGAATTTGAAACAAGCTAACATATATTAGTCCTAAAAAAACACAAACAATCACTGTACACACCCAGAAACATACCCAAAACGCCCACATAAAAAAAACCGGCCACCAGATATATGTATAAACACAATTTGTATACAGTAAGGGCGGGTTGTTTCACGTGCACTTAATTCAAATGCAAATATTTTATTTGTAGAACATAGGTAAACAAAAATACAGATGTCAATATTAATAAATGAGCGCTATGTCTTGCCGTCAACGGCGTACAAATATTTCTAATTATAATTTCTAATGAATAATTGGTAAAAAACATAATAAAAACAGTCAAATTAATAATGAACTCAACTATAACAATAATTAATTAATTAATTAAAATAACAATAAATTTAAGCAGATAATAGTACATTAAAATTAAATTGATTAAATAAAACAATTAAGTTATTGACAAATAAAATGGAAATAAATAAAATGTCATTAAATTACAATTTGTCTTCTAGGTACTCATTGACTGTGTAGTAAGCTTTTTGGCCTAATAAATTAAGAAGAGCCTTTTTGAAATGGTGTATGCTGTCAAGATCTTTTATACAATTGGGTAACTTATTATATAACTTGGGTGCCATTCCTAAAAAGCTTTTTGAGTAAAGCGCAGTCTTGTGTGGAATAGCACATATTTCTCTATTGCGACGTTTCGATCTAAGAGTTTGAAATAAATGCACGTTTGATTTTGCGAATACTGCTGTCTCGTAGATGTACATACAGGGCAAAGTAAGGAGTTTATATTGTCTGAATAATGGCCTACAACTATCAGTCATTTTCAGTTTAAACACATCACGCACACACTTCTTTTGAGCTTTGAACGCAGTGTTTTTTTCAGTGGAATTTCCCCAATACATTATTCCAAAACGTATCGTAGATGAGACGTACGCAAAGCGTACGTCTCATCTACATATGCTATCATATACATATGCTATCAAAACTACAGATTCATTTGAAATTTTCGCAAGATTGTAAAGCGCATACGAATACTGGTTTAGTTTTTTACACACAGTTTCTACATGATATTTCCAATTAAGATGACTATGCAAGTAAAGTCCTAGAAATCTGGCACTAGCGGTTTCCGGTATTTTTTGGTCTGCGTATTTTATAATTACATTTTGTTTTTTTTTTCCTTTGTTCGAACGTCATAATCTGTGTTTTTTCTAAATTTATTTTAAGTTTATTCTTATTTAACCAGTTTATAATGCAATGGATGGCATTATTTATATCATTTTCAAATGATTCTAAATTTTTGCACGGTATAATGATTGTGCTGTCATCAGCAAACAGGACGGTTTGATAATCGGTACACTTCGGCAAATCATTTATAAAAATGAGAAACAGCAAGGGCCCAAGGACACTCCCTTGGGGTACACCGCAAGTTGTATACCTAATGGATGACTTGTGAGCAACTTCTCTCTTAGAGTTGGGACAAATTCTAGTTAAAACCGTTATTTGTTTTCTTCCAGTTAAATACGTTTTGATTAGGCTCAATATATTTCCTCGGACACCATAACGTTCTAATTTACCCAGTAATATTGTGTGATCCACGTGATCAAATGCCTTAGACATGTCCATGAGTACTGCGGCAATAGGATTTCTTTTGTCAGCATTATTAATAATTTTAGCAACTAAATCATAGACTGCGTTGTTTATATTTCTATTTTTACGAAAACCGTATTGTTCTTTAGCGAGTATTTTATTTGTTTCAAAGAACGAGTTAAGGGATTTATAAATCACTTTCTCAAAGACCTTTGATAATACCGGTAATAAGGCTATTGGACGGTAATTTGAAATGGTTGCTTTGTCACCTTTCTTATAAAGTGGTTTAATTACGGTCGTTTTTAATAAGTTTGGAAAGTGAGTAAAATATTTGAATTTGAATTAAGTGCACGTGAAACAACCCGCCCTTACTGTATACAAATTGTGTTTATACATATATCTGGTGGCCGGTTTTTTTATGTGGGCGTTTTGGGTATGTGTCTGGGTGTGTACAGTGATTGTTTGTGTTTTTTTAGGACTAATATAATACATGCTTTTGAATAATAATAAGTTCAATCTTACACTAATTAGTTTCTTATCGTAAACTATGGCATAAAAACCGTACTTCATGCAGCTTATAATAATATGTAATAAAAATAAAAAGAGGTTTTGAATTTAACTAGTCATTGTTTTGATTTCAGCTTCACTAAATCGTCTTCTGCATCAATACGGGAATAAAGCTCACTTTGTTTCTTTCTCAAGTAAATTCGACCTCGAGATGTCCAACAGAAGTTGTAGTTGTTCTCTGCAGCAAAGTCGCGTGTCATGAAGAATAGTTTCCTTGCCTTGAATGTCAGGTTTTCCGATACGTAAATAGAATTTGGTGGTCCATCCACTTTAAGGTGCTGAGTATTAAGTTTATTGCTTCTGTTTTGGTTTGAATTTTTTCAATGACTGGAGAAAGTTTTCTTTCGTTAGGGCAGAGATAAAATCAACAATTATCGATTTGTTTGAAGTTTTTGTTTGAACTCTATAGATATCTCGTATATCTGTTAACTGTATCGACATATTCAACATCTTACCAACACTGCTGACCGTATTTGCCAGGTCACTTTTGCTTTCCGAGGTTTTAGCAGGTATATTTCTTATTTCGACACTGGATGCCCTTTGATTTCTCTCCATGGTTTCTACCCTATCCTGGAGGTTTTGAATGTAGGCGAGGTTATTCTTCCGTTCAGCTTCTAATTGGTCCAGTTTTAATCTCATCTCCTCACACTGTTTCGACATATCTAACACTAGTACGTAGACTGGTAGCAGCGCGGGTTGGATCACCGGTCGAAAGGCGGGTCCCTAATTAGTTAGCAACACAGGTACTAATTAGCCTAGTTCTCCAATCGTTTAATGAGGGGGCGTGGCCACTACTGTAGGAAGTGTGCCCGCGCGGTAATGAGTAGTTAATTGGCCTCTTACGTGTACTTGGGGGTGGAGTCTTCCAAACTATGAGACAGCTCAGGTACCAGGGGCGCACGATCGCTGGAGTAATTGTCGCTGACTCGCGCTCGCGGTATTGTAAGTTGTAGAGAACTCCTCGGTGATGATGCACTCCAATTTTTTATACTTCAATTAATTTACTAAATGATTTTAATTTTAATTAAACATCGAAATATGCTGAGGCACGTTAACACCTTGCGGCGGTCCGGAGGAAAGGGAATTAAGTTAGATTAAAATTGCTTATTAGTCTTATAGGCTTTTTTTTTATTTTTTTGATGGTGGGAAATTATCAAATAACTTCTCCCGCTCTGGGCGGAGCGGGAGGGCGTGTCAGACTTTTACTGACTAAAACCCACCCGTGTTCATTCCGTTGCCTGTGTGCCGAGGTCGCGATATCCCTTTCAGACAAACCCGCGACCCCGGCAGGCATTGGCCCTTCCGGACCCCGTCAGTTGGTGCTGACATCTCTTTGAGGCGCGCGTGGAACACAACGCGCCGTCGACCCGGGCCTGGTCCCTATCGGACGGCGAGCTACCCATTGCTCACCGTCCGCAAGCCCGCGCCTACGGTGGCCGGAAGTCGGCTCGCGACTCCCGACGCCCGGGGCGTCTCCTGCGGCGACTAGGGGCGCGAGGGGGCGCATTTTGCCTCTCCCTCGCGCGCTCCGCCTCCTCCTTCGCGAGCATTACTGCTTCGCAGAAGGAGGTGACGGCCTCCCATGCACTCTCGCTCCGGACCATGGCCTGAACCAGGGCCGGACGCGAGAGATCGCCGCCGCCGATCGCCTCCGTGAGGACACGGCGGTGCCCCGCCCAAGCTGGGCAGACCTCCACCGTATGCTCCACCGTGTCCTCCGGGCGATCCACACAGTGGTGACACCCGGGCGTTTCCTCCCGCTTTATTCTGAACAGGAACCTCCCGAAACAACCATGTCCGGTGAGGACCTGTGTCAGGCGGAAGGTGAGGACGCCGTGGCGCCTCTCTAGCCACTCCTCAAAGAGGGGACTTATCGCCACAATTGTGGCGTGCCCAATTTCGAATACCCCTGGATATAGGAATCAAATTTTTTCTTTATGACCTCTCTTTTTGGTCCAGCCTGTATACTATAAAAGGTCTCACACTGTTTTTTACTAACACATTAGTAGGTACCTATTAGAAGTGTTAGTAGGTACCAATATTTTATAATTCACTTATTAAGTACCTTACTAATAAATAAAATATCTAACGCTTTACAATAAGTTTTACCCAATAATTGTTGTTGTTTGTTTATTTTTACGCGAATATTAGAACATCCTGTTGTTTATCTTCTTATTAATATCGTCAACTATCTACTGTATATTTCATTATATTATAGGGTAAACCATACATTTATTGCCCAGTAATTGCATTATAATAATTGTTCTGTTGATGATAAGTCAGAATCATCAGAGTTCTGACTCTCTTCTTCTTCTATATTAAAAACAGTTGTGTCATAAAAATAAATTAATGTCAGATTATCGGATAGGTGTACCTTGTGTCTTTTTGGAACACAACGCACATCAAATATTTTTGAACAAGTACTGCAGGTCAATGGGTTTTTGATCGCAATGGAACGACAAACTACACAAAAAATACTGGCTTAGGTAATTACAGTGTCACTCAAATAGTATCCTTCTAGATGCTGGTAATTCCGTTTTCTTTTCTTAATTTTTTGTAACATCTGTTTCTACTTTAAACTTCTTGAGTATAGTTTCAAATTGCTGATTTTAACTTTTAATCTTTGGGTGGTCATTATTTTCCTCAGTTTTGTCTATCATCTCAGAATCTATAACAGAATTTAAATTAGCAAAGTATTGTCCAAGGGATTTCAATGCTAATTATGCATTTCAGTTATTTTCCGGGCTATTAACTCTAATAAAATTATGGTGGGCAATGGTGCCGATTCTCTTGTCACAAATGCCTCTAAACTAGTCTTAAAATCACCATAATTTAGTTTATTCCTGTCAAACGACTATTTCCCATTATGAAATAGACTAAAGTGACACAACTTAACTATGTTTTAGTTTGACAGCACTAAGATGGAACTGAGTTATTATTTTAGTGAAAATGGCAATTTTGCTATTCTGAATTTGACATTTTTCACCAAAAATTTTGATTGTCTAACTAAATCTGACTATTTTTAAACGCGATTAAAAATGATGTAAAATAAAATTAGTTGTCATGAACTAAAATTCACACCGACTCCACCAATCGACTTCAGGTGCAAAAACAGTACTGTATTTTTTTTCTTTTATTTTGCTATATCTCGAAAAGGGTGTCCTATCGCAGAAATAATATATGATCAAACTAACTTCATAAGCGAAGTTCGATCAATATTGTATGAGTTATTGCTTCATTCGAAGATATATTATAACCAGGTACTCCAAAAGGACTACCTGGTTATAATATATCTACAAGATAACATGCACACTTTCAGAGATTTATGAAAATAGCTATAAGTAGGTATCGACTTTTTACAATTAAATCGATTCTTTTCTTTACTAACCATAACCACACCACTAGTCCAGCTGTCATTCTTTTAGAGATAATCAAAGATAATAATGAAGACAATTTATTCTGATGATGATTCTTGATTTCTTCTAGAAAACAATTCCTTCAATTTTGTTATTAGCGCCCGACTTGTAGTACCGCAACTCATAATATGAGTTGCGGTACTACAAGTCGGGCTGGTGGTTGGAGTGTTTACATATTATGTAAACACTCCAACCACTTTTTTTTTTTTTTTTGAGGGTGGTAAATTATCCCTTCCCCTCCCTTCTCCCGCTCTGGGCGGAGCGGGAGGGCGTGTCAGACTTTTACTGACTAAAACCCACCCGTGTTCCTTCCGTTGCCTGTGTGCCGGGGTCGCGATATCCCTTTCGGACAAACCCGCAACCCCGGCAGGCATTGGCCCTTCCGGACCCCGTCAGTTGGTGCTGACATCTCTTTGTGGCGCGCGTGGAACACAACGCGCCGTCGACCCGGGCCTGGTCCCTATCGGACGGCGAGCTACCCATTGCTCGCCGTCCGCAAGCCCGCGCCTACGGTGGCCGGAAGTCGGCTCTCGACTCCCGACGCCCGGGGCGTCTCCTGCGGCGACTAGGGGCGCGAGGGCGCGAATCTTGCCTCTCCCTCGCGCGCTCGGCCTCCTCCTTCGCGAGCATTACTGCTTCGCAGAAGGAGGTAACGGCCTCCCATGCACTCTCGCTCCTGACCATGGCCTGAACCAGGGCCGGACGCGAGAGATCGCCGCCGCCGATCGCCTCCGTGAGGACACGGCGGTGCTCCGCCTAAGCTGGGCAGACCTCCACCGTATGCTGCACCGTGTCTTCCGGGCGATCCACACAGTGGTGACACCCGGGCGTTTCATCCCGCCTTATGCGGAACAGGAACCTCCCGAAACAACCATGTCCGGTGAGGACCTGCGTCAGGCGGAAGGTGAGGACGCCGTGGCGCCTCTCTAGCCACTCCTCAAAGAGGGGACTTATCGCCACAATTGTGGCGTGCCCAACTCCAACCACTTGCTATATGAATATACGACGATCAAGTATACATGTTGATTTATAGTCATGTAGTCAATGTGCAAGCGTCGCCATGGAGACGAATCACGAGGCCAGGGCGCGGGGGCCGGTCGCGGCGGCGCGGCGTGTGTGCCCGGCACACGTGTGACATGCGCCCACCCATTCCTCCATGTCCTTATCGATCGATGGCCACCAAAATCTACTTCGAGCTGCACTCTTTGTTTTTACAACGCCGAAATGACCCCAATGTAGTTCTTTTAATAAAGGTATTACAACTCGGAGGCCTCGAAAAATACAACCATTTTCTACCTCTAAATCCGTTTTACAGTTAAAATAGGGCTGCACCAGTTTACAATTAATTTTACGCGGCCAGCGGTTCTGTACATATTCAATGACTGTTTTTAAAATGTCGTCCTTACCAGTTTCTGTTTTTATATCGTTAAAAGTTAGCGGTGCCACGTTAGCATCTAAGAAATTGAGGAAAGACAGATCATGTTGTCCTTCCGTTCTACAATTTGGTTCTGGTAAAGGCGAGCGCGACAAATAATCCGCCGCAACGTTATTTTCACTTTTAATATACTGGACGTTGTAATTATATGCTGACAATATTATCGCATAACGCTGTAACCTCGATGCTGCCACGACTGAGATGTCTGTTTTCTTCCCGAATATCGAAAGTAATGGACGATGATCAGTCTTAAGGACAAACGGTTCTTGACGTCCATACAGATATCGGTGAAAATATTTGAATGAATGAATGAAATGCACCGACCCCAGCATGGTTTAACCAGACTCGATAAATCGAATGAACCCCAAGATTTGCACTAGCCCATGAAGCCTCATGTTTCATGGGACTTCAAAAGCTATTGTATATAAAGGAGTAGACCGGGGGGCGCGGGTTAATGATAGGGAAGACGTGCCCTTAGGATAAGGAAGGATTTACGAGCCGTACCGGGTATGCATCCTTGAGTAAGCAATGGGATAGTGGAGAGACGAGTTATTTTTATCTAAGGATGGGCATCTTTTTACGACGGCGCCGTTGGTTCAGGTGCATGTCCAGCTTCACCGGTGCATCTGCTCTGTGCTGTTTCCAAAGTCTTCGTCTGAGGTTCTTGCTGCTGATTCAGGTTTCTTGTAAATCTCGCTAACAGTCTTCTTAAACTTATCTCGGTCTTCAGTCGTGTCCATCCAAAAAAGATTTCCTTGTCGATGTAAGTCATGTCCTGTTCGAAGTTGGCATAACATGCGTAAATAAGTCGTCCGGCTTTCTTGGATTTGGTCTTGTTCTGCATGCTACAGGTGTGGTTTGCGGCGCCTGTGCGAGTTGGCACATTCTTGCTGCTTTTGGTTACGGTTTTTCCGTCTAGCATTATTTTCATATTTTTTCTTTCGGCTTGGTTTATTCCTAGCGTGATTAATCAAGTCTCATATGATAACTCTCTCCACCAGGTTCGTTCAAGTCCAGCTTCACAAGTGAATCTGTTGGCGCTCCTCGTTGTTTAACTCCAGTTCTGACGCGGAACAACTTCGAGCTCGTCGTTGTTTACCTCAGGTTGCCGCGATTGTATTATAGTTCTAAATTATGCACACAAAAATCCCGACCCGCGTCGCCCGAATGCTTGTTTTTATGTTCGTACTATCGCGGGCGCGGACATCTGTGGACACCGTAAGGACCATTCCTGCTTGCAGCGGTCGCCCGCTATTGTAACGCTTCCTACGATCATCAACCAATATCATCAGCTTTTTACTGAGGCTCTTGTTTTTGTAAATGAATTAGTCCTTTTGAGAACTAGTCCATTCGCGAATTGGCCCTTTAGAGAACCGGGTGCCATTTTGCGAATTAGGCATTATACGACTAAACGCTGCGTATCGCCAAATAAACTTAATTCTTGCGAGAAAGATGTGTCGAGGTTGGAATTGGTTACTCTTTTTCTATGAGTGACATTGTTTTCTTCGGAAGGTGAATCTATTAGTTGTATTTCGTTATTTGTAGGCGTGCGTATAGGGGTGTTTAAATTCCCAGTTTTTGGTATTTTAAAATTGCAAGCTTGACAATTCCATGATTGTTTTTGCGCTTGTGTCATAGTTTTGTTAAAACATGAGACAGTAATATTTGCACATTGTAAATCGTATTATTTGTTACATTTTTTACATGTGAGCTTTTCTTTAATTGGCAGTTTTTGAAGACATCCTGCGCACGGTGCCTCCATCTAGCAATTTATTAAGTAACTTTTACTAGTAGCGCCCTCTATTGGCGTATAGCGTAACTAGCTCGAAAGTCAAATCCTATTGTCAATCTAATGTTTGATTACCTTTGCTTTATTGCCACATTTCCTTTCCTTCCTTCCTTTGATATTGCAGCTTTTGGATACTCTTAATAATAATAAATAATTTATTTGCATTAAACATGGTATAAAATGGTGTAAAAATATAGTTATAATGGCACAAACATGTTTAGCTAAGATAAAACATAGCATGCAAAATTTGAGGGTGTTTGAATAAATTACAACGTACATCAACATTTTTTCTCCATAAATTCTTTTAAATAATAGAAGCTACACTCATTCAACCACTTGTACAACTTTATCTTAAATAATCTAGAATTTAATGATTTGAATTGACTTGGTATCTCGTTAAAAATACGCACGCAATTTAGGTGAGAATTATTGGTAATTTAATATTGTGTCACTAGATGATAGTGTATGATCGTACCTTTTGTCTTTATAGTTGTCCTTGTCAACAAATGTTAGTTTATTGTATTTGATCCAGGTTTTTTTGTATTGCACAAATTCAAAATATTTGATTGTTAAACTGCACTATTTTTGTTTTCTTGACGTATTCTTGATGGAAACTTATGAACTATATCTTCAATCACTAAAAGTCTCCACACACTACAGTTATATTTACTTTTCTTCACTGAATATTAGCTTGATCTATTTTTATGAGAATTAAATATACGCAGCTGTTGTTTACTGTGCACCGTGGCGCCCTCTCTCCTACTATAGTTCTCATAATTAATTAGCATTTGGTAATCCTTTAACCAATGTTCAGTAAAACAAACAATGTCAAACGCGGCGTGCCGCGTGCTGTGCGCGCTGAATGCCGCACATACGGGTATTTTACTTAAAAAACCGCCCATATGTCCAAATTACAAAATTTATGATAAGCGTTAACTTTGTTATTATAAGACAATAGGACTCTTCCACCCAAACGATAACGGACTAACTACGCTTCTACCGCATGCCACGCGCTGTCCATCTCAGTCGGAATTTATCTGTTGTACTAGTTATTCGTTATTTTCTTACAATCATCACTGTTCTGTGCATTGCCAAACTGTTGTGTTTAGTGCAAAACAAAAAAAACTACTATGGCTTCTTCTGATGAAGGTATGTAATTTAGTTTAAATACACTAGTGACTAAAATATCATTTATTTTTACTTAAAAAATATATTTCAATGACGTGGTAATTTTTCTGACAATTTTGTATTTATTTTTTAGTTTACGATGTTAATTTAAGTATGAGTTAAGCTTAAATTCTTATGTGGACATATTCTATGAACCTTCTAAATGAACTATTAAAAAAAAATGTTCCGCAACTTTCCGCCCTTTCTTTAAAAAGCCTTAAGATATGACGAGGTAGTAAAGAAAAAAATATTATGTGTTTTTGAACGTTTTGATATTAACACTAGATTTTGTTTGTTCACAGGTTGTAGTGTTGAATCATCAATTAATATCTCAAGAGAAGATATATTTAACATAATTAAGCAGTGTGAACTCAGAAAAATCAATGAGAAACTGAACTTTCTTGAGAAAAAACTTATCGAAATGACTAAATGTCCCGAAGATAAAATTCAATTACTTCTTCTTCTTCTCCATGCCAGAATAGGTTTTTTTTAATCAATTTTGCATCTCTCCTATAAATTACAAATAAAAAAATGGCGATTAAACCAGCTATCTAATTACGCAACACATTTTCGTTGACAATTCCGACTAATCTGTTTCAATTTGACAGGTCAACAACATTCATTGTGTTATTTACGTTGTTGAGCAGATTTTTTTTGGAACGTACGAAGCAATGGATTAGCAATCTGTTTCAAAACGATTCAGATTCTGATTGATCGTGTATTACGTAATTAGGGTACAGGAGGAAAAAAAAATTGCCAACGAGAAGAATAAGCTCATTCAAGAGGCATTTCGGAATAGAGTGGGCTTGCTCATTGACATGCCAAACGCAGTATTTGGAAATACCAATGATGGTAATACATCAAGAAGATTTTTTTTGGATCCTAAAACTGCCGCCGAAATCACAAGCATTGACTTCCACTTTATTAAGAGGCTTAAAGTAATTTTGGGAGTTCTGGCAAGTGGGTTTAAAATTGACAGAAAAGTTGTCATCGTTTCTGCAATCCACAGCAGAACTATACGTCAGTTTGTATAGCTGGTACCCAATGACGCCCAGTCTTCATAAAATTTTGACACATGGCGCTTTAGTTATTACACATGCTCTACTCCCAATCGGGCAGTTGTCGGAGGAAGCAGCAGAGGCGTGCAACAAACATTTTCGCCTATACCGGTAAAATTAAGCGCGAAAATTTTTGCGAAGAAAGTGCAATGAAGACGTGATGAATCAATTGCTCTTGACATCAGCCATGCTATTCTGTAAACATCTCACCGTGAAAACTTGGGTGAAGTGAGCTGTCAATAGTGTCAATCCCTGTGGAATGACAGCTCACTCCACGCTCACTTCACCTAAGTTTTCACGGTGAGATGGTTACAGAATAGCACTGCTGATGTCTACTTATGTTATAATCGAATGAAAATTGGCAAGAATCGAAAACCTTTTTCTACTGAAGCCTTGGAGTTTTTAAAACAGGACTAGGGAGTTGCCACGATTTCAAGTGAACATGATGATGAAGTTGATGGAGATGACGACGAGAATAGCGAATCAGATTTTTAATAATATTTTTTTTTAATAAATTGACTATTTGTATTATTTTAACAACATATAAAATTAGTTCCTTAAGAATGTTTGGCTGAAATAATTTACAAGTCCTAATATCTTCACCTAAAAAACTTCTAAGTAATTTGTAGTATGTTCTAAAGAGTTGAAATTACATTTAGACACTAGATAGTTGTACGCGCCCCACACTAGGGCGAGCGAGGGGAAAGAGAGACACGAGGGGCGGCATCGCCCGAGCGCCGCTCGCGCCGCGCCGACCCCACTCCGCAAACGACGACCGCGACCGCACGACAGTGAAACGAAAGTACCTAATTTGTAGACAAATAAACGACAGTGGTGCCGATTCTCTTGTACACCGAACTAAACTAACTAAACTATCACTAAAATTTCTTACTTTTGGCTAAGAGAATCGTAACGCTATTCTGCAAATAAAATTCTCTAAATTAAAAAATAATTTTGACACGACTAAAACGAATTTGACAATCGCGAAGGTCAAAGCAGGTCAAGGTTACAGCAGGTCCAAAATTGGTTCACTGCTAATAATTTAGTATTAAATGGGAAAAAAACTAAGTGCATAATATTTTCGTTACCTAATGTCAAAAGTAGTAATTGTGAGATAGTATTGAATCAAGAGAAGCTAGAATTCGTCGATAAAACTGTTTTCCTAGGGATCACGCTTGACTCAAGGCTTCAATGGGGTTCTCATTTAACATCCCTTTCAGGACGATTAAGTTCAGCAGCATATGCTGTGAGAAAAATCCGTCAATTTACAGATGTAGGTACCGCGAGGCTAGTCTATTTTAGCTACTTTCATAGTATTATGTCGTACTTTCTACTATGGGGACGGGCTGCAGACATCGAGTCTATTTTTATTCTGCAGAAAAGAGCCATCAGAGCCATATATGGCCTCCGCAGGCGCGACTCTAAGGGAACTGTTTAAAGATATTAACATCATGACGGTACCTTGTCAATATATTATGAAAACATTATGTACGTAAGGAAAAATCTACATCTTTTTAGTAAAAGAGGTGCAAGACACAATTATATTACTAGGAATAGGGACCAATTAGTTCAACCGGGCTTCAGGCTGGCTAAAGTGGACTCATCTTTCATGGGGTACTGTTTAAAGTGTTACAATAAAATACCTCCCCACATACTTCAACTGAATGAAACGAAATTTAAATCTTATATTAAACGCACACTATGCAGCCAAGCATATTATAAATTGGCAGATTATATTGCTGATAAAAATGCTTGGCCCAATGCTGGTCCTGCTTCACAAGGGCGCATAAACTAATTGATTAGCATTTGAAAATACAGTTGGAGCTGCTGAAGATTTTAAAAAACTATCTTTGCATTGTATAAATTCAATCTCTTAACATTGTATAATTGCATAGAACATATCGCACACCTAGATAAAGAGTAGCACAACTCAAAATATCTCTTTTTTTCAGGAACAGCAAAAAACGGATTAATTAACAGCAATAATCCGTTTTATGCTGTTCCTGAAAAAAAGAGGTATTTTGAGCTGTGCTACTCTTTATCTAGGTGTGCGATATGTGAGTACTATATACCGACTATAAAGCTACCATTTAGGTGCAGGGTATGTCTTTCATTGACTTGAATGTGTCCTGGCGGCTGAGAGTATGTCATGCTCACTCTAATGTCTCGCTGACGGTGGCGCGTGTGTTGGATCATTTAGCTCCCTTCAAAATGGTTGAGCTGAATGGTGCTAATCCATGCGTCATGTTCGTGAACGGGCGCCGTCAGTAGGGACTGGTCATCTCTTAGCTACCACGGCTTATTTTAATTTAATTTAATTTTTTGGATTGTTTATTTTTTTTCTTTCTGTTACGGACGCTTTTCACGTTTTGCATCGTTCTCACATGTATAACTTCAACATGAATGATGTAACCAATATTTTTGTAACCATATTATGATTTAAAAGAGTGTCCGTGGAGTTTCTTGCCCGTTCTTCTCCATAGGTACCTACCTACTACGCTTTGGAATGGGCATCTAGCTTCATCTTTCTGACTGACCGACCCCCTTGACAATTCAAAAGTGCCTGTAATTGGTTTATTTGAAATAAATGCTTTGAGTTTGAGTTTGAGTTTGCGAATCCACGTGGTTTGCCATAGCCCGTGATTTTTTTTAGAGCCGGAGGCGCGCAGGGGGTGCAGCCTCGACGTGTTTTATATGGAATATTTCACTTTTTGTATGGAAAATATGAAAAAATATTACCAACATGTTGAGTTTTAGGGTTTTATAAAGGGGGTCGAAATTTTCATTATTTTTGCGATAGGACGCACCATTTTCGAGATATAAGCAAAAGAAAAAATAAATACAGTACATACTGTTTTTGCACATGAAGTCGAGATGTTGGTGTGAATTTTAGTTCATGACAACTTATTTTACCCCACACCTTTTTAATCGCGATTAAAAATTGTTAGGTTTAGTCTGATTTGGTCTTTTACAACCAAAATTTTAGGTGAAAAACGTCAAATTCAGAATAGCAAAATTGCCATTTTCACTATAACTAAAAACTCAGTACTATCTTAGTGCTGTCAAACTAAAATATAGTTAAGTTGTGTCACTTTAGTCTATTTCAGAATGGGAAATCGTCGTTTGACAGGATTAAACTAAATTTTAGTGATTTTTAGTATAGTTTAGAGGCATTTGTGACAAGAGAATCGGCACCAGTATCAAAAATAGAAAAATCTAGTTTGTTTAATCCTAAACAAAAGTGGCGACCAGTGACGAACATTATTAATCTTAACAATTGAGAAAACGCGTCGAGTTTGCGGGCGTCACACGTAGCAGCCGCCATTTTGCCAATACCTACCGAGCGAGCCACCGGTCGAGTGAAGAAAAGGAATTGGTGTTGCTGCTTCGGGAGCCTTTGGGGACATGGTCTAGCCCAAGGAAAGTAAGCCCTAACCTTTTCCTACCTATCTTAACTAAGCAATTCTCTCGATCCTTTGTTCTCGCATTGTGTGTAATGGCCGACTTGCTACTCGAGTGTTGGGTTTATTGTCTAAGTTAGCTTTCATTGTGTTTACTGTGTTTAGGCGCAAAATACAAGCACGTGTGTCTCAGCGTTAGATTTAATTATCTAAAATACGAGCTCGCGCCCACGCTTTATGCACGCATTTCACCTATTCTGTTATAGTCTAACCAAAACTATAACAATTGGCTAGCCTACCTAACTCGTTCTATATTCTACAAATTCAGCACATAGGGTGCCTATAACCTATCCCATACCTGTACCACAAAGACAACGTAAACTACCGTTATTTCAATACCATATGCCGACTATTCCAGCGTACCTCCGTAAAGTGGAGCGTATCGGTCTCGGCCGCCCGGTTACTTGCGCGCTGCTGGCCTAAGCTGTGTGCTCGGCGCGAGCTGCCCTGAGTATCGCGTCCTGCTATTGCACCAGCGCGAGCGACTGGACCTGAGCTTCAAACGGGTTTGAGTGCATATTTTATTGTTTCGTTGTTTGTTCGCCTGTGTTATTGGTGACTATAATCTATAAAAATGAATGAAGCAGAGCTCAAGGTAGAAATAACTAAGTTAGTCAAACAGCGTGGTATTATTAAGGGAAGGGTAACAAGATTTTCAGATTATTTAAATAATTTTATTGCCTTAAAAGAAATTACTTCTATTCAATATAAAGAATTGGAATTAAAATTGAATAAAATTCAATCGCTTATGGAAGAGTTTGAGGCCATTCAAAACAACATAGATTTATTGCATTCTGATAGTATAGAACAAATTAATGAAAGAGAGATAGTTTAGAAAACCAGTTTATTGGCTTAATAGCAATGAGCCAAGATATCTTATATAATTCTCCATAGAAAAAGGCTAAGAAAGAAAATTGTGAGAAAGAAAATAGTGAAGATGCATCTAATGGTAGCCGCCGTTCATTTAGTGGCATAAAATTACCCACAATCAAACTTCCTACATTGGATGGGAATTACCTAAATTGGTTAGAATTTAAAGATACATTTCAGTCAGTGATTGATGGCAATGAAAGTATTGCACCAATTAATAAATTCCACTATCTACGGTCTGGGCTTGAAGGAAGTGCAGCTGTTGTTATCAAATCAATAGAATTTAGTTCAAAAAATTACAAGGTTGCATGGGACCTGTTATGTCAAAGATTTGATAATAAAAACCTATGAATAAATAACCACTTGAAGGCATTATTTAACATAGAGTCAATTCAAAGAGAATCCTATAAATCATTGCGGTTTATCGTAGACCATGTGTCAAAGAATTTGAGGACTCTTGACAATCTTGGCCAGCCTACTAACATGTGGGATGTTCTTATAATTTTTATGGTCTCAGCAAAACTAGATATTCACACGAGTAGAAAGTGGGAAGAATACAAGTGCAATCTTGCAGATTTACCTTCACTTAATGAATTTTATTCTTTCCTGCGCAGTCGAGCTGACATACTCGAGACCGCCTATTTTAATAATAGTCGTTCTGACAAACAAGTGGATAACAAACCTAGGGTAACCACCCAATCTAAAAGTCTAACTGTATCCATTGAATAGAAAGAAAACAAGAATTGTTGTGTTTTATGCCATGAAAATCATCATTTGCATGAATGTCTAAAATTTAAAAATATGGATATAGACGAGCGACTAAATGAAGTTAATAAGTTAAAACTATGTAAAAATTGCTTGCATGGTAGTCATCATGCTTTTAAATGTCAGCTGAGAGCTGTATGTCGCCAATGCAAAAAGAAACACAACACATTAATACATATAACGAAAAGCAACCCTACATCTGCTGAAACTGAACAGCCCTCTACCTCTATATCTTCTTCGTTACCTGTGTCACTAGCCATCAAATGACCAGGTTCTATTATCTACGGCACTAGTCCAAATACTAATGAATAATAAGACATAATATACAGCCCGTGCGCTACTGGACACAGGTAGCCAATCGTCATTCATCACAGACAGACTAAGAAGCAAGATAGGGCTAGCTTTAAACCCCGGTGGTGGTTCAGTGAATGTTTGTGGGATTAATGACGCTAAATGCAACATCACTGAAAAATGTTACATTACAATTAAATCTAAATGTATGCCATTCGAATTACATGTTAAGTGTCTAGTAGTACCTCGAATAACAGGTATCTTACCAAACTCTACAATTAATACTGGGCATATAAAATTACCTGGAAATATCATTCTTGCTGATCCTAACTATTGTTCCCCGGCTGAGGTCGATATCCTCTTAGGAGCAGATGTGTATTGGGATATAGTTGGCTCTAATTTAATTAAATTGGGCTGTAATAAACCTGTTCTACAGGAGTCTATGCTCGGATGGCTCATAAGTGGCCCCATACAAGGTAGTCAGTCCTCTTCAAAGGTTTATTGTAATTTCACTCAGGAGATAAAGGACTCGTTAGATTTTTTTTGGAAAATTGATGACTTACCTGCCACAAAAACATATTCCATCGAAGAGCAACTCTGTGAGGATCATTTTGTACAAAACGTATCTCGCTTAACGAATGGCAGATTTTCTGTGTTAATGTCCATGAAAGAGTCACCTGAAAAGGCTCTTGGGGAGTCTTACTTTGTCGCAAAAAATGTTTTGAGAGTTTAGAAAGAAAATTTATAAAATATCCTGATTTAAAGGTCAACTACAAGGCATTTATAGATGAACAATGCAACTTTTCCTTTGACCGCTGGCCCAAAAAAATGAAACCTGTTGTGCATAACTGAAACCTATACCAAACGTTAGTACTAATCATTCATGACAACTTTTACTATGGGGACAAATAAATCTATCCCAGTAAAAAAAAATATACAGGGTAACAAACGTTTTGAAAAAGTGTCGATTTTTAAAACATTTCTTACCCTGCATATTTTTTTTACTGGGATAGATTTATTTGGCCCCATAGTAAAAGTTGTCATGGATGATTAGTACTAACGTTTGGCATAGGTTTCAATTATGCACATTGGGTTTCATATTTTTGGGCCAATCGGTTGCATTGTCCTTTAGGGCATTTAACTAAAATTACTAGACCAGTATTTGGATACTACATGCCTCATCACGCAGTAATCCGTGAAAAGAGTAAAACCACAAAGCTCCGCGTAGTATTCAATGCCTCTTCTAAAACTAGCTCTGGAAAATCACTTAATCAAATTCTAATGATTGGTCCAGTAGTGCAGGGTGATTTAATTTCCATTTTATTGCGATTTCGCAGGCATAAATTCATTCTTACAGCCGACATCGAGAAAATGTACCGGCAAATTGAAGTCAGAGAACAGCAGCGCCATCTGCAGCTTATTCTGTGGCGTGATGATAAGTCCCAATCGATAGATGTTTTACAACTCAATACATACATTATGGTACTGCCTCTGCACCATTTTTAAGTACTCGATGCCTCTTACAACTGGCAAATGAGTGTACGGATGAGTCTATTGCTTGTGTAATCCGAAACGATTTTTATGCAGATGACTTAAATACAGGGTCAGAAACTATAGAAGGACTAAAACACATCTATCACGAAGTTGTCAAAACACTTAATTCTGCACGCCTTCCCCTAAGGAAATTTCGCACAAATTGCCCTCAATTATTTGATAATGAATGTGATTCTTTAAAACCTATTGGTTTCAACAAAGAATCCAGTGTACTAGGACTCAATTGGTGTCTCGTACTGATACGCTGCAATTCTCTACCGATCTAGAGCCTTCTACTCATATTACTAAAACGTCAATAATTTCTACTACTGCCAAGGTTTTTGACCCCTTAGGATTATTGTGTTCCTGCACTATAGTAGCTAAGATTTTACTTCAACAGTTATGGTCCTCTAAGCTAGACTAGGATGATCCAGTTCCAGCTGAGTTTTGTAAAAACTGGGCTAAACTAATAAAGGAATTTTCAAATTTAACTAATATTCCTATTACAAGGAGAGTTCTGTGTGATACACCCAGTAATATAGAATTACATTGTTTTGTGGATGCCTCTCAACAAGCCTATGCAGCTTGTATTTACCTGCGTTCTGTGAATAATAATCAGAACGTTACAGTCAGGTTGTTGTGCGCTAAGGCACGAGTTGCACCGATGAACCCAACCACTATACCCCGATTGGAGTTATGTGGCTTCCTGTTAGGTGCACGTTTATGTGCAAAAGTATTAGAGTCATTAAATTGTAATATAAATCGTAAATTTATATGGACTGATTCAAAGGTTGTGCTAGGTTGGGTGAAGACTTCACCGAGGGATCTTAAAATATTTGTGTGTAACCGAGTGAATGAAATCAATCAACTTACAACTGGATTCACGTTCTGTCATGTTCCCACAGATCAAAACCCTGCAGATATTGCGTCTAGAGGTGTGACTCCTAAGCAATTGCAGTCCTGGCCCCTCCGGTGGGAAGGGCCTTCATTCCTCGCTAATGACCCATCCTTTTGGCCTACACAAAAAAGCACACAAATCCCTAACATCTTACTTGAAGTTAAACACTCGCACACCATTGAATGTCATGTTGTAGTAACAAACAAAATTATTCAATTTGACAAACACTCTAATTTAAATAGATTAAAGAGAATATATATATATGTACAGCGTTTCCTAAATTACTGTAAAAATAAAGATGCTAAAATTAATGGACCATTCGATATTAAAGAATTAGATGATTCTTTGCTAATGTTAGTTAAGTTAAGTCAGTCAGAAAGTTATGCAGAGGAAATTAAATTGATTGGCAATACTAAAACTCTTAATCGTAAGTCTAAATTATTGTCGCTGAATCCCTTTATTGATTCAAATGGCATATTAAGAGTTGGGGGTCGAATTCAAAACTCTGATTTCGCCTATGATAAAAAACACCCAATTATTTTAGATGCAAAACATCACTTAACTAAATTAATATTAAGGTACGAACATGAACGCTTATTTCACGCTGGTCCTCAACATCTTCTAGCTTCAATAAGAGAACGATTTTGGCCCATAGGTGGCAGACACTTAGCCCGTAGCATGACAAAGCAGTGTATAGTTTGTATTCGCCTACGTGGGAAAACAATACAACCTCTAATGGGAAACTTACCTGCCGAAAGAAGCTATTCCATGTTTCCCTTCTACTCGCGTGGTGTTGATTTTGCTGGTCCGTTTATGATCTCTAGCCGTAAGGGTAAAGGCAATCGTATTTCAAAATGCTACCTATGTTTGTTTGTATGCCTCTCGTCCAAAGCGATTTATTTAAGCTAGTCAGCGATATGAGCACTGATGCTTTCATTTTATCTTTGCGAAGGTTCGTCTCTAGGAGAGGTAAACCTAACGTTATTTATTGCGATAATGGTACCAATTTCAGGGGCGCTAACAATGAAATAAGTAGAATACTCAGGTCCAGTCGTGAGTCAGCTATTAATTACGCCAATAATGAGGGCATTAAGTTCGCGTTTAGCCCTGCTTACTCACCTCACTTTGGAGGTATATGGGAGGCGGGCGTTAAATCTGCAAAGCACCATATTAAACGTGTAGCGGGTAATGCTTCCCTGACATTCGAAGAGCTCGCTACACTATTCACACAAATCGAAGCGATTTTAAATTCTCGTCCCCTTACTCCTTTGTCATCCGATCCAACCGATCCCTCGCCTCTAACCCCATGGCACTTTCTTATAGGGCGACCTCTCACCTCGGTGCCATCGTTGCCTATCACCTGCAAGCACCCCAACAGATATCAATACATTGAGCAGCTGAGACAACAATTCTGGGAGAGATGGCGCCGGGAGTTTGTTGCCGAACTTCAAGAACGCACCAAGTGGAAAACGAGGCAATATGAGCTTCGTGTGGGCGATCTAGTGATCCTCAAAGAAGAAAATCTTCCCCCGCTACAATGGAAACTTGGCCGCATCACCCATTTATATCCTGGGAAAGATGGAATCAGTAGAGTTGCCGACGTTTTTACCTCAAAGGGCACGCTAAGGAGGGCTATCAACAAAATGTACATACTACCGGCTACTAAGGATGCAAAGGATGTCGCCTTAAATGACGGAGCGAATATTCAAAGAGAAGACAGCAAGACTACAGATAATCTTGGCGCTAATACAGCCAATGCTAGCAAATTAGATCATTGGAAGCCACACTTTCAAGGCCCGGGAGGATGTACGCGCCCCACACTAGGGCGAGCGAGGGGAAAGAGAGACACGAGGGGCGGCATCGCCGGAGCGCCGCTCGCGCCGCGCCGACCCACTCCGCAAACGACGACCGCGTAGAAACGTCTCCTAACGATAAATAATTACGACAGTGAAACGAAATTATGTACCTAATTTGTAGACAAATAAACGACAGTATCAAAAATAGAAAATCTAGTTTGTTTTATCCTAAACAATAGTTATTAAAATACCAACAAATAATTTTGGCCGGCTTTTTAAGCCAAATACCCGTATGTGCGCCACCACATCTATGCCGTTCTCGGCCAATATCTGCTTTATCCATCTGCTTATTGACTGGGCTGTCGCGCCCTTGTAGGGGCGCTTCACAGTGATTAACAGATTGGATACGTTAGCAGGTCGGTCTTTGTCAGTGACGTGCAGATAATCTTCGAGAGCAGTCGCGGGGCAAATGCGAAGGTTTTCTCTAAAGTACGGCAGGAATAAGGTCGGTTGATCACGACCTGCCGCGGATGTTTTATAATATCTTTGATGGCTATGTTTATACCGTTAGATCCTACTGTTATATTTTCAAGCTTTATCAAAGACTAGCTACCCGTCCCGGCTTCGCACGGGTAGCACTAAGTACTTATCTACGGCGCACCTACCTACCTACCTTACTTACATCTTCCTACCCTACTTACACCTACCTACCCTACCTACACCTACTTACCTACCCTACCTACCCTACCTACCCTACCTACCCTACCTACCCTACCTACCCTACCTACCCTACCTACCCTACCTACCCTACCTACCCTACCTACCCTACCTACCCTACCTACCCTACCTACCCTACCTACCCTACCTACCCTACCTACCCTACCTACCCTACCTACCCTACCTACCCTACCTACCCTACCTACCCTACCTACCCTACCTACCTACCCTACCTACCCTACCTACCCTACCTACCCTACCTACCCTACCTACCCTACCTACCCTACCTACCTTACCTACCCTACCTACCCTACCTACCCTACCTACCCTACCTACCCTACCTACCCTACCTACCTACCCTACCTACCCTACCTACCCTACCTACCCTACCTACCCTACCTACCCTACCTACCCTACCTACCCTACCTACCCTACCTACCCTACCTACCCTACCTACCCTACCTACCCTACCTACCCTACCTACCCTACCTACCCTACCTACCCTACCTACCCTACCTACCCTACCTACCCTACCTACCCTACCTACCCTACCTACCCTACCTACCCTACCTACCCTACCTACCCTACCTACCCTACCTACCCTACCTACCCTACCTACCCTACCTACCCTACCTACCCTACCTACCCTACCTACCCTACCTACCCTACCTACCCTACCTACCCTACCTACCCTACCTACCCTACCTACCCTACCTACCCTACCTACCCTACCTACCCTACCTACCCTACCTACCCTACCTACCCTACCTACCCTACCTACCCTACCTACCCTACCTACCCTACCTACCCTACCTACCCTACCTACCCTACCTACCCTACCTACCCTACCTACCCTACCTACCCTACCTACCCTACCTACCCTACCTACCCTACCTACCCTACCTACCCTACCTACCCTACCTACCCTACCTACCCTACCTACCCTACCTACCCTACCTACCCTACCTACCCTACCTACCCTACCTACCCTACCTACCCTACCTACCCTACCTACCCTACCTACCCTACCTACCCTACCTACCCTACCTACCCTACCTACCCTACCTACCCTACCTACAGACCTTACCCTACATACCTATCTATCTACCTACCTACCCTACCTTCATCTACCTACATCTACCTACCTACCCACATACCTACCTATCTACCTATCTACCCACCCTAACTATATACCTATCTACTTACATAACTACCTACCTACTTATATACACCAACCTAGCTGACCCGACAGACGTCTTTTCTTTGATTTGGTTTTAGAACAGTGTATTGGAAAAATAATAGTGGGGTTTTTACGTTTTTCCGGGCAATTATTCCAAATTTTCACTTATAAGAACCTTCCTCGAACATAAAGGAATATTTAAAAAAAAAAAGCTAAATTGGTCCAACCGTTCTCGAGTTTTGCGCTTAGCAACACGTTTATTGATATTTTTTTATTTATGTAGATTATTATATGATTAACCCTCTCGATCCGTGTACCTACATATTATTATACTGTTACTGTTGTTTAGCAGTGATAGCCTAGTGGTGAGTGTGGTGACCGTCAGACTGCCAAGTCATAGGTCTCAAGGTCGAACCCAAGGCACGCACCTCTGACTTTTCAGATTCATGTGCGTATTGTATAATTATCACTTGCTTCAAAAACGGTGAAGGAAAACATCGTGAGGAAACCGGCATGCCTGAGAGATATTTCTCACAGACGGCATGTGAAGCCAAGTCCGAGGCCCATGGGCGGCATTAAAACTCTAACACCAGGTAAGACACTTATATGTACTGAAGAAGATTATACTGTTCCTCATCAAAGAGACATATTTCGTAGAGCATCTGTGTTAGGCCGCGTACTATTTAAAAGCGATTGCCGCTCAAATACGCGATCGGTCACGTGTATATGACACTTTTCGTTCGGAAAACTGGAAAGCGCCCTCTGTCGGCGCGACCACGCGTTCAGGTTCACTGAACACAAAAGTTCGATCGATCGTGTATTCGCGCGTCGGTCGCTTTTAAATAAGACGCGGGGTTCAGGGACTGATCAAGAGTTCTGACCGCCCTAGGCTAATTTATCAGGACGCGCCCCCTAGGTGCCAGGTGTGTTACGAGTTTACGACGGTCGGACTAAAAAGCAGTATATTAGTTTTGACTTTGCTTACTAATAGGAATAATTTTATCATGGTTCATACTGTCTATAAAAGTTTTCAGATCGAACTGCAAGCGAAAACAACGTTGTCCTTTAACTCTATCTATCTGTCTGTCTGTCTGTCTGTTACGCTTTCACGCTTAAACCACTGAACCGATTTTAATGAAGTTTGGAACAAACATAGGTAATAGGTTGAGAAAGAACATAGGATACTTTTTATCACGAAATTCTTGAATGTTCCCGAGGGCGCACGATATAGCCGAAATCCACGCGGGCGAAGCCGCGGGTGGAACTCTAGTCATTAATAAAAGATGAATGGAATGAGATCATACCAGTGAAACATTATTTCAACTGATTAATTGTTTATTTTAAAAATTATAGTAATTAAGTACAATTATTATTAGTTTATATAAAAGTCCTTTTTCGTGCTTTGGCGTTTGCAAAGTTTTCGACTATTTTTTCAAATTTGATAGTTTGCAGAAAATTACTTTCTATGTACAATAACGAGAGCGCTGCAAGTTTTTGCTGACGGAGTGTGGAGCGCAAGTAATTTTTAACTCTTTTAAGTGCTGAAAAAGACCTTTCGCCGCTGCAGTTGGTAACACTCATTGTCAAAAAAATTCTTAATATTATCTCTACATTCGGGAACAGACATGAAATATTAAAACTCTTTATTAACTGCAACAAACCCTTTGGGGTTCTGGCAGAAATAAAATGCTCGGTCTCGGTGTCAGATTTTAAAAACTGCGCCAAATGGACGCATTCTTCTGCAAAGGTTTCTCCTAAATCAGTGGCATATAGTTGTTGTAACTCCTTTGCTTTGCTTCTAATAAATTCACTGTCGTCTAGTTCATACAGTTTCCATAAGAAACCAAACTTGGTGCTTACTGTATTATAAATAATTTGCCGGTTTTTTAAGTGCACTTTAAGACAGTCAATAGCTGCATAATAATTATCAACGATGAAAGATCGTCTCCCTTCTAACTCAATATGTCCCGTTTGAACTTCATCAAAATGAAATTTTGGTTTCTTTCTTCTTCTTAAATCTTTTTTGTATGTGGTTACTTCGCATCTCTTGATTGCCTCTGATTCAAAATTTTCGAACTCTTTTTCATCACGCAACGTATCAAGATAAGCATGTAACGTCTCATAAAGAGTAACAACGTCAGATAAATCAATAGAACTTGCTTGTAGCTGTGCACTAACGATTTGAAACTTTACGAGCACACAGTTCCAAAAACACAACATTATAGTAATTTCTAGAGTTTTCATTTTTTCTAATATTACTTTTGCTTCTATTTTGGTCTCTTTACTTTGATTTTTATCTTCGCAAATAGAGTTTAATGCTTCCAAAACTTGTTTGTATGAACTGTATAAGGCTTTGCTTGCATCTGCTCGTGCACTCCATCGAGTTTTTGATAGATTTTTTAGCACTTTCGATTCTTCATCCAATTTGGATACTAAAATTTGCCATCTGCTTGTAGATCCAGAAAAAAAATTGTATAGTTGTTGTTCCAGTGTAAAAAAAGCAGCTGATTCGTCACTACTTTCCGCGGCAGCTGATCCCACAAGTTGGAGAGAATGCGCTGCACAAGGAACAAAAGTAGCCAGATGATTTACAGCTTTAATTCTTGACTGAAGACCTTTGTATTGACCAGACATATTGCTAGCATTATCATAACTTTGGCCACGGCAGTCTTTAATATCAAGTCTCAAAGTTTTATCGATTGTCGTAAGAACAGCTTCCTCCATGTCTTCACCTTTATGACCGCAATTGGGTAAAAATGTGACAAAGCGTTCGACAAGTTCTCCATCAGGCAAAACGTAACGGATAATAAATGTCAACTGATCGGTATGTGAAATATCTGGAGTAGAATCAATGCTAATCGAATAATATTTTGCTTTTTCTATTTCTCCTACAATCGAAAGTCGAACTTCGTCAGCGAGCAGTAATATAAATTCATCGACTATAGAGGATGACAAGTACGATGGAGATCCTCTGCCTTTTTGTCCGAATCTCACCAAATGTTCAGCCATGAAAGGATCAAATTTAGATATAAGCTCAATACAGCCAAGAAAATTTCCGTTTAGTGCAGATCCAATAATTTCATTTTGACCGTGAAATGGAAGCCCACGAGAAGCTAAAAACTTTATTGTTTCTATTACACGTAGTAATACATTTCGCCAATAAGTTATTTCTTCGTTATATTGTTTGACTATTTGGGTATCCAATCGCTGTAAAAGTTTTCCTCTGCATACATACTGTCCCAAACACTTACGATGATCCGGAGAATTGTCATGATCAATTATTAAGTGAGAATTTTTCCAATCGTTAAATCCACTTCTGGCAAATACGGATGTTCCTCCATATAATTTACAAGGACCACAAAACACGTGACCTGTGGATTCTGAGTATACTAACCAGCTTCTCTTCACAATTTCGCCATTAACAAGCTTCATCTCAAACATATTTTTAGATAGAAATCTTTTTTGATTTTTATACTGCCTTTCTGATCGGGAAAAATCTAACTCTTCGTTCTGTTGCAGTCCTTTTTTAGCAATATAATCTCGAAATTCATCGTTGACTTGCCACAGTGCAGGGTCACTTGAGGAAACGGACGACTTTTCTTCTATTATAATTTCGTCTTCACTCCTCACTACTGTAGAGCTAGTGTTGGACGGAGAAACGTGTGAACATTCCGCGGTAGAGGGACCAGGGCAAGAAATCACTGAAGATACTGCAGCATTCTTCACCGTTTCGTTCCTTTCTGTAGAGCTCGTAAAAAATGTTTCAAGTTTACGAGTATGTTTTAAAACATTTTCTATCTTCTTTTCCTTTTCTTTTGCTTTTTTTCTGTATTCTGCTCCACTTGGCTTTTTTACTATCGAACTATTCTCATTAACACTCATAGTCTTAAAAAAACACGGTAACACTAACGATAAAGGACAATAAATATCACCAAAAACGAATACACACGAGCTATAATATGTATGACGGACGAAAAAAGGCAAACATATGAAACGCGACAAAGTATAAACACAGATTACTAAATAGTTACTACGTATAAACTATTAACCGCCGCCGCCGGGGAGTCCCCGCGAGTCGTTGATTTGTTTTTCATGGCGCGCGGTGAGCTGCGCTGTTGCCGCCTCACTCGCTCGACCACCGAACGATTTGAGTGACAAGTCAATGTTGATTTTACGCGCGCTTTTTAAAATTTCAAAATGTTTCGTTAAAATCAGGGACTAGTAAGCTTTTTCAGTTCACAGTTCATTTAGTGTTTTGTCTCAGTCTAGTTGAAAAATGTAGACACGATTTCAGCAGCGCGCCCGCGCCCCCCTAGATCCTCGCGCCCTAGGCTGCAGCCTAATTAGCCTAAGGGTTAATCAGGCCCTGGCGGGGTTAAGCAAGCTTCATCGTGTACAAAAGCTATACCATCACATAAAGAGTTAATACTGGTTTACGTCGTTGGCGTCGTACGCTTTTTCTATTGTAGAACATACTTTTGTTCTAACATCAATAGTTTCCGCAGCGCATGCGACGAAAGGTGTTTTATGGCATTTTTTTTACACCTTGGGTTACGTTACTAAAGTTTTAGTAAGGATCCTTAATCTTGTCTAGCAATATATACAGCGTGTAACAGAAACCCTATTGCTATCCTTAAGCACTAAAGATAACAGCTGGTATAGAGTCACTATACGTAGTTTCAACTCAAAATAAAATACTCTAAGAATTGATACCAAATTTTCGGTTTCATATGTTTCTTAAATTCAAATCATAACAAACGTGTCACCGCACTACGTAGGTCAATAACTTTCCACGTTACTTGCCAATATCATGATACATCTCCTCCGTAATTCAGCGCGCCTAGTACAGTAGTAGCCTACAGCAGGCGGTGTTCTTTGTCGGCGCGAACTGACGGAAGAAAAAACATGCCGACGCCGCCGCGCCGCCCAATGCGATTGCGCGCGCGCGCACTAAACCGTACCTACTTTACCATGATGTAAAAATTAATGCGTAATTATTGATTTACAGGTTATTCGTTAATATCAAGCCAGAAATTGCATTTACTTTCAAGCCGTGATGGACACAATAATGTTTTGTTTGTTCTTTTAAAATGAATAAAGCCGTGTATTTATACGTCTAAGAACGTTAATAATTAGATTATACTCGTAAGGTCCATGCCCATCATTTCATAGAGTTAAGCAATGGAGCATTCTCAAAACATAACTTAAACGAAACAATAACAGACTAAATTTCTGAGAATCTTTATCCTCGTTTTGTTTTAAACGGGTTTTGTGAAATATGTTAATGAACACATATAGATAAGGTTTAGTTACTGATATTTATTTTTCATGATAATTAAATGTCTTTAAAACATAATTGTTTTGCAAGCTAAGCAGTTTATTGAAGAAAAATGAAAAGTCGAATCAAGTTGGCATACCGCGTATTTTCCCGTCCAGTCCAGCGAATGCGACTCCCTGGCGGAATTAATCAATTTCACTCATAACTAACGATGTCTCATATATTAACTTGTCTGTATTGAAGGATGAATTAATGTTATAGCTTTATATTGCTCTGTACTGAAGTGTTTGAGCTGATAGTTATTGTACCTACTAGCATATTACTCGTATATGAATTGATACATGAAGCACTATCGTATATCAATAAGATTATTGCAATTTCTACATAATTAAGTACCTATAACATAACACCACGGCTGTTTTCCCCGAAGGGTTAGGTAGAGATGAGACTATAGTAGGTACACCCACATTTCGTCAGTTGTGTAAACAGTGTTTCATAAGTAACTAAATAATTTGAGTTCCCACGTATATCTAGACACGCGGCAGCATGTTAAGCCAAGTTCAAGCCAAGAAGAAGGCACTGGCGACGCAGCAGCCGTGTTATATTACGCGAACCATTTGGAGCCACTTTTGATCCCTTAATACCTCAAAATCTATTTAACATAAACACATGAAATTTGGTTTATTTATTAAAACCCTTTAGATTATCTAGAACCCCAAATTTCATAAATACAGCTCAAACGATTATTGACATCTAAAAATCGGCATTTTATCACTGACTGACAGACTGACATGTAGATTCCCCTTAGAGGCTCCCTAAATTGTGTTAATTTGCATTAATATTCTGAAACAGTCTGACGCATGCAATCAAAATGGAACTTTAGTATAAGATTTTTTGGAACTTTTTCTTTCTATGTAAAAGACAGTTACGTTATTGTAACATCTTGGCTCGATTATTGTTTTATTCGAAAATCATGTCTTTAACACGCTTTTATTAGGTCGACCTGTATGTATGTAACTATGTAATCAAATCTAAGAAAACTAATTTAACCATCTTCTAAAGATCGTAGCGTTATGAAAATTGGCAGTTGTATGTGATTTTGACGACAATACAATAACATGGTACTGTCGAGCTGATCTGATGATGGAGCCGGAAGATATGAACTGGATCTTCATGATGGATGATCGTATCATAGCCGTGTTTGGACTTGTTAGAAAGGTCTTGTAATGAACGTTGACCATGATTAGGTTTCAAGGTCTGATGATGAAGCCGGAAGATAGGCACTAGCATTCCATGATGAAATATCGTATCATAGCCGTGTTTGACAAAGTTTAGGTAGGTTAACTAGTTTCATCTCTTATTATTACTTATTACCGAGTAAACAGTAAAATCTTAAAGCTTTGCTTATTTTAGTAAATTGACTTACATTTTTAAAGATGGGGTTCGATGTGGTTACCTTGGTATTGTATGCACAAGGCCGCTCGCTTGTTTATGGACACCTGAACATTGCGTAGCATGTCTGGTGTAATTGTCCCGAAAGCGGCCTCAATCCGCACTTTCATTAGGTCCATTGTATCACACTGCACTGCGTACACTAGGTACATTTTTACCGCACTGAACTGATGCGCGTATCTCAGGGATAGGAACGAGTGCACTAGACGGAGACGCGGAACGGTGTCGACTGACGAGCAAAGCAAGAACAAACAATAATGCTAAATAAAGCATCTTTTCCTGCTATTCTGGTACTAAAATATTATTTCGTTAAATTTAGATACCTATAGGGTAGCTGTCCTATTAGTGTCCACTACTATTGAAAAATATTGTTCAAGAATTCAAGATTATTTTACATCCTTAATAATAATTTCAACTAAACTGCGTTAAACTTTTAAGTAAATCTCACACATCAGAGCTGACTAATTACGTTATTCAAATGCAAAATTGAAAAATCCTTTATTTTTTTGGGGGTGGGAAAATCATCAATGACTCACTTTCCGCCCTAGGTGGGACGGCAGGAAGTGCTTAGACTCTTACTGACTAAAAACCACCCTGTTCCTTCAGTTGCCCTTGCATTCCGGGGCCCCGTTATCTTGTAAGGACATTCCCGCAACTCCGGAAAATCTTTTATTTCAATCCATTAATGATCATATGGAGCCGCCTTATCTCGTTAGAAATCTGAATTAGAAGTTTTATTTACCAGGAGTAATAGAAACTACAGGGACTGCAATTGGTTCACATACCCTTTTTTTTTTTATTTTTTTGGATGGGAAATTATCAAATAACTTCTCCCGCTCTGGGTGGAGCGGGAGGGCGTGTCAGACTTTTACTGACTAAAACCCACCCGTGTTCCTTCCGTTGCCTGTGTGCCGAGGTCGCGATGTCCCTTTCAGACAAACCCGCAACCCCGGCAGGCATTGGCCCTTCCGGACCCCGTCAGTTGGTGCTGACATCTCTTTGAGGCGCGCGTGGAACACAACGCGCCGTCGACCCGGGCCTGGTCCCTATCGGACGGCGAGCTACCCATTGCTCACCGTCCGCAAGCCCGCGCCTACGGTGGCCGGAAGTCGGCTCGCGACTCCCGACGCCCGGGGCGTCTCCTGCGGCGACTAGGGGCGCGAGGGGGCGCATTTTGCCTCTCCCTCGCGCGCTCCGCCTCCTCCTTCGCGAGCATTACTGCTTCGCAGAAGGAGGTGACGGCCTCCCATGCACTCTCGCTCCGGACCATGGCCTGAACCAGGGCCGGACACGAGAGATCGCCGCCGCCGATCGCCTCCGTGAGGACACGGCGGTGCTCCGCCCAAGCTGGGCAGACCTCCACCGTATGCTCCACCGTGTCCTCCGGGCGATCCACACAGTGGTGACACCCGGGCGTTTCCTCCCGCTTTATCCTGAACAGGAACCTCCCGAAACAACCATGTCCGGTGAGGACCTGTGTCAGGCGGAAGGTGAGGACGCCGTGGCGCCTCTCTAGCCACTCCTCAAAGAGGGGACTTATCGCCACAATTGTGGCGTGCCCAGCGCTGGGTTGCGACAATCGCACTCTCCATGCCGCCATGAGATCCCGCCGGAGCTCTGTCCGCTGTGCCGCGATTTCTCGCGGCAGCGGAGTTACGCCCCGGCGTTTCGCAAAAATCTGAAATCTGAATTAGAAGTTTTATTTACCAGGACTCCAGGAGTAATAGAAACTACAGGGACTGCAATTGGTTCACATACCCTAAGACCCTAACCCAATAGGTTACACTAAGATGCTCTCATTGTGTGTGTAACGACGTAATCAGGGATCTGTGAGCAAACGATTTTCAATTCGGCAATAACAATTCCTGTTACTCATGCGGTCCTTGTACTTTTATTAATTTCTTTCTACATTTAGATGCAGTTTTGCGACATTTTTTATTATTTATTGACTTCATTTGAATTAAAAAGACTAAACGTGCTCAAACCAATAGAACCCATGTACCTCTTCAAACAGCACCGACAGACCGTGAACTTCCGATAATTCTTTCGGTTAGTCCTACAGACAAAAATTATGCGTTCGTGCTATTATTTTGTAATAAAACAAAACTATTACCTTGTTGATAATAGTTTATTGATAATTATTAAAAAAAAAATACGTGTGGCACTCGAGGACTGCCGCGGTAAAGCTATTGCATAGCATATATTCAAAAATAAGAAGATAATATTGTTGATTTAAAATATATTTTTATTTAAATACCCCTATAACCCCCCCCCTAAATCGCAGAATTTACACAACCGTCAATGACGTCTGCCCTCACGCGTCTGCCCGCGTTCGGGTCGCGCACTCGGCGATCGCGCGTCATTGCCTATCCCGCCCCCACCCTCGTTCTGCGCGCCCGCCGTCGACTCATCGCAGGTCATTCTTATCGTTCTAACTTTTAAAATATTAGTCCAAATTACTTAGTGTAAAAGACAAATTTTATCTACATTAAATACCGAAAGCGATGAAGGTATTTATTTTGATACGAATTAACTAAATACTGTAAAATATGCAACTTAAAAAAAGTATTCAATTTAAATGTATTTATAGCTCACTATTTTGGCTATAATGGCTTCCACATAAAAGGTAGATATATGCTGTCGCGGACTTTTATTTAGAACTCTTTAAGATAAACAACCCCACAATACATTCTTTTCATGTAACTCCAGCGGTTTAGGCAGCGCACGCAAAGATAGATCTCAGAGGGCAGGATTTTTTCCGACTTACTGGATACTTATCGTTATATTATGGCTAAATCACATAAAATCTTTATAAATTGTAGCCTATGTGTTATTCTGATATATAAGCCACATTACTGTAAAGTTTCATTAAAATCCGTTCGGTAGTTTTTGCGTGAAAGAGTAACAAACATCCATCCATCCATCCTCACAAACTTTCGCGTCAGGTTTTTTTCGTTACGGAATTTCTACATTCGGTCGCCGCGCTCAGAGTCTCCGATAAAAGCTATGCAATAGCTTAATAAACATATTTTAACAATTATGAACGGAACCCACTGTGATTTTATTTGTACTAGGAGTAGCATAAGTTGCAAAGAAATGAATTGAAATGATGTTTTGGGTTCAGTTGGACATAAATCGTTACTAAATCCTTTTTCTATTCTAAGTTCTAATGGCAAATAATAATGTTTATTTAAGCAATTAATTCCTGGTAGGATGCACGTAAAGATTCGATTTTTATGATCAATGCAATGGTACGAGCTGACGATTTTTCGAAACAAATCGTTTTAAAGCGATCTTCAAGAAAATCGATTCAATAGTAAGGTGAATCGAATCTCCTGGATCGTATGTGTAAACATTATTATGATATTGCCCAAAGTATTGTGCTGACAATCATAAACAGCGAATAGGTAGGTTTATCTATTTAAAACAAGATCAATTACATACATATGCCGCCGACACTTTTTAACTTCTCTGCACACTTTTCTTTACAGGAATATTGTTTTTTAATTAGGTAGGTATTTACTGTGTTGTGGGTACGATGGTAAGGTGGGTGGTGGGTGGAAGATTACTATGTAGATAATAATTATCTACAAAGTAATCTTCTAAAGGACAACTACGTAAAAAACCAACAAGTGTGTAATGTTTCTAAATATTATTTCGTTACATTTTGATACCTAGACCAATTTTATTAATTGTATTGTAACTAGTTCACATACATCATCAAAGTTTAGGAAAAGTCAGTAATAATATTTTGTAAACAAAAAATAAACATGCGGAACCTTTTATTTAGAAATACCAGGAGTAAGAGGTTTATTTTTACTTACAAATAGTTCGCTGACACCGATCAGCTGACTTAGTACTAGTGATGTGTTTATTTCAATTTTAAAACTTCGGTTTCTGGTATCAATGTATTAAAAAGTCTCATAACTTCCAAACATGTAGAGATAGGATTAAAAAACCCTTCCAATATCGTTTAATATCATCCAAAGAAGCCGTGCCCTTGGTATGTATATACCCTTTCCGTTACACGTTGTATAGCCTATATTACTCAGGGTGAATGTAGCTTTATAATGGTGAAAGAATTTTTGAAATCGGCGCAGTAGTTTTTGAGTTTATTCGTTACAAACATACACACAAAAATACAAATCTTTCCTCTTTATAATATTATTAGTGTAGATATAGATTATAATATTAGTGTAGATAATGTTTGAACGCGTTGCGCAGTACTTATAGCTAATAAAATTACCACTTCTTTTGTAATTTTTTCCCTACTTAGATTTCTATCGGGGTACAAATTAGAAACATAATTTAGAACAATCTGTGGGTCCCATATACTGCAGTACTTGGGGAAGCTAGGTTTTAATTTAAGCGCTCCTTTGAGCAGCCGTTTAATTCGGTCATCAGATCCGATATTACCGCCTAATAAAAGGGATAACGCTGATCTGTGACTATTTAGGGTTCCGTACGAACTTCCCTTACCAAACCGTTCACTTAAAAAGCGTAATACTATCGGGACAGAGCAATCAAAAAAGTGATAATTATTATTTACGCAATATTGCCACCACAATTTGAACGACACGTTATATTGCTGCATCGTGTTCTTTGATAATGACGCCAGCATCAGGTCCAGGGCTGATTCGGGGACGCCACGCAGCGAGAACGCCTGCCTGAGAGTACTGCGGCACCCAGGATAAGGGGATTTCTATAACATGGTACGATATGATGTTCGTTAGGATCTATCCAAATTATTTCAGAAACTATTGTTTTCATTAATTGTGGGTACCAGGCTTGGGATGGCCAAAAAGGGAAAACTAGGATACCATTGGCACCTTCTTGTATTATTTTGTGAAGACACTTAAGAATAAGTGGAAAAGGGGGAAAAGCATAAAAGAACATGTTCCAGTTCGCTGTAAAGGCATCTATAGAAAGAGCGTCAGGATCCTTTCTCCATGAAATAATTATAATCCTGACATTTGGCATTGGCCCGAGAGGCAATAGGTCGATTTCGGGTTTACCGAGACTTTTTGATACACTGAAAAAAAAGTTTTGTTACCTGTAGCACAAATTTTAGCTGCTAGTAGCATGAAAAGGGGGACTAACAAACTGAGTGCTACTAATAGCTAAAACAAGTTTTGTAAAATAAGTTAAGGTATTGTTTACTTAACCGTTTCAGTTAACTGAAATTAAACAAGTTTTTTACAAATAGCTAAACTTTCATATTATTGTCACACAAACAGTTTATCTAGTTGTAAGAAAACAGTTTATCTAGTTGTAAGAAAACAGTTTATCTAGTTGTAAGAAAACAGTTTATCTAGTTGTAAGAAAACAGTTTATCTAGTTGTAAGAAAACAGTTTATCTAGTTGTAAGAAAACAGTTTAATGACTCGTTCAGTTAATAATTACAAAACTGTTTATCTATTTATTGCTGTTCTGTTTTGCTACCTAATGACCGCGTTCGCTGGCTGGTTTATGGCTCCCGCAGATTGTCCATCGGTATTCAGCTCAGCATATTTGCTAACACAACCATGAAACTTGAATTGGTGTTGCTCATTTTTTTTTACCAAAGACTAATAATGAATATCTGAAATGGATACCGATCGACCCCTGCAGAAGCCCTGATGGGGTAAACAAAAAATAAAAGAATCTAGTAGGTATACATTTAGGTATATTCAGTTAAAAATAATATATAACTTTAACATAATCAACTTAGTATTTTTATTATTCACAATAAACCAATTCAAACGAATATGATAGATAACAATATCTGAAATGACGCGCATCTAACATAATATCCTTTAATAATTTTAACTGTGCTATTAATTTGGCCCTGTGTCCTATTACTGGTATAAGCTCCTTTATATCTTCCTCCGATAGCATTTGAAGTGTTTCGCCATCAATTGCATGTTCTGGTGAAAGAAAGGTGAGAAATTATTAACAAGTCTTGTCGCAAACTTAGACACATGGAACATGACCAAAATTTACGAATATTTTGCCTATCACTCTTATTAAGAGTAGATAGTAAGTGCCTAGGTAATAAGTATATAATTAGCTTCGACCATCTTTTAGATATCTCAAGACTGACAGTTATCACCTCAAAATCTGATAAAATGTAGTACTTAACTACCTACTTAAACTATCTTGATCTATGTAAAGGTAGGTACCTACAGAAAATATAATACCCATGATCATTTTTTTATTCCATCATTTTAGTTTTTATTGACAACTGGCATGAATATAATTAAGTACTTACATCAAAAATCTACATGTATTATGGACACTCAAAACTGACTGATTGACAGACAGCGTTGGTTTACAGTCTTGAATTGAAAGGCGCAAAATCAAAGTTGACCAGAACAGAATATAACCGTCAGGCTTGAAGTATATAAGTAGACACTTACGAAATCATTGTTAATTATATTTAAATTGGATAAAAATATTGCACATACCTGCAAACTTCTGGACATACATTTCTAGACCCCATGACTTTAGGTAATCGGCCATGGGATCCACCGCCTTCTCCATGCCAGGTAGTTCTCGCCCTTGTCTTCTTAAATCACTTAATAGTTTTACGTATACCATGCGCTACGACGAATATAATTTATTACAACAGAGTCAACTACAACAGCGCGCGCGACGGCAAAACGAACAAGACCGAACACGTTTTTTTGGATTGAGTTTCGCGAATCGCTACCCGGCGGCGGAGGAGCGCGGGGCAAGGGGGCACTGGGCGGGCAAGGGACGAGGGAAGCGAGAGTTTAGTTATTAATACCTAGCTTGTTTTTGTTATTTATGGACATTATTTAATAAACAATTTCTAAACAGTTTTGTAATGAGATGTCGAATTTTATTTAGGCTCATCATGTATTTGATGCCGTTACATGTAGCTTTAAATATTAATAATTAGTAGCCAAAAAAAAAATGCTACCGATAAACATAACTTATAGTAAAGATTTAACAAACACATTGAACTATTTTTAGACATTCGATTGGTAAAAAAATAATAAACATACGACTTAATAATAGTTATATAGTTTGCTTAAAAGTAATCAAACATTTTATCCGTGTAGCTAAACGAGTTTAGCTGACATAATTTAGTAAGCATTAGTTCACATTTTAACTAACAGCAATTGAACTCTGAATAGCATAACTAGTTTGGGATGTGCAGCAAAAGCAGTTCAGCTATTTTAGCAAAACTTTGGTTTCTACTAATTAATATTTGTCAATTTTTGAAATAGCTGAACTAGTTCAGCTATTTATTTCTTTCAGTGTATTCGTTCGAAGGCTAAATCGGAAAGTTCCCATTCCGTGTCGGGATTTAGTCTTCGAGATTCTTCGTCGGCTTCGTAATTAGCCTTGGTATTAATGTTCGAGGCAAATAACCACATGTTTCTCTCTTCAGATCATTGCCAAATTTGTCTAGAAAGATTATTCAAATGGGAAATGAAATGAAATTGTTTATTCTATAAATAGGATATCGGAATCACTTTTACACGTCATTTATATATTTTTTTTAATAAGCTAGATGAGGTCGGTATTTCCTATTTGACTACTCTGAGAAGAAAGGCCGAAACAAACTCAGAAGTCGTAGTCTCTTTTAAAGTCCAGACATAATCTTGGTCAAGTTATATGAGGACCATGTAGATTACTGTCTGAAATGGTTTGTTGAGGAAATAACCACACAGATTTGAGTGGACCTGTCCATTCAGTATTCGTGCAAGCATTTGTCAGTAATCGTGGAGCTCAACTCAGAACTGAAGGAGCTCAACTCGACGAACAATACCAAAGAATGGATATTTGGATAGGCCACATCAACTACTCAAACTGCCAGACCATCATTAAAACAAACTGAGAAAAAAAAAATTCTACATAGTCCTCACATTCACAATAATTAAAATAATATAATACTTTACAAAGTAATCGTGTCATTTTGAATATAATTTTCAACAATGTCAATGTGTATATAAAACTGGTTTATTGTGATGAATAATTAAAATGTCAAGTTTTATGGTTTTCACAAGGCTTAGCAGAGCGAGCAGCTCAATCCCATGCTTTTTATCTTTTAAATAGTCAGAAATTTTATAGTACCCTTTTTTACAAAGTTTGGTTTTAATACAGCTTTTAAATCGTTTAATGGATAAGTTTCTAATGTCAATGGGAAGTTTGTTGTAAAAGCGTATACATTGACCCATGAACGAGTTGCCTACTCTGTGGAGACGTGTGCGATGTACAGCAAGGTTGTGTTTATTCCTGGTATTTAAACTATGAATATCGGACATTTTCTTAAAATTTTATATATTTTTGTGTACATACAATAGGTTTTCAAAAATATATTGTGAGGCTACAGTCAGAATATTAATTTTTATACATATAGTACATGTCAATTCCATCGTACCCTAATTAAACTAAAATACATCTACTCACTAAATTATGGCTTACGACTAAATAACAAGGGGAATCTCTTGGACCGAGGTTGTAAATGGCTCGAACAGCCCTTTTCTGTAGAACAAAGATAGTATTAATGTCCGCACAGGTTCCTCAGAGAAGAATCCCATAAGACATAAGACTATGAATATAATTAAAATAAACAATTCTGGCTGTATCTGCGTCAGTTATCTGGCTAATTTTTTTAACAGCATAGGCGGCGGAACTAGGCCTTCCTGACAATTTTTCTATGTGTGAGCCCCATTGTAATTTACCGTCAATAGTTATTCCAAGAAGGCTGGATCCGCGCCTGAATTAGAATATAAATCATAGGTAGGTATTATATCGCACACCCAGTCCGGGCCGATAAAGGCCTGAGAGGAATATACTAACTTTACAAGGTTGTAAAAAACCTGTTTAACCAGGTTTATTTTTGATCCTACGATCTTATGTTATATATTATCATTAAATTGTCAAAAAATCTAGCTTTTTTATATTCAAAGTGCTTCAAATTATCTAATTAATGAGTATTTAATGTTTACAGTTTTACAGACGTTTTCCTTATTTAATTAAGCCATACGCTTTCTGTAAGCTGTTCCAGGCTTCTTTCGCAGTCTTTGCATTGTAGACGTGGGTCGAGTACTCTGATTCTATCAATAAACTTATCGTCGTTCGTGCCTGCCGATCTACGTCAGCATTTGCTACATCTTTAGAAATTACTCTCCACCAGTTTTTATTTTCCAAGTAATTTCGCACCAAGAATTTCCAGTTTGGGTAGTCGGACGATCCTTTCAGCTTCCTAATAGCACTTATGCCAACTTCAGCAGACATAATTGAAATTTCGTAAGTTTCCCAGGCACACAATTAATACTGAAACCGCTCAACTTATTAATTATACTCTAGCACTATCAGAGCCTGAAAAGAGATGTACGTGTGTGTGCGTTACCTAGGTGCACTAGGAATTTGTTAGGGTTATTAATTTTACTTATTTGATAGGATAGATACCATAATATGCACCAAGGCAACGCTCAACATTCTTGAAAAATGAATAAATTCTAACAGGATATTTATAAGTATGTGAGTATCGGAATTTAATAACACATACCTAAGATCCTTATGTAGAGCGAGTTTGTTACCGATACTGCAAGTGGGCTGTGATTTATATAGACATCGACGATATTCTGACTTTGTATACATTAGCTAGCGAAACTTCGCAGTTGTGATGGGTATCGGTAGGTATCTAAACAGTCATGATAAAACAAACAAAAGAAGTTTCGAAGATTTTTCAAAAATTCAAAATTCAAAAGTCATTTATTTAAACTAGGCTGATAATCAGCACTTTTCGTCACGTAAAACGTAACGTCAAAATTACATAAGACAGTCCCCCAAAACGCCCACCCTTCACCACTTCCTAGTGCGTTAGCTGGGAAGAAGAAGTGGCGCAACAAACTCCCCAGCAGCACAGCTGTCTGTTCAGTTAGAAAGAAAAAAAAAAATTCTATATAATAGTATTCAACATAATTAACCTAATTTAAATTATTATCTATATGTTAGCTAGCACACGCCAATATACCAAACAAAATCATTGAGAACTATACTCGCGCAGAAATAAAAACTAAACGTAAACAAAACTTAATATGTTAATAAAAGCCTCCAGGCATAAAGGGCGTGCCCGCTTACATAAAGCTGTAACTGGAAGTTATAAATGATAAACTAGGACCATCGAGGTAAAATAAATAAACAGTTAATTACTAATAACAATAAATAATATTATCTATTCTCGAGGTCACTAGTTACATATTGCAATACAACTCATAAAAAAAAAACATTGTAATGAGTAGATTATCTCAACAGAATTTGTTTTTGGGTCCGCGCTCGTACCTATGTAGTGTAGTTATTTGAAGTATTAACACAACGCGCAACGTTTGTATTCCTGAACGAGGCTCCAGAGGTGTATATTATTACACCAACATTTCCGCAGCCATGTGTTTGAAATATTGAATTGATCCTCTAAGAACTTATTGACCTTCTAATGAGGTACACTTTTTAAATTAATTAACCTCTAAAAACTGTTTGGGCTCCTAATGTTGCAAACTGCTTCTGATAATAGAGTCTCTTTTTATATTTCTTGGCTTTTCTCACAGTTGGTCGCAGTAACTAACTTAGGATATCAAACTGTTTATGTAGGTGAGGCTAGAACTGCGACCAAAATATGAATTATTTGAGGTTCACAAAAAGAAGCGCATTCATTATATTAGTGTTCAATAATATTTTAAGGAAAGCAATACAGGAATTATTCTATTAAATACAAGCAATTGTAATAGGCACTTAGTTGATAAAAAATAGCTTTGAAAATGATAGTCGTTTTGTACTTATATCATTTATGTTGAAAATTGTTTCTAGTGTTTTTTGTTTTCTGTTGTTGATGTATGTCAACAACATGGAAAATTTAGTCAACTAGTTCAGTTTATCAATATGCGGATGACTCATTGCCTTGTAGCTTGTACCCACAAAGAAATAAAATTCTTAACGCAAGCAAGACCAAAATCATTCATGTCCACTTCTAACCATCTAAAGCACATTAGGTACCTACTCTTTTTGCACAAAATCAAAAAGGGCTCCATAGATTTCATTAGGATTCTCGTGTTCTACTATACATGGTGTAATTCTATGAGCATTAGAGCATATGAGTATTATTTTTAAACTCCTCCTCCTCTTCTGGAACCAACCCTATGCGAGGTTTCGGCAGCGAAGGTGGTTTACAGGCGCGTGTTGAAAAATTGGACGGAGGGATTAGTTAGACGATGGGCTCACATCACACTAAGTGCATGCTGCGATCGACAGTCCATTTGACACGCGCTTATGACAAGCTGCACCCGCGTTTAGAATTGTTAAATGGGATGAACAAATAAAACTGTTAGCGCGGTGAGCAGTAAAATAATAGACTGTATCAAATAGTGGTGTAATGCCGTCTGATCTTTATAATGTATTACTTCCCGGACAAACAATTAATAATATGATTTTAAAAGAGGACAATCGTCCGTCGAGGTTGGATTTCTATAGGAAATGTCGGCTAAGTAGCTAATCTGCGTTCGCAATTTATTTGCCAAACATGTAAACAAACACGAGTTTTCCATTTAGACAAACATCAACTTTATACACGTGTAAATAAAGTTAATTTTCGACTAGTACCTACTGTTGAAAAAGTCATAAAAAATATTAAAATGTAGTGCAAACTGAACCTTATGTATAGGCGTTACAGTTGTTCTTCCTAAAACTCGTGTTTGTTTACATGTTTGGCAAATGAATTGCGAACGCAGATTAGTAACAAATAGTTTTAACACAGATTTGCAAAGTAAAGAATCTTTATTAGATTACGTATTATTACCTATTCTAGAATCGGACCGGACTGCGGAACGACAAAGATTAAATGCGGGCGCTCTGTAATCCGGCACTTTTGTATTATACCTGCCGGATTAGAGAGTAGGAGACGGATATCTTCGGTAGGAGAGCTAAGTTAGAAAACGCGGGACTATTGAACGTGTCGGATTAGTGAGCGCCAGATTACCGAGCGCCTACTGTAGCTATTTGCATCCGTTCGCTGCATCTTTGAAGAGACTGCGTGTTTTGTTACCCGACTGCCACCGAGATTGCGCTTGCACAGTCACTTCTACCCCGCCTTGATTATACAGATGCCAACTATCTTGACCTCACTCAAGACCAACTCGATAAACTTGAGCGGCTTCAAAATGTTTGTATAAGGTTCATGAATTCGGTTTGCGTAAATATGACCATGTTTCCGAATTCCGTGTGAAGCTCAAGTGGTTACCAATTCGCCTTCGTCGGAATGCTCATATTCTTTCCCTTTAGTATAATGTTATTTTCCCCTTCCTCCCCTCTCTATCTCAAGAAACGTTTCCAGTATCTTTGCGACTCCCACACGAAATTTATAAGGTCATCAGATAACTACAAGCTCAAAATGCCAATGTATTCCACAACTTTCCTTAATAAATCATTTTCTATGCATTGTCAGTTTAAATATAAACCGTACACAATCGTTACCTGTTCTTAAGGCGACGATAACCGACTTTTAATGTTTTTATACTGAAGATCGCGTATAAACGGTGGTGTTAATGGTGTTAATGATTTGGAAAAAATATATGTTAAATTAGAGCATTTTCTTAATAACTTAATTCAGGAATATTTTAGATGATATTTACGTAGTGAAATTAATTTGTAAAGTTACGTCTAACGCGGATAAAAAACTGAGAATCACGCAAAATCTGTCAAGCGTGTTTTACTGAAACCTTTACCATTTTAAAGATAATTTAATTATTGATTTTTTTGTATACATGTTTTATTATTAGAGTAGCTCGTGGCTAAGCAATAACTGCCGCACGATTCAACCCATCAGGTTAAGCTACGCTTGCTCTGTGGATGGTGGCTCTGTAGTTGGTCTGTGGATGGGTGACCATCTTTACATTCCGAGACTCCTCCATGCCTTGGATAGCACGTTAAGCCGTTAGTCCCAGCTGTCATTCGTGGATCTTTGACAGTTGTTACGGGTCGTTAAAAGTCCAAAAGTCTGACAACCAGTCTTACCAAGAGGTATCGTATTACCCAGTTACTGGGTTGTGGAGCTCAGATAGGCAGTCGCTATATGTAAAATACTGGTATTCGGCTGCATCCATTTAGACTGGAAGCCGACCCCAATTTAGTTGGAAAAGGCTAGACGAAATGAGTATACATGCTTTATTATAATACCTCTTGTTTTATGTATAATAAATTAATAATGCATTTAAAGCGTCGAACACACCGGCGCGACTTGTCGCTTTATTTGGGACAGCGCTCCTCGATGGGCGAGTCCTATTACGGGCTGGACGTACCTAGCTGTAATAATCTGTATTCATAATTTATCTTCGTTACTTATATACAATGTGTTACAAAAACCCTATCCGTTCCGAAAATATCCATTCCAAGGTAGCCTGGAAGAGATCGCAGAAAGCTATAAGGCCGCCCATCAAGGTAGTCCGCGAAATTCAACTTTTCGAACGTTTTCTGCAATTTGCAGGTCAGTGTCAGGTTCTATGTCGCGACCACAACTGAATTTGTATTTATAGAATTACTAGCTTTTGCCCGCGGATTCGCCCACGTGGTCGGAAAATATCCAACAGGAACGTGCTATTGAAACGTGGATTCAGAGTATCCTATGTCCTAACCCAGGTCATGGCCTTCATCTAAATCTGTTCAGCCGTAACAGGCATGAAAAGAGAACGGGCAGATAATAAATCTGTTTTAGGGTTCCGCACCTCAAAATGAAAAACTGAAACCCTTAAAGGATGACTTCGTTGTCAGTCAAGACCCTTTTTTCAGGTACGCGTCAAGTTGAAATAGATATCAAAAACTTAGACGAGTGTAGCGAAAATCAAACTTCCAAGTACGCAATAAAAAATACGGCCATTTATGTCGCATATTTTGACACTCGCAAATAAATCAGTCTATTTGGTACTTCCCGTTGGCCCAGCAGCATGAACTTAGGCGAGAAGCAATGTTAAGTAGAGATGAAAATCCGAAAATTGGTAATTTATAGTTTTATATGAACTGCAAAGTTAAGTTTGTTCTTCAATCTGAGATCAAAAATTCATAGGCTGTGACTTGAAGTAACATTTAGTCTGTATTTCATTACCTACTCTATTAAAAGTTATTTTTGAAATTGAAAACTTAAGTTTTTAATTCAATCTGGATTTGGAAATTCGGGCAACCGAGAAAGCACAGCTTTGCGACGGAACCCTCAGGGCGCAAGTCCTATTCACACTTGTCCGGCTTTTTTTAATAAATAAAACAGGTTTGTATGATTCTAATGCCTTACATAAAATACTAATTATTCATTTTACTATTAATTTGTAATACCTACTCTAGTGCCACCATTGAACACATAAAAGCTCGTACAGACCAGCGCGACGCGACGCCGCGCCGCGACACGAACAATACAATTTCTAAGAAAACTTGACGGTATAACAATTACCGGTGTCGCGTCGCGCTGTCGCGTCGCGCTGGTCTGCACGAAGCTTAATACCTACATGTTAGAAAGGTTCGTTTATAACTTTAAATTGTAATAACTTTTGACAGAGCGGGCCGATTTTATTGAAATAACGACTAAATATTAATTTAAGATACAGACTATGACTATATTTCCAATGTCTTAAATCTCTTGAAAATAAAACACAAAAAAATACATATTACATGTCATGTGAATTATAAAATCATCCCCTATTTTACCCCTTTGGGGGATTAAACTCTAACTCAAAGCATTTATTTCAATTAAACCATTACAGGCACTTTTGAATTGTCAAGGAATCGGTCAGTCAAAAATGTGAAGCTAGTTGCCCATTCAAAAAGCGTAGTAGGTACCTATGGAGAAGAACTACACAATCACCTCTTTTACTAAAAAGATGTAAGTTTTTTTTTACGTACATGATGTTTTCATAGATATATTGACAAGGTACCGTTATCATGTTAATATCCTTAAACAGTTCCCTTAGAGAGTCACGCCTACGGAGATAATATATGGCTCTAATCGCTCTTTTCTGCAGAATAAAAATAGACTCGATATCTGCAGACTGTTCCCACAGTAAAATATCGTAAGACATGATACTACTCGTATGAAAGTAACTAAAATAGACTAGCCTCGCGGTATCTACATCAGTAAATTGACGGATTTTTCTGACAGCGTATGCTGCTGAACTTAGCCGTCCTGCAAGAGATGTTAAATGAGGACCCTATTGTAGCCTTGAGTCTAGCGTGATCCCTAGGAAACAGTTTTTTCGACGAATTCTAGTTTCTCTTGATTTAATACTATCTCACAATCACTACTTTTGACATTTGGTAAAGAAAATTTTATACACTTTGTTTTTTTTCCATTTAATACTAAATTATTAGCAGTGATCCAATTTTGGACCTGCAATAGGGCGTTATTTACGTCGTCAAAATTTGTTGCACGTCTATCTACCTTAAAAATTAAGGAAGTATCGTCAGCAAATAACACCATTTGTGGTTGATTTTTTAATGAATGGAGTAGATCATTGATATACACTAAAAAGAGGAATAGACCCAATATCGAAACCTAGTGAATTGATACCGTTTATTTGGACTTGCTGTTGTCTATCATTTAAATAAGATTTTACTAAATTGAGTGCAAGTTTTCCAAGTCCGTAATGCTCAAGTTTGAAGAGTAAGGTGTCGTAACCGACACAATCAAATGCCTTGGAGAGGTCACAAAAGATTCCTATGGCGTCTTGGGCCTCTTCCCACGCGTTAAAATGTGTCTTAATAAGGTTACACCGGCGTCGGTCGTACAACGTCCTTTGGTGAAACCATACTGTTGATCATGATTTTATTTGTGTTAAAATGATTGAGCATTCGATTAAGCATTACCTTTTCAAACACCTTGCTGAAAACCGGCAACACGGATGCGGGTCTATAATTATTGGTGTCTTTACTGTCCCCGGATTTGAAATGTGGTATTACCTTACTGTATTTCATTAAATCCGGGAAGATTCCTTGGTCCACACACAAATTAAATATTAAGGTCTTAGCTATGGTCTCAATTATGGAAGTACAGACTTTAATGGACATTCCCCAAAGATCTTCGGTTAATTTGATCTTAATTTGCTGAAAAGCTTTTATTACTATTATAGGGTTAATATGCTTAAAGTTAAATTTAATCGGGCAAGCTGAAACGTTACTAAATCAAAAGAGAGTGAGGGCGAGGAATTTAAGGTTTCAGTAGTTTTAAGTGGGATACTTTTTTTTTTTTTTTTTTGTGGGTGGGAAATTATCAAATAACTTCTCCCGCTCTGGGCGGAGCGGGAGGGCGTGTCAGACTTTTACTGACTAAAACCCACCCGTGTTCCTTCCGTTGCCTGTGTGCTGGAGTCGCGATATCCCTTTCGGACAAACCCGCAACCCCGGCAGGCATTGGCCCTTCCGGACCCCGTCAGCCGAAAGAGATGTCAGCACCACTGACATCTCTTTGAGGCGCGCGTGGAACACAACGCGCCGTCGACTCGGGCCTGGTCCCTATCGGGCGGCGAGCTACCCATTGCTCACCGTCCGCAAGCCCGCGCCTACGGTGGCCGGAAGTCGGCTCGCGACTCCCGACGCCCGGGGCGTCTCCTGCGGCGACTAGGGGCGCGAGGGCGCGACTCTTGCCTCTCCCTCGCGCGCTCCGCCTCCTCCTTCGCGAGCATTACTGCTTCGGAGAAGGAGGTGACGGCCTCCCATGCACTCTCGCTCCGGACCATGGCCTGAACCAGGGCCGGACGCGAGAGATCGCCGCCGCCGATCGCCTCCGTGAGGACACGGTGGTGCACCGCCCAAGCTGGGCAGACCTCCACCGTATGCTCCACCGTGTCCTCCGGGCGATCCACACAGTGGTGACACCCGGGCGTTTCCTCCCGCTTTATCCTGAACAGGAACCTCCCGAAACAACCATGTCCGGTGAGGAATAACCATGTCCGGTGAGGATTTAAGTGGAATACTGGTAAAGAAATTTACAAATTCTTGAGCAACTATTTTACCATCGCAAATGAGACCACATGACGTCTTCAGTGTGTAATCAGAATTATTATGCTTTTTGTTCCTGTTCGTTTCGTTATTGATAATTTTCTAAACCGTCTGTATTTTACTGTCTGCTGATTTAACCTTGTTGCTAATGTATAAGGCAGAGAGTACGTAGCAACATACTTATTAAAAGTTTCCGTGTTAATATAAGGCTTAAGGCCATACAGCTCGAAAAGTCTATCCCTACTTTTCCTGAGTCCTTTAGTTGCCCAGTCACTAAATAAAAACTTAGGGCTGATAGTTTTTGTGTTCTTCTTAAAATAATTATTGAACTCGGTCTGGACTAACGAAAAGAATTCCTCGTACAAAATATTAACATTGTTCATTGTAAGGTAAAAGGCAAAAGCAACTAAGTACCTGCATTGTAAGGCAAAAGCAACTAAGTACCTGCATTCCCGTTGTTTGTTTTTATTAAAATAAATCTGCCCGACATTTCAAATCCGTTTCGATTTACGCGATTCGAACCGCACCGACAGTTTTCTTTAAGTTTAGAAACAAAATCTGACAATTTACATTAATTAAAATGTATGGAAACAACAATTTACTTTTCCTGTGGTAAATTATAATGGAAAATAAGAAATTTAATGAACCGGTTTGTCTTCGTACGCGACGAAGCCAGTTGCACGCACACGCGCCTCATGCTTGTAGTAGTGGACCTATCAAACCGCAGTATTGTATGAAGGTTACTCTCTTTCCTATGTACTCGTATTTATAGTTGCAGAATCCAGCCACTCCCCAGAGGTTCTGCGACGTTAGTTAGTACCAGTATTGTAAATGGGCCTGACAACGACGCACGCGTTATAGGCAATTGCAAATGGACGGATATCTAGTTTTGAAAGTGACAATTTCAAAATTATTGATTGATTGTTTAGCTAATCTGTGAATTTATTTCTTCCTGAATTTTTTACTTCGGTAAGTGTAGCAATGTAATTTTTTTTTGTTAAAAGTTTTTAAAACAATTCGCTAAAACTAGCATGCAAAAGAAAGTCAGTGGGTCGTTCAAAATAATTGATTAAGTACATAACTTAATTAAATAAATGAAGCTAATAAAATAGGAACCTACACCATAGTTGTTATATTAAAAATAAGAATCGTTTGGATGTACGATCGTTGCAAAAAAGCTAATATGAGGGTTGGTTCTTATTTAAAAAAAATATACTTGTTAGTGATGAAAGTAACAAGGACTCATGTTTTTAAAGTAAATTGATTGAAAAAACAATTATTAACCTTAAAACTTGTATAGGCGGCTCGACTCGCTCGTGAAGCTTACTACGGATATATTCGTTCTAAAGGTTACTAATCCATTTTCTTTGTTTTGAGAGATAATAATTAAAAGCACAAAAAAAAGACTAAATAAATTTGAAAAAATAAAACATTAGTTTAGGCGTTCAATATGACGTTCTTAAAAAATAAATATTATCATTATAATGATCAGTATGAAATATTTAACTTATAGGACTTATCGCAAAGTCAGTGGAGTTAGGGACTTCTTATGAAGATTCCTTGGAATTATTGACGTACTTATCTTAACTAATCACCTTAATAAAATTCAAATAACCAAACATTAAAAAACTATAAGCTTTTTTTCATCATTAAAGCTGTTCATTTTAACACAATATTCAATAACATCACGCCTGTAATCCCGAAGAGTTAAGCAGACGTGTACCTATAGTACCTACACACACATTTCGCCAATTATGTTCAAGTCCCATATAATAGGGGGCGAGCCTATTGCCATCAAACGGGCACAAATCCAGTCTTCGGGCTGCTACTGAGAAAATACTCAATAACACCGGGAATCGAACCCAGGACTACAAACTTTTTGGAAAACAACCCAACTGCAAATGCAAGTTTGTACGCACAATATTGAGAGATTTACCATGTTATTTTAAGGCCACGGACTTTCTTTAGGTTTTCCTGTAATTTATGAGTAAAGAACCATTCTCTGTATTTTTTCAAAAGTTTTAGGGTCAGTAGTTTCGGAGATAAGGGGGAAAGATAAATTTTCATAAATTTTCTTTTTTAAAACATTAAAAAAAAAATTGAGCTCCTCACAATAAATCCTTTCATTTGATACGTCACACGGTGCAGTTTGCAAAAGTTATTTTTATTAATTTTCTTATTTTCCCCCGAAAAGTAACTAAAAGTATATTTAAAATTTATTTATTTAAGTTACACGTCAGTATTTGGGTCACAGAAATGCATAATGTGTAAGTACCAAATTTCAACTTAATTGCTCTAGTAGATTCGGAGCAAATTAGCTATAACAGACGGACAGCCAGCCAGACATACAGACAGACACATGAGTGATCTTATAAGGGTTCCGTTTTTTCCTTTTGAGGTACGGAACCCTAAAAACACAATAACTTGGTTATATCTATAATATATCAAGAAGAGATAAATAATACAACTATTTGAATGTATTTTTTTTTTAAGAACTAAGTAAATCTTAAAACTAAACATTATTATAATCACAGCCAAACGAGTTGAGATTAGATGAGTTGATGCCCAACGCTTCCGGCATACCCAAATACTTATAGGTTTCGGATGCGGAGAGGACTCTAAGGTTTATGGAATCCGGAGGCTGAGTCTGAGTTTTTAATGATAAGTTCTCAGACGTGCGAATAATTCTAAGTTTGATTGATCTCTGTATTTGCCATAGACATAAATGATTATTTAACTGTGATAAGGATAATTTAAATGTTTGAAACAAGGAAAGAAGTTTGGTTGAAGTTGATTAATGAAAGTGATCTCAAAGAAGTGTGACAGTATTTAAACTATTTTATATTAATTCTAGCTGCCCGTCCCGGCTTCGCACGGGTAGCACTAAGTACTTATCTACGGCGCACTTACCTACCTACCTACCTTACTTACACCTACCTACCCTACTTACACCTACCTACACTACCTACACCTACTTACCTACCCTACCTACACCTACCTACCCTACCTACACCTACCTACCTTACCTAACCTACCTACCCTACCTACAACTACCTACCCTACCTACACCTACCTACCTACCTACACCCACCTACCTACCCACCCTACCTACACCTACCCACCCAACCTACACCAACCTACCCTACCTACACCAACCCACCCTACCTACACCAACCTACCTTACCTACACCTACCTACCCTACCTACACCTACCCACCCTACCTACATCTACCTACCTTACCTACACCTACCTACCCTACCTACACCTACCTACCCTACCTTCACTTACCTACCTACATCTACCTACCTACCCTACCTACACCTACTTACCTACCCTACCTACATACCTACAGACCTTACCCTACATACCTACCTATCTACCTACCTACCCTACCTACATCTACCTACCCTACCTACATCTACCTACATCTACCTACCTACCCACCCTAACTATATACCTATCTACTTACATTACTACTTACAAAAGTTCGACCGATCGTGTATTCGCGCGTCAGTCGCTTTTAAATAAGACGCGGGGTTAAGCAAGCTTCGTCGTGTACAAAAGCTATACCATCACATAAAGAGTTAATACTGGATTACGTCCGCCACAGCGCGGCGCGGCGGCGCTTTTTCTATATCTATGACTTTTTAAATTCTTAATATCTATTGAATGGAATAGCCGATTTGAACAATTCAAAAAGTAATATACATGAATTGAAACAGTCTTGAAATCAATATCGAGGGTATAGTGCTCTAAAGCTTTGTGCAGACTAGCGCGACGCGACAGCGCTACGCGACACCGGTTATTGTTATACCGTCAAGTTTTCTTAGAAATTGTATTGTTCGAGTCGCGTCGCGCCGTCGCGTCGCGCTGGTGTGTACGAGCCTTTACCCAATAAGTACGAAATTGTCACTTTCGAGATATTCAATATTTAAGTTTTAAGGACAAAAAAACCTATGTTATTCAAATAATATCGTTATAATGAGTATTTGTGGTAAAAGTGTATACATTGAATTAGTGATAAACAGTATTTTTAAGTTTCTGAGGTGGTCCATTTTATCATTAAAAAGATATAAGTTACAAAGGGCACCGACTTATTGGGTTTTAGGTCTAGAGAAATTAAACATATAATGTACTTTAATACATGGTTTATTTTAAGAATCACAATAAAAAACAAGATAAATCATTCTTCGTCACTTTCGAAGACTGTAGGTTTGGTGTATTTCTTCATACCACGTATCCATGCATGGAGTTCCTTTGGTATGATAAGTTTTTCGCACATATTTAGGAGATCCTTCTTTTTAGCAAGGCTAATCGGTAATTGACTGGAATATAAGTGCATGTTATTTATAGATTTTACGTCTGGAGCCAAATATTTATTTTTGCTATCTTTACGACGGTAATGGGACGACACAGGAAAAGATTCAATAAGTATGTTGTTGGACAAATGCAACGTCTTCAGGGTTTGTTTTACTAGGTGGTTCTTTTTGCCGCGTTGATCATCGTTATTATAAACCACAAACGAATCAGCTTTAAGGCTCGTACACACCAGCGCGACGCGACGGTGCGACGCGACTCAAACAATACAATTTCTAAGAAAACTTGGCGGTATAACAATAACCGGTGTCGCGTCGCGCTGTCGCGTCGCGCTAGTCTGCACAAAGCTTTAATCACAGCGTCAGTTATAACGTTTACACTAATACATAAAGTTGCTTGGAAAAAATTCAGGCAGACTTGGATTTGTTTTCTGAAAAAGTATTTTTGCTGACTGTGCGATCCTTTTTATTTGTTGTTTTCTGTAGTTCCCTGGTCTTTACAGGCTGAGTCTTTAGGCGTGAGAGAATAAAAAAAATCTGTGATACAAAGTTCATATTGTAATAATTACGATACAAAACGTTTCGTTCGTCAGGGGAAAAGTTTTGAGTACATTAAAATATGCATTTATCACATTGAATGGGCTTTGGCACTTTGACCGATCTGGCAACACCTCTTGTAATGTAAGATAATCCCTCAGCTTTTCTCGCCTTACTAATGTTTCGTTTCCACTCTCTTGGTTGAGCTCTCTTTCGTCTCGTTAGGTGTTTGACGGATAACCAAACTCTCTATCCAAAAGATTTTTGCCTGTATCGTTTAGATATTCCACAGGAATTATCACATTACAGTCAGAACCACTATCGTTTTGAATATTTTCATCTGAATCTGGCACGTAAGTAGGATCTTTATATGAAAAGTCGCTGCCGAATAGGTATGCTTTCTCACTTGATACATCTGACGCATAACAACAAATGATCTGACTTGTAGACGCAATTACCTCAGGAGATTGACCTGCGTAAATAATAAAAAATACTATTTAGTCATGATTACTTAGAACTCAAAAAAAATATTGTATCAATACTGATAATTGTATAGTTATCATCTAAACGACGCCAACTTCAGGATATAGGCCACTCCAAAGGATCGCCACAATACTCTGTCTTGCGCCGCCCCCATACTACACGGATATAGTAAGATAGAATTGTAAAAAATATAAGTACCTGTATTCATGAAATTATCCTCGAGAAGATCCTTCATTTTTAAAACAGTATCCATTTGCGTAAGGTTCAGATCTGATGAATTATTTGAAATTATATCAACATCGTTTGGTGACATCAAAGGCACAGCTTTATCTAAAATGAATAAGTATAATCAACACAAGATATCGAACACTTATAGTAGGTAAAGTGATAACATCATTTGAGAGGTACCTAACTACCTACCATAAGTATCGTGTAAATTACTAGCTGGATCTAGATTCTACAAATTAGCACAGCTTTTTTCCAAATTGGAACTTGTACTACCTATCTAAAAACAAAATAAAACGTTATATTATGAATTGTTTATTCTGTAAATATGTAAGTAAATTAACTTATACCTAACTATTAAATAAAAATAACAAATAAGTATGAATATTTCAAGACCTACCCATAAACGTGTATTTTATTGACAATACATGGTATGAAACCTCACGGATAACTTACCATAAGCATCTCGTAAACTACTTGTAGGATTTCTATTTTCCAAAGGCAGTTCCACTTCCATTATACCATCATCGAAAATATCTAAAACCAACATTTAGTGTTATAATAATAAATAATTATAAGAGATAATAAGTTACTGAAAAAACAGTAATAACATTATTTTATTACTGTAGAATCCGTTTTAAAATCGGTAAAAGTTGTAAGTGGTAAAACCGCATAATTCGGAAGTCCGCCGACAGCGCACCGTATTTGATAATAGAAATTATTATTACAATTCGTAAACCGCGAGTGATTATAAGTAATATCCATAAAGTGAGAATTTACCTGATATCAGCGGCTTAATGCAAGCTAGTTGCACAAATTTTCTTCCTCGATCACCCATCGTAGCAAACAAGTGAAGAATTTCGAAAACAATACTGGCGGACGACGCGTGCGCAAATGCGATGCAAATGCGCGTCGCAAACTGACTACAGTAACGCTAGAAGTTGATAGGTCAAATTGATTTATTGCGTTCTTCTCCGAACAAAGTTTGAAGAAAGATAGCTGACGAAGTGAGCGAGAACCATTTAACTAAACATAACTAGTTATTTTTGAAATATAATCGAACAATAAAACCCAACAAACACATTTGTTTTGATTTAGCTTTTGGTTTTATTTGTTTTTTTATCTACGTATGTAAAGCTAAAACCCGATAAATACAAATAGTGATTATTGCCTCTAAGCCGTTTGGTAATTTTAATTGAAATCATTGAACACTCAATACCAATAAATAGCTTTATGTGGTTTAAACGTGAAATAAAAATATGATGTAACAAGACAACACACTTTATAGGGTACCAGTTTTTAAGTTTTGACTAAACGCGGTCACTTTATTGGGTTATTACCTCAAGTAATTTTCTTTCTACTGCGAATTCCACTTATTGGATTAGACCACTGGAAAGAGCGTCAAAAATGCATTAAGATGTGCTAATAAAACGATTTTTGATCTTTCGGCACTTATTGGGTTTTAACACTATACCCTCGATATGATTTATTTGGATAAGGATTTAAACAGAAGTTTGAATAACATGGTCAAATTTTGTTCGGTATTTCTATCAAGTTTTAAAATGTAAAAAGTGGTTATTGTGACATAACGATAATAGTTGGACATATAGCATCGCGAAGTTTTTTGTAGTTATTGATATGTTCTTTAATATTGTAGAACATACTTTTGTTCTAACATCAATAGTTTCCGCAGCGCATGCGACGAAAGGTGTTTTATGGCATTTTTTTTACACCTTGGGTTACGTTACTAAAGTTTTAGTAAGGATCCCTAATCTTGTCTATCAATATATAAAGCCTATGTTACTCAGGGTGAATGTAGCTTTCTAATGGTGAAAGAATTTTGAAATCGGCGCAGTAGTTTTTGAGTTTATTCGTTACAAACATACACACAAAAATACAAATCTTTCCTCTTTATAATATGTATTAGTGTAGATGTAGATTTCCAGATTTTCTAAAGACTTTATAGATCCTCGTCGACACATTTTAAATATTAATCTATGATTTTGATCTGAACATAATCCGTCTTATTACAAAAAACTGCATAAGTAATGGTTTAAACCAAGACTAAAAGGTCTTGGATTGTTACGGTAATAAAGCTAGTTCCAGGCTCAAAATGTGTTCCTATTACAAAACGAAGACTATTCGAGGATCAGTTAGTACCAAAGAAGGTTCATGGTTCAAATAATATCTACAGATAAGAAACAAAAATGGCATTCTTTCATTCGTTCACGCAGGCTTTATTTGAAGCAACGTTCTGTTTCTCTAAATGTTGATATTATAATAACACTTGAAATGCATATATAATTATTTATCAATACAAAATTATGTCATAAATAGTTCTTTGTTTAGGTTACAATATATTGAACAAGCACAACTTGTACTTTTGACGCGCTTTTTATAATCACGTTCTCATATTTTGTACACCTCTAGCGTGAAGTGGAGCGACTTACATATGACGGCAGCGCGCGTAATTTGAGATGAATGTCTATGTTGCGTCCTATAATAATAAATAAAAGCACTTCATAAAAAATCCTCAATCAAATCATAATCAACTCAATAATCATTTCTTGTATTAATTATTGTTTTTAATATTACTGTTACTGTTACGTGGTTTGTTCGTGAGTTGTAGTGTTTGAGCTACATTATAAAATGGAACAACAAAAGAAAAAAAAGGGTGTAAACTGGAGTTCTGAAAAAAAGGTTTGTAAAACATGGAATTTTTTATTATTAGGTAAGCAATGCTTTGTATCATCATATTATCAAATTAGCAATACTGCGGAATTTCCTAATGTTTTCCTCCTGTTCATTTAGAGTAATGGGCATTTTTATAAATCTTCGGAACATCCGTGATAAAATGTCCGCTACCTTTTTACACGTTTTGCTGACAATTGGTTGAGACACATCATGCAAATCAGCTGTATCGTCCTGAATCTACGAATAAATCTAATCTAAACTAATATTATAAAGCTGAAGAGTTTGTTTGTTTGTTTGTTTGAACGCGCTAATCTCAGAAACTACTGGTCCGATTTGAAAAATTATTTTAGTGTTAGATAGCCCATTTATTGAGGAAGGCTATAGGCTATATATCATCACGCTAAGACTAATAGGAGCGGAGCACCAATGAAGAATGTTTCAAAATCTGGGGATTTTTTTTCCTATTGAGAGCTTCCGCTGCGTGCGCTGCGTAAACGGTTAAAGTTTCTCAAAAATCATGTATGATAGAATTGTTCCCCTTTAAAAGTTCTAAAAAAAAGTCCGCGACAGCATATGTCTATCTTTTAAGGTTAGCTCACTATAACGTTTTTTATGCTAACCAAATTTCTTCTTAAATAATGCATTATTTGCGAAGGTGTTTTTTATAAACATTATTAATCCTTATCTAAATAAATACGTTATTCATCACAAGTATTTAATTTAACGCCAGATTAAAAGATTTACGCCAAGAGTGTTTTTCGCACGGGTAACTATATATCGAGATCTGGTTCTGGTGAAAATCAATATCTACTTCTGGCGGAATAAAACAAAACTAAAAATATAGTGTACGCAGAAGTACTTTAAAATAACAATAGTTTAGTTTTTTTGAGAATAACCTACAATCTACATGATATAAGATTATAAGACCCAGTACTTACTCACCTATATAAACGAAGTCGCGGGTTAAAGTTAGCGTTAGCTCAAAGTAACTATTCAACGCGGACGAAGTCGCGGGCGGAAGCTAGTCAATAATATTAGTATATTTTTTTATTTGTCTATAATGTTTAGAATTTTGTCTATAATGTTAGGTTAGCATTGACCAAGCTTACATATTTCATGTCGAGCCCAGTTGCGTAAAGCTTTGTGCAGACCAGCGCGACGCGACGCCGCGACGCGACTCGAACAATACAATTTCTAAGAAAACTTGACGGTATAACAATAGCCGGTGTCGCGTCGCTCTGTCGCGTCGCGCTGGTCTGAACGAAGCTTAATGCGTAAACTATTTGCACTTCAGGACTCAAAGGGCATCCTCGAGGGTCGTGGGATAAATCCACACGTAAAATAGCCACTATCTTTTCTCCAAAACGTTTTGTGAACCTATACTTATATCTGAAATCTTCGTCACTCAATTCGAATGGATTCTCACGATGACGATGTCTGTAAGATCGCCGAGACGTCTCCAGCATATCCAGATCTTCCAAATCCATCAAGTCGATCATATTAATATCCATTTTTTAATGTTTTTTATTTAAATAGACCCGCGCAAACACCAAAACAATGACAACGCAAACGTCAAATAAATTAGTACCAACGATAAACTAGGGGACTCGGCGGACTAACTTTAGTACCATAAATAGTTCTGGAACTAGAGATAAAATTCATTTTATAATAACGTTTTATTTAGTCATGGTACTAAAGCTAGTACCAATCCCAGTACCAAATTTAGTCCGTGTTTTGGAATAAGACGGGTAGAGTCTGGCACACGAAAGTTGATCCTGAAAAAGTCCGGCAAGTTTAAAAAATCTACGTGTGGTATCACTCAGTACAGTAGTAGTATGTAAGTTGGTTTTTTAATAAATAAATAAGTACAGTAGGAATAAATAGTTTTGATACTAGCCAAAAAACAATAATATCTAATAATAATTATGCTAAGCCGATTTTTCAATTGTCAAATTAGTTTTATCAGAAAGAGTATCTGTATCTGTTGAGTGTCACATGATACCGCATACGTTCATACGAGAAAGTGCACTAGATGTCTAATACACGGTACACCTCATAGGTTCACAACCACTGTCACGGCACGCTCGCCCACAGAGTACTTTTACTATGCGCTCGCCATTGGACGATGTTATTTTACGTTTATTTGCAATTAATAATATATATATTGTACATAATGTAACCTATGTCATATACCTATTTGTAAATACATTATGTAACAAAAGCTGCCAAACCACCACATTTATATATACCGTACAACGTTATTTTTTGTTTATACTAAACCTCTTAAGGGGTCATTGTACTCATCATTATGAACAACTTTCACTAAGGGACAAAAGATGAAATCGCGAAAAAAAAATCAGCTGTTCCATACATTAACCTTAAGAGGTTAAGTATAAACAAAAAATTACGTTGTAAATCAGAAAAAAGTTAATCGACGATTGAAACATCGGCCGTAGGTAAACTATGTAAATGAGTTTTAAGTAGATTCAGTCTAGTTTAAGATTGAATATCTTTAACCTGTGTGTTACTATAAAATTAAAACTTGAGAGAAAACCATAGTAAGGTGAAGGAGAAGAGGTTCATAGATATCAAGCTACTTAGCTTAATTAAGTTTGTGATATACTTAAATAAAAATAAACAGTTCATTTTAAATACTTTATTTTATGAATCATAATCAAACTCAGAATCTAAGAAATCTATTTCTAGTGATGCATCCGAATCACTGCTGCTATCGTCACAAACATTTATGATGAACCGATCTATTTCTTCATCGGTAATTCTATCTCTTTCTTTGTAACTTTTTCTATATGGATAGTATGATCAGTATTTTTTTTCCAATCTTCTGGAGTAACAGCCTCAAATGATTCCCTTATGACTCTTTCCACTTCAACAGATGGTAAACTTATATTTCTACTTGCAATTTTCCGTTTTGCAAGACTTTTCGATATCTTCGATATTCAAATTGTCTGTAAATAAACCATTTATTACATAATTATGCGAATAAGGTAAACATGACTAAGAAATGAAATATAATAAGTATCAAAATTAAGTCTATAAACTAACCTATAAAGTCTCTTATCGCAAGTAAACATTGCTGTTTTTCATTGTAATCATCTTGTTTCTTTTGTTGCTTTTCGTTAAATGCATTCATCATAGTATACAATAACTTCCGCACGTCACTTTTTATTGTTTTGTTCATTTTTATGTTAAAATCCGAAAGTAAAATCAATATAAACTTAGAAAATTCTGACAATTTAAAAGTCGAATGACATTCATTTGATATTTTAAGAACGTTGCTATATAAAAACTTTTGCTTAAATCTCAGGATCAACTTTCGTGTGCCAGACTCTAGTACGTTTGTATTTACGTATGTTCCACCGTAGCGCCTAAACTACTCATTCAATTATAATCAATGAGGTGTTTGTGTGATTTTTTCATACGAACAAAGTCAATATAACGAATATTGCATCCAAAAACGTGGGGTCTTTGATTTTTTTTCAATTAAGTATCTACTAGTTCAAACTCAAACTCAAAGCATTTATTTCAATTAAACTATTTACAGGCACTTTTGAATTGTCAAATAGTCGGACAGTTAGTCAGAAAGTTGAAGCTAATTGCCCATTCCAAAACGTAGATCTTTATGGAGAAGAACGGGCAAGAAACTCCAAGGACACTCTTTTAAATATAGAAAATTACAAAATCCTGGTTACATTATTCTTGTTGATTCTATATGTGAGAACAATGTACAAAAAATAATCAAAACAATTCAAAATATAAGATTAAAAATAAGCCCTGGCAGATAAGAGATGACAAATCACAACTGACGGCGCCCGTTCACGAACATGACGCGTGGATCAGCACCATCCAGCTCAACCATTTTGTAGGAAACCGAATGATCCAACACACTCGCCACCATCAACGAGATATTTAAGTGAGCATGCATACTCTCAACTGCTGTGCTCTTTCAAGTCAACATACATCTTAATAACATAAAATACGGCTCCATGGTACTCACATTTACAAAAATTGAAAAAATGCTTCTAAATGATACAAAACTATAGTTTTCAATGTATTTGAGAGATTAATAGAATGTTAATGTACTACCAAAAAGAAAGAAAATCATTATCAGTGGTATTTTAGTATAACATTTTACACAGTACCTACCCCATAAAAGAAGTGTGCACTTTAGACAATCTGAAACGTGGTTGATCTAATTTGTTCCTATTTCTAGTGTTAAAATTATGCCTGTAACTTATCTTACTAAAAAGATGTAGGTTTTTTCGAACATACATAATGTTTTCATATATGTACTGACAGGGTACCGTCATGTCATGATGTTAATTTTCTTAAACCCTTAGAGATTCGCGTCTGCGGAGGTCATATATGGATCTGACAGTCCTCTTTTTAACCGACTTCCCAAAAAGGAGTAGGTTCTCAATTCGGTTGTATTTTTTTAATTTATTTTTTATGTTTGTTACCTCATAACTCCGTCATTTATGAACCGATTTGGAAAATTCTTTTTTTATTTGAAAGGATATACTTCCCGATTGGTCCCATTTTTATCAAAATTCAGTTCTGATGATGGGAACCATGAAGAATTGAGGGAATTCCTCAAATATTATAGGCATACACATAGTGATTTTGGTATTTTCAGCGATAAGTTAAACATAATGCATTCAGAAAGTATAATTTGGTGAAGTGGAACTGATGAAGAAGACCACAAATCCTCAATGAAAAGTATTTCACGGCTGGCGCCATTTATGAACCGATTTGATATCTAACACAAGCATCTTTTTGCTTAAAAGGTGATCTCCAACTCATGTGTGTTAACAATGTATGTAATTGCAATAAACATTTTTTTTTTTTTTTTTAAGTATTTGGATTTTGTTTTTCTTATTTGAAAGGTTGTTCTTCCAGATTGGTCCCATTGTTATCAACATTCAGTTCCGATGATGAAATCCATGCGGAATTGAGGGAACTCCTCAAATATTATAGGCATACACATAGCGATTTTGGCATTTTCGGCAACAAGTTAAGCATTTGCTTTCAGAAAGTATGATTTGGTGAAGTGGAACTGATGAAGAAGACCACAGATGGCCACCGGAACTACTCAATGATAAGTATTTTACGGGTGGCGATAAGATATCTCGATTAAAATAGTTAAGCGACTATGAAGCACATTCAGATGAAAATGGTACCATCGAACTGATCTAAAGATGAAACCAGAAGGAAAGCAACGGAACTCCGTCATAAAACAATGTATCCTAGCCGTGTTTGGGCTTATTGGAATTGCCATGAGATGCACTCTGCCTTTAAATGATTAATGGTAGTATCCCGGCATTAAATTGCGCTACTTGACTCGTATGCTATGTGTGGCCTTGATTGTCAGAAGACAGATTTCGTAGCCTCGTTATTTCCGTCAATGAGCCCGTCGTCGTGTGGTCGCTTTAATAATTTGTTGGCGTACAAATCTGATAACACTATGCCTTCCAAACTTCTGACACGACTAAGCACGACGTCCATTGGGGCTTTTGCAAAAAAAAAATACGAAGGTCGATCACAGATCTTTCGAGGGTGGTACCCTGTAATTTATGGACTGTGACCGCAGCATACAACGCTCCACATCTCCGTTACCCCTTGCTGCCTAGAACGTAGTGCTTGTTGGTGGTATGGGTATCACATTGAAAACTATAAATTAGCATATCTTTTTATTTGATGACACGATTGCAATGAAACAAAAACTAAATGTTACATCGTGATTATATTCTATTTACAATTTTAATAGGACTGTAATTAATTTCTTAAAATGTTAATTATCTGTTAAATTGTATGTAGAAAAATGTATTAATTAGTACCATTTTGGGGCAATAGAAGTCAGTTGAGATACAAAAAAAAAAAATTAGCCAGCTTGCCGCTCCGGAAGGAAGAAACGGCTGTGACCAACTCTCGACCTGTAATGGTGAGGGAATGATTATCCGGATCGGGGGGTCGGGAAAAGAAAGGCCATCCCCTGGGGCAGGGTGCTTGCTCTCCAAAGCTGCGAGCGTTTCTGGAGAACATGGCGCCACCACATCACTACTAAAAAGAATCCTGGCTGCTCCGCTAATGTCACCTTCCCCTAACTTAGATTCTACTAAATGCGATAAACCTCTTGAAGAGATATATTTCTGTGTCTGTAATTTGGAATCGAAATTATGAGCCGAAATATTACAGTTTTCAGTTTTTCAGTTTTTGTTTTCATATTATAATTTGTGCAGTTAATGTCTTTTTGGTTGCCAAATTCTTTGGTACATGTAGAATTCTGTAAGGGAAGGTGAGCAGCTGTTCCCAAGCTCTTTGAGAGTTCTCCCGGGTGGCAAGACGAACGCAACCTGCAAGGTGTTGTGCCACAAGAGGTCTAGCGCCGCGGGGAACTCGCTTCAAAACGGGTACAGAGTTTTTGAATTTAGAAAGGGTTTTCCAAAACGGGTCAAAAATGGATGTAGCTGGTGTTGTAGGTGTAGGTGTTAAGACGGGGTCTGAGGTGAGTGCATTTTGTGGTCTGTGTAACTTACCAATATGCACATTCAGACCACGCTTACCTTTAAAAAACCATGTCTGGGTACACAGGGGACATCTCGCCAGGATACTCAGCGGTGTTGAAGGTTGACATGCACTGCCACTATTATCCACCACATCGCTGCTGCCACTAAGATAAATTTATATTATGCTTGTAAACCAAATGAATAAGATCTTTCATACAAACTGTTTCCCCCCCTTTTCACCCATAAAGGGGTTAATTTAAATCATTTCTCTTTGCCCCACCAAGTCGCGCCTGTTAGGGTTAAAGGTTGGACACTAAAGGAAAGACCGTTCTAAGGATTTCAATAATAAGTTTATTATCCTTTTCTTTATATATTGGAAGGTGTGTTCTACTAGTATTATAAGAGACGTGTGATCCCACACAAGGCTAAAAGTATAGTACAGTCACTATGAGAAAGTAAGGATTTCATCAAGTGGTTAAGGGCGGGCTCGGATGGAAAAAATAATATTTATGACTTAGAAAGGGACAGACTGTGTTGAAGTAGGATCGATTTGTTTTTGCTATACTCCAACACGCCCCCTCAAAAATAAATCCCTTTCTTTTTAATTACGATATAATATATCAAACATTTGTATACAATTACAAAATCACACACCTTCCTCTCTCTCTCTGGGAATACAATCATCACATGGTCCAACATTCATTGCGCAGGATTAGGGAAACCCAGAAAAACCTAATCAGACCATCAATAGTCAATTCATCCATTATAACTGGATAATATTAATGTTCTTCATCTACTTATTATAACCAAGCTCTTATAATTATCATATCCTTATCATTTATTTGACCACGTTGTGTATAATTACAACGTCACCCCGAGTTTCATTCTCATCTCCGTGAAACGCACTGCGGGTGATGATTTTGTCAGGATATCAGCCAGCTGGTTATCTGTAGAAACATAAACCATTTTATACACATTTTTCTCAACGTCTGTTCTCTAGAAAAATGATACTCAATATCAATGTGTTTAGATCTTTTGTGACTAGTAGGATTATTCGCGATGCTTATGCATCCATTATTATCCTCATAAATACAAATAGAATCTGGAATCGCAATGCCAATACTTGTTACTAATGACTTTAACCACAGTTTCTTTTACTGCTTATAGAACCGTGTACTTTGATTCAGTGTGTAAAGTTGCCACTGTTTGCTGCCTCTTTGTTTGCCAGTATATTTTGCATTGATCAAATAATTTACCCCAATTAAACTCGGTTATTGGTTTTTAATTTAACCCGTAGTACTTTTTCTATCTATATCGTTACTACGCCGGTCAGAATCAACAAAGCCACTTAGAATATTTTTGTAATAATTTCGTGTAAAACTTAAATTGAGATTTATGGTTCCCTTTAAATAACGCAAGACCTTTGTAAGTGTGACCATAATGAATGGTTCATTTTGCTTGCATATCGACTTAAGATGTTAACAGAAAAACAGAAAACTTTCAGGTCGAGTGGCCCAATAACATTTCTACAAGGGGCTCTCGTTATTTCACACGAATTTAATGCTTCGTTATCCAGTTTACTTTCAAGCGGTGTAGTGACAGAATTACAGTCACTCATGTTAAACTTCTCAAGAATTGTTTTTATGTAGATTTCTTGATCCAAAGTAACTTTGTTTTCAGACTTGGTTACTTTGATTCCCAGAAAATATTTGATTTCTTTTAAGTCTACGAATCTTAAAAGTGTTCATTACATATGTTTTGAAACTATTCATAGTATTTATAATCACAAGATCGTCCACATAAAGTAAAACTTCTGCATTAAAAGTAAATGCCGGTCCAATGATTAGTATTAAAAACCCCCTTTAAATCAAACATTTGGAACCAACAGCGTGCCTTGTTTTAATCCATATAATTATTAATTTGCAAACCATATATGTATATATTCCTCGTTCAGTTTCCCATTCAAAAATGCAATTTTTACATCCATATGGTGAACAAACAATTAAATTGATTCGCTAAATCTAATATTAGTCTAAAACTTGCAATCCTTGGGACAGGTGCTAACGTTTCATTATAACTAATCAGATTTATCTGACTAAAACCACGAGCCAATAATCTCGCTTTATACTTCAAGGGTTTTCCAAACTTATCATTTTTAACTGTAACTACGTTTGATTATATATAGTCAATCAGACATTTCTGAATAAAACCACGAGTCACTAATCTCGCTTTATACTTCAAGGGTTTTCCAAACCTTAACTGTAAATAACCACTTAAAATCGATAATATTTCTATTCTCTGGCTTTGGTACTACAATCCAGGTATCATTGTCAATAAGGGAATTAATTTCCTCTTTGATAGCATTTTCCCTTAGATGCTTATGGATTGCATTTCTGTATATGATTGAAGAATTTGAAATATTAAAGATTCAGCACACAACGAGCAGTATTATAAATACTGTCCTCACCATAATTCTCATTATAAGAAACTGTCTCGAGATAGTTAACTCGTTGCCATTGTGATATGAAGACCAGTTCAAGCGCTCCCCTGTATCATATACAGATTAATTAGCAGGTATTATTTCCGTTTGCTTACATAAACAATCTGAATGATTTATCAGATCCACACAACTTCTCAAACGGGTGTACAAAGTCAGAGTTGTCAACAGAGTTATTACTATTTCTAGCCATAATCCGTTCGGGCGTAGGTTTCACTGACCTATTTAGTGAAATTAATCTCATCCATTACCACATCTCTGACTCCAATCCAACAAACTGTTTCCGTTTGTTAACTTATACAATCTGAATGATTTATCAGATTCACACCTCTTTTCAAAAGGGTGACCAAAGTCAGAATTATCAACAGAGTTATTGCTACGTCTAGCCATAATCCGTTCAGGCTCAGATTTAACTGGTCAATTTAATGGAAATTAATCTCGTCCAACAAACTGACTCCAACAAACTGTTTCCTCTACCACATCCCACACCTTATAACCATTTGGTTCATAACCAACGAAAATTCCCTTTGACGATTTATTGTCAAATTTCGATGTATTACTTTTATTAACAAAATAAACAGTAGAACCAAAAACTTTTAAATACTTCAGTTGCGGCTTAGTATTATGCCATAACTCATAAGGTGTGTTATCCAACCCCAGTGCTGTCGTGAGGCTGATATCTATTAAATAAGTAACACAGCCTCACCCCAGAATGATTAATCTCTTTTAGACCCGTGTACCATTGTACAATTCCGTTCTGTGATTGTTTTTATCATACGTACGGCAATTCCATTCAAAGCCCGAGTATGTTGTACTGTTAAGTGGTAGCTAATACCTATCCGCGCACAGAACTTTTTCATTTCATTGGATACACATTCCCCTTCATTATCACAATATAAGTTAACAATTCTCAGACAAAAACGAGCTTCGTTTTTTTTGCGACATAACTCCGAAACGTAATAAAAACAACTGTATTCATCCACATAAATCACAAAATATTTTTTTGCCATCAATAGACGAAGGTGTGACCGGTCCGCAAACATCTGTGTGCACTTTAAATAGAGATCGTTTCAAATATTTTGTTTTGATTTGTAATATGGCAAACATGCTTGTTTTCCAAAATACAAGCTTCACACAATTTATCGCTTGGCATAATATTATCAATTTTCTCAATATCACAAAATAGTTTGTTTCCATTTCCATAGGTATCTTTTGATTTGCCAATGTGGCCCAACCTTTGATGCCACAGTATGCGGTTTCGAGCTCACCAACTGAACCGTTTTATTGTTGGTTCTTTTGTTTTCTAAAGCTCATTTGTAAGAAAAACATTGCTTTTTCAAATGACCCTTTTGCCGTTTTCACAAAAGCTAATGTTATATTGTCTTCTGTCAATGTCTCCATTGCGGTGACAATACTGCTATAGCTGTTCGATGCACATGCAGCCATAAGTTTGGTGACAAGGAGCTTCATCGTCGATCACGATAACGATTAATACTTCCAGATCACTTAATAGATTGCGAATTCGCAATTTCCACACACTATACTTATTTCCATCAAATTGTCTAATGTTCCTTTAAGATCTTAGTTCCATTTTCAAGATTCCACTAGTCTAAAATTTTGATGGGTTACTTGCCTCACTAGTGTAATTCTTGAAAAATCTTTGAATTTGTATCCATTATTCTAATGGTATACTAATTTATATGGGGTAGGTATCACAACTAAAATACAGAACCATACAGTAAAATTAAGATGGTTCGCAGTAAGATGGTTGAAGCCGTGATATAGTTATATCCGTAGGGATATAGTTATGAATCGCTTTCATATATAACTATATGACGGTATATTTTGCTATTATATACTTGGTATAAAATATTTTCGTTTTTGCCACCGACTTCCGAAATTAAAGTTATTTTTCACTTTTAAGTGTATTTTTGTGGAATTCGGTGGTTTTTGTTTTGTAAAAAAGTTATTTAGTGTTTTTTTTGGAAGTCGGTTGTTTTTTTTGTAAAAAAGTTTTTATGTAGAATAAAGATAGAATTAATATCTGCAGCCCGTCCCCATAGCAAAATACCGTGAGACATGACAAAATACCCGATAGCAAAATACGGTACTAGCTCATCACACACATCGAAGATAATATATATATTATAGCGCGTAATGTAAATATATATAGCGCGTAATGTATATATTATAGCGCGTAATGTAATAATATCTTAATCAACCACACACGGCTAAGATACGATAATATATCGCGAAAGCGTCATGCTAGGTACCGGCGGTTGTTTCATGTAGGTACTGGCTGTTCAGTTTTGCAATGAAGCGCATACAAAATATGCTATTGTTAGACCTACTTAACAGCTCATCCCTTAAAGTCGCATGGTAATTTTTGTTAATGAAAACAAGTAAAATTAATTTTAATGGTTTATTAGGCATATAAAAAATTTCCAAAAAAAAAAAATCTAGACCTGCTATTTTTTGGAAAAACCTATGTACATTGCTGATTTCTCATTGTTTCGAGCAAAAGTGGCACCGTATAGTATATATACGGTGCCACTTTTGCTCGAAACAATGAGAAATCAGCAATGTATAGCATACTATACGTTGCGCTATTTTAGTGCTTCGTGTGGTAAGCCAAAAAACAGTTTCTACCTTTGACATAACATAAATGTATTTTGCATTTAGTGCACATTGTACTTGCTTGGCCTCCTTTACAATATGTATATCTCTGATACCCGGTTAACTGAGGCCAATGGTCGTATTTATCATACCTCACATCATCAAAAGGCCTCTCGGCCAATGGTTTCTTTATCTTTTGCCTCTCAGGTACAGATTCAACTTCCTTTACAGGCACGGTTCTTTCACGCTTCAGAAGTCCAGCGTACCTAGATTTCGTATCGAAAGTCTTTCAAACGATCTTGCTTCCTCTTCTTATTTATTTGTCTGTCATGTATACGACGTAACAGCCAAGCATTATTTACACATATGTCCAAAAGCTGGGAAAAAATATTCATGTACCATCTGTGAGATTTTATACCTGTGCGGTATAATGCCATTAGCATATCCGCCAAATCTACACCTCCCATGTGGCGATTATAATGCTTCACAATTTGTGGACATTGTATATCGACACGACTTTTTGACCCTTTGCTGAAACGTTTGATATTCTCAAGGGGAAAAGCGTCAACTTAAGAGCTTACTAACCTCACATGCTTATTATCAAACCACTTGACCACACTCAGTTTGTTTTCATTGCAAACCACCTGAGTAAAAGCTCCTCTTCCTTTCTTCTGTAGCGATTTATCGTCAATCATTTTGCTCTCTGCATCCTTCAATCTATTTTTCCTAACAATCCCTAAACTAAATATACCATAGTTTTCTCGTAATATACGTATACCTATATATTAGCTCTAAAGACGTAAAATTGTTGTCAAAGTAAACGACACTACATGCTTGATTTCTTATAGTTTTGCATAACGCTAAAACTATTTTTCCTCCAACACCCAAGGATTCTTCTTCATCGGTAAATTCCACACCTCTAAACGTATCATCGCCAGCGTAGAGTATAAAATCGTAGATGATTCCAGAAACACCAGCTCGAACCAAATTTTTAAAGCCCCACTTACTTGGCTTGTTTGGGTTATATTGACGACGACTGCCTGCTTTTTTACCCTTATATGGTATAACCATCTCATCTATACTGTAAGTATTTTCTTCTTCGAGGGATAAACATTGAAACCGAATACATTCAATTAGAGGCCGCAGTGTATAATACCTGTCAGAAACATCAGCTTGGGTGTTGTCAGTAAAATGTAAATATCTTCTTAGTTGCTGAAAACGCTTCAAGGACATGACATCTGCAATTTTCGGATATCTAAACGACGATTTCCAATAGTCTTTGTAAGAAGGTAAAACTACTATACCCATAAGAATGTTGATGGCCAAAAAATCTAATATTTCCTCTTCTGTAACTTTGATTGATTTGCCAGTTTCTTGAACGCTGTACAAATTGGTATTCGTCATTATATCACTCATCATTACTCTGGGAAAAAATCGATAAAAATAGTCTAAGGGTGACCAATCAGTAGGTACTGCATCTTCAAAAGTAGGATTAGATATGTCAGCCCTGTGTTGAAATGACACTTTCTTCCAACGAAAACGTACCTAAGTTTAGTTTTTTGATACAGCGTCTTTTGACTCTGTTAGTGGCAATAGAAGGCCCAGTACGCTTTCTTTGTCCACGTGTCCTCAAAGGTGTGTTAGTTGCCATGGCAGGAGATGGTTGAACAGACGTCACAGAACCAATTGAAGAAATTGAAGGGATTGCATCATAGTTGCATTGCGTAGGGCTCGGAAATACAGCGTTCAGAATTGGTGTGAGGGGATTGGAACTTGAGCATTTTCTTGTTCAACATCAGAAAGAGCTTCTGCGTTTGATTCTACCTCGCCCTCTGAAGGGTTGGCTGGCGAAACTGGGCAGCCTAGAATGTCGAACCTTTCAAATGACGATTCTAGTGTCGGTGCTGGTGAACTCTCAGCTGTTCTCGCTTCATCACCACTGCTCGATTCATCACTAGCATCAGAATTAGCATTTAGTGCAGGAACCAAAGCCAATATTCGTCTAGCTCTTCCGTTCATTGTGGTCTAAAACAACATAAAGCAAACCTGCAAGTCAACCACCACCCAAATAAAAGCCAAGACGTTATTTATGCACTCTATAGAACTCGTTTCATATCAAAATATCAAAAAATTGTTAGTTTCATCGTTTCATCACATAGTAGCAATTGTGGCGTTGTATAGTATACTATACAAATAAAACTAGTGGTAAATGTAAGCAACTGTAGCATTGTATAGTATACTATAAATGTATATAAACTAGTCAAAATAATACAAACACCACATCTTCCAAGTTAGTCATCTAGCAAAATAAGTAGAATAACTATTCACCTTTACATTTTATGCATTGGAAATCTGTAATTAGTAATAAAAACACTAAAATTACCAAAACTCACCTTGATAATAATTTCTGGCTGCGATTCGTTCGTTATTTTTCACAACTGATTTGAATTTACCACTAAAATCGTAGACGACCACAAAATAACTACTTATATCGTAAAGATTATATTCAGTCAGTGCAGCTAAGGTGCCATGATAATCGGCCTTCGAAGGTGGGTAGGCTAAAAATCCTTTTAAGCTTTCAAATAGGTGGTCCAAATAGTGACGTCATAAAAAAAATTGATTCCTCAGCCCAGGTGTATTCAAAAATACCCCATGATGTATGTTCCGCGATTCTTGATAGTTTTCGAGCTATATTATTTTTTTTATTTTTTTGAAAATACACTCGGCGCGGCGTCACAAAAATCGCACCTCTTTAAGAATTCCCTTCAAAGTCATTTTAACCCTATTAATCAATGGTAGACATATGACTGTAAGGTATCATTGGAAAGGCAATTCATTTAAATTTCAGAATAAATCAATGGATTTGGTTTTTTGTTTACCAGGGAATAAAAAAAAGCAAGCAAATGCAAATGATTAAAAAGTTAAATTTTATTTTATCAGCAAAAATTACAAAGAAGTCCTTAAAAACAACTTAAAACCTAGTGTTACCCCCTCTAGCCCTGATGACTGCTTCCATGCGTCCTCTCATGGACCGAATTAATGTGACAACAGTCTCTTGAGGAATGTTGTCCCATTCTGCAACGACGGCATCTTGGAGGTCTTGGAGAGTGGTAGGGGCAGGATCACGTGCCCGTACTCGCCGTTTCAGTTCATCCCAAAGATGCTCAATAGGGTTCAGGTCTGGACTTCGCGCCGGCCAGCGCATAACAGGGATTCCAACTTCTTGCAGGTAGTCTCTTACAATTAAAGCGGTGTGACAGCGGGCGTTATCGTGCATTAACGTGAACCCACTGCCAACAAAACCAGCATAAGGGACAACCTGCTCCTCTAAGATCTCTGTTATGTACCGAGCAGCAGTCAGCGACCCTTGCCCGCGAGCACTTCCAGCCCGAGAAACGCACACAAGGTTCGTTTTACCCTCGATTGACATGCCGCCCCAGAACATGCACGAGCCACCCCCGTATTCCACTGTCTCTTGAATACAGGCTTGCGCGAATCGTTCCCCTTGCCTCCTATACACTCTTCGACGCCTGTCGTTGCAGAAAAGACACACCCTCGTCTCATCCGAGAAGAGCACAGCCCTCCATTGGTCTATTGTCCAATCCACATGGTCACGGGCAAATTGCAACCGGTCTCTCCTATGCTGTGCAGTTAATTTTGGCCCTGTAGCAGCCCTATGAGCTGCAATTTTCTTCTCCCGCATTCTTCTTCTAATCGTGGAGACGCTTACAGAAGTTCTGCGAGCTGATCGCAGTTGTTGTTGCAGCTCAACAGCATTGGAGAACCGATTACGTAAAGACGTCGAAACAATGAAGCGATCGTCTCTTTCGGATGTGCACCGTTGTCTTCCAGATCCACGTCTTCGGATATAGCCACCAGTCTCTTGGAAGCGTTGGAACACTCGTCGAACGGCAAAACGACTCAAGTTCAGTTGCCGAGCAACATCACATTGCCGCATCCCTGATTGCAGTAGTGCAATGACTTGAGCGGCTTCATCTGCAGTGGTATCCATCTTCTGGGGTATTTTTCTTGCTGTAGCTGTTCACGTGTGTTCACTTTAAAGGTTGAATAGCGAATGACTCACATTTAACCCGGGTCGCCCGTTTTATACCCTTGTAGGGAGGTGCAATTAGTGGCCGTTGTAATGCGTATTTTGACAACATTTTTTTTAACGTTACGTGCTAATGAGATCTGTTGTGTTTAGGAATTCTAACTGTTGTTAATTTAAAGGTCGTTAAACAAACTTTCAATTGATACCAATATTAATAAGGTTTAATGTATTCGTTACTGGCGGGACATGTTTTAAACTTATTTTCGAAGAGGTGCGATTTTTGTGACGCCGAGTGTAGTATGGAAATCGCTTTAAAAAAATCTGTCCTTTTTACATGGCGTTTTCACATAATTTTTGCAATTTTCATTGTTATGGAATATTCTGTCAGCAATAAAATAATCATCTTCCTATCATTAATTCAAGATACAAAAATTTTGATCGAAAACGAGGAATTTACGTTCGAGTGATAAAGAGTCGAAAGGAGAAACCCAAACTCCATGGAATGTAGGGCCAGGCGTTACAGGGCTAGAATTGGGCCATAAATTAGAGCATTTAGTAAGGATTCACGACCCCAATTTTCATGTCTCCCAGCAATGGCCAAATTAGTCAAATTAGACAATGTTTACATTTTAGATTATTTTTCCTTTATTTAATTTAAAATACTTATAAATTACATTTTTAAATATTAGAATATAAAAAAATATTAAACCATTTAAAAATATAAAAAATAGTAGGCCCACCGGTATCGGGAACAGCCATGCTATTCTGTAAACATCTCACCGTGAAAACTTGGGTGAAGTGAGCTGTCAATAGTGTCAATCGCTGTGGAATGACAGCTCACTCCACGCTCACTTCACCTAAGTTTTCACGGTGAGATGGTTACAGAATAGCACTGCTGGGTCCAAGCTACCGGGGCGGTCAGGGCTCCAGAGAGAGGAACCTCCTGACAATGCGAGCCGTGTCTAGGAGTACCGCTTTCTGAATCAAGCCCTTGATCCAGCCGCCCAACGAGAGCCTCCTTAGGTGTTGGTCGAGGCTCTTGGCAATTAAGCAATTGGCTGATACGACTATCGGCACAATGATCGCTGAGTCCACATCCCACATGTCGACAATCTCGCGAGCCAAGTCAAGATACTTGATTTGTTTATCTTTCTCGGCTTTCACGAGGTTCCCGTCATGCGGGACCGTTATGTCAATAATCATTGTGCGCCGCTCTACTCGATCCACCACCACTATATCAGGTTTATTGGCAACAATAGTTCTGTCAGTGGTGATGGATCGATCCCAGTACAATGTGATATTTCCATTTTCGAAAACTGGGTCGGGCACATACCTGTAGTACGAGTACGAGATTATGTGTCCGATTGATTCTCCTGGACGGTGGCATGCCCGACAGATGTCAACCGTCCCATCCTTTACAATGAATCTCCGGTAATTGTTCGTCATCATAACTTCGTCCATAATTGCACAGACAAAACCTTCGGTTTCCCCAAAGAGCTCACCAAAACGCAGCCAGGCTACGGACGCTAGTAAATCTACATCGGGTCCATGTAGGGCCCGGAAGTAGCGTCCGTGAAGCTCTTTATTCTGCCATACCTCCTTGCGATCGTTAGTAACAAGCACTACAGGCTTGCGCCAGTTCTCTTTAGCCAAGGAGAGCGGGGTGAGACCCTTGTCCACCGCGACCACATCTCGATGCATCCCCACGTCGGCTTCTAAGAAATATTCCCTGAGACTGCATATCTCGCGATTGTGGAGAGTCTTAGCATTTAAAAAACCTCGACCTCCACACTTTCGCGGGAATACAGTCTCATTACCGATGACCGTGGGTAATGCATTCGATATCCAGTCAGCAGCGTACGGACCCTCCTATACAGGGCGTCGAGTTCGGTCTGAGTCCATTTGAGTACGCCGAAAGAGTACATCAAAACCGGCATGACCCAACCGTTGAAAGCGGCTACTTCAGGCGGCCAAAGAAGCGCTCCTTCAACGATTGCTTCATGTCAGTAAAATTGATGCCCAAGGTTTCCGACATACCCAAATACTTTAAAGTTTATGGAATTCGTGAGTTGTGTTCCCACGGATTCCACAATCTCCCCTCGCTTTACATGCATGACCGCACATTTGTCCACACCAAATTCCATCCTGATGGCTCTACTGACACTTTCAGTTACTTTCAGTTGCTCCATCAGTTGCAAATTGTTGGGGGCAAAGAGTTTTAGGTCATCCATGTAGAGGAGGTGAGATATAACTTGACCACCTGTCCTCAGCCGATAGCCTAGGTCTGAACCCTCCAGCAGTGTGCTTAGAGGATTCAGGGCTAGGTAGAACCAAAGCGGACTCAAACTATCGCCCTGAAATATGCCTCGCTCTATCCTTATCGGTTCGCTATTCCTCTGGATATTTCGACATCCTGGATAGCGAAGGACCGTCCTCCATTACCCCATACACGACAACAGGAAGGTGCGCAGAGTTGCATCTACTTTATACAACTCCAGCACCCTCATGAGCCATGTATGTGGCACCGAGTCATAGGCCATCTTATAATCTATCCAGCATGTCGACAGATCTTTTCGGGAACGGCGAACTTGTTAGCTAATGGCCATATCAATGAGGAGTAAATAAATAAATAAATAAAAATGTTTATTTCTTCACTTAAGTAAATAACTATGTTAGGTTTGGAGTCACCTTTTAAGCATAGATTTGCTTGTATTAGGTGGTTCCGTTCCTCCAGTTTACAGTAATTCAACAATGTGTGAGCCAAAAGATTCATTTAAAACTAATTAAGATTTTATATAACCCTTAATATATTAGTAAGGGTAAGGGTTGGGTGTAGAATATGTTTGTGAGTTTGTGTGCGTGTTCGTGTGTGTGTGTGTGTGTGTGTGTGTGTGTGTGTGTGTGTGTGTGTGTGTGTGTGTGTGTGTGTGTGTGTGTGTGTGTGTGTGCTTGTGTGGGTGTCGGGATGTAATGGGCATGTGTGTAAGATAAATGTGGTTTGTGTACCGTGGGGGTGTGTGGTGTGTATATGTGTACAAATTATATGTGTTCCTTAGTTATGTGATCTTGTGTAGGATATCTTCGATTTCTTCATAACTTTTGCTCTTGAGCCATTCAGTTAGCGTTTTTTTGCAGTTGTGGTATGTCATAGAGTAGATGGCACATTGTTCATTGAGAGCGTTATATATACGGGGGGATTGTTTAATAAATTGCCTTGCAGCAAATGTAGTATTCACTGGACAATCTTTAGCTACTTTATTCTTTCTCCTAGAATGTGTCTTGGAAGTAATGTAGGGAAGAGATTTATGGTTTTTTAATGTAATCTGCAGGACATAAAGTTTCCTAACAGACAAAAGGTTTGAGGTTAAGTATAAACTTTCCGTGGGGAATCTAATCGGTTTGAAGTACATGACTTTTAGCAAAGCTTTCTGTGCCCTCTCCAGCTCCAAAAACTTTATTCTAGATGCTCCGCCCCAGATTGGCAAACAGTACGTAAGTATAGATTGACCCAGGGAGACATAAATTTGCTGGATAAGATCCTTAGTAGCCACATGTCGAAGAGATTTGAAAGTCCAAATCAATTTCCTCACTCTGTTCATTATTAGTTCTAGGTGCAAGTGCCACGATAGCCTTTGATCAAGCATGACACCAAGGTATTTAGTACTGGATACTTTGTTGATTTTTAAACAAGAGCAGGTGGTGTTAGTAGAGCTGGAGCAGGTATGGATTTTAATCTGAAGATCTTGTGATGGCTGGGCACGGTCAAATATAGAAAAGCAGATGTAATTGGTCTTTGAAATATTCAAAGTTAAAAGGTTCTGATCGAGCCAGGTAGCTACTGTAGACAGACCACGTTCGGCGATGCGACCGGCGCTGTCCCATGTTTCTCCCGAGAAAACAATTGCTGTATCGTCAGCATAAGAGAAAATGTGGGCACCTTCGATACTCATGTTACATAGGGTGTTTATATAAATGAGGAACAGCAGCGGCCCGAGCACGCTACCCTGCCCTACTCCGTAAGTGACAATTTCTTCGGAACTAGTGACTGATCCTATTTTAACCACGTACCTGCGTTCACTCAGGTATTCCGTGAAAAGTTTAAGTGGTAAACATCTTATACCAATGTCTTCTAGCCTATGTAAAAGTGTGGGGACAGAGACTGTGTCGAAGGCTTTTTTGATGTCCAAAAAGACGGCCAGACACTTTTTTCGATCGTCCACTCTTTGAGTGACGATAGATGTCAGCGCTAAGATTGCGTCTTCAGTAGACTTTCCCTGTCTAAAGCCAAACTGTGAGGGTGAAATTATTTTATTTTGTGTTAAATATGTACTTAAGCGTTTATTTATTATCCTTTCGGTAATTTTAGACAGGGACGGGAGGACGGATATCGGCCTATAGTTGGACGGATCAGCTTTGTCACCACACTTATGGACAGGTGTTATTACAGCCTGTTTCAGGGCCGTGGGGAAGCTTCCTTGTTCAAAACATAGGTTAATAAGGTGTGAAATGATCGGTGAAATAATAAACTTAGCAGATTTTAAAAAACTTACGGGGATTTTGTCCCAGCCAGTAGCACTGTCGGATTTTAGGCTTGTAATTACGGTTGCTACTTCTTCAGCGTCAGAGTTGAGCAGTACAAATGATGAGACCGGTGGGTTTGGAACGTTCGTAAGTAGACTGGGGTCTTTGTGAGCCTGTCTCTCAGGATTATTTATTATTTCGTCAGCAAGATGCTTTCCAACGGTTGAGAAGTATTCATTTACTTTATTCACCGCCTCGAGAGGGGTTGCGGCTGATTCCAATAATTCTGTGTTTTGTGTCTTAGGTGGTTTTCGTTGGGTAATATTGTTTATTTTTTGCCATAGCTTTTTAGAGTTTTTATGTGTCTTATAAAGCTGTTCGCGATCGTATTTACGTTTTTGTTTCTTAATAACGCTGTTGCAGTAGTTCCTGTATCTCCTGTAAGTGATTTTTAGTATCTCATTATGAGGGTCTAGTTTTAACTTTTTTTGCATATTGTTGCGGTTATGTATACAGCGCAGCAAGCCTATGGTCATCCAAGGTTTGATTAATCTATTTTTCAGGGGGATTTTTATTACAAGTGTACTGGCAGTGAGACATTTTTGTAGTAAAGTTATTAAATTATTTATTAGTATGTTGGGGTTATTTAGGTCTAAAAGTTCCTGAATGTTGCTACTTTGTAAGAGCTCGAGTGAATATTCTACGTTAATTGAGGTTTTAGTTTTAAAGGATTTGTGTTTGCTCATCAATTCAGACAGTTTTAGGAAAATCATAAAGTGATCGGTGATAGTGGTCTCGATAATTGCTATGGGTGCTGATTTTTGATTAGGTCTAAGCTTTAGAATAAAATGATCTAGACAGCTTTTGTCTCGAGTGGGATGCGTATGTCCAGGTAGTAGGCCGTGCATTGCTAACATGTTTAAATAATTAAGTCGATCCGATCTTTCGTATGATTGCTCTTCTTGCTTGTGTATTAAGTTTATATTGATGTCACCCGTAATAATTACATTTTTATTTGAAGAAAGGGTAGCTAAGTGTTGAGATAAAGAGTTTATGAAATCATCTGCATTTGTATTTGATGGAGAGCGATATATCCCTATGACTATGAGATCGGGTTTAATTTCAACCTGTATACAAGATGCGTGAGTTAATTTTATCTCTTTTGTTTTAAAGATGCACCTGTTACTAACAAAGACGACGACACCGTCAGCTTTATTTAAATGCTTAGTGGTGCAGCTTGTAGTGTAGTTTTGTATTTGAGGAATATTTTTATTTGGGTTTAGCCTGCATTCACTTAAAACAATAAGATCTGTGTTAAAATGTAGATCGGCTAGGTTCAACTGCAAGTCATCAAAATTTAAATAGATACTTCTTATATTTTGTGAGATAATCGTAAAATCAGAGTTTTTAATCTTTACAGTCGTACTAAAATTGCGAAGGGAAAAGTTTGATACTTGGGCTAATTCTATGTTATCTATTTCAGTTATTGTTTCCAGCATTCTATCCATAATTGTCCCTAACAGGGCTTAGGTGCAAAAAATTGTAGTCGTATAGGGTTTTAAGTGTATGTGTTTTTAGTACGTAATATGTATGAAATGGTCTGTATGAAAGGTTTAATAGTGTATATTTTGTTTGTGTGTGTGTGCGTTATAATTACAGACTTTGTACTCCTTAATCTAGTTAGTTATAAAATAATGATAACTAATTTCAACATATCAATAGTAACCTTAGAGCTAATAGAATTTAACAAATAACAGTAAGAAAGACTATTGTGCTTATAATTTATACATGTGACGTAGTGATTAATTAGGACTAGTCATATTTGTTGCTTAAGCTTATTAACTTGCATTTCGCTTTTTATTATTATTTTTGGCGAGACATCATCTTTTTTGACGCAGACTTGGCCAAAGGAAGTCCAGCAGTATTTGTAGGCTTTGGATTTAACTAGATCGCGGGCCAGAAAATATAAGCGCGCACCCTTAGTGGTGAGCTGCTCTGATACGTAGATTGGGGTGTATTCATTAGTAGTAAATCCTAGATGTTTTGCACATAATTTATCTTTGTTTCCTCTGTTGTACGTGCGGGCCGAATTCAAAAAGTCAATTTTTAATATAGATGATGCTAGTTCGACGACAATCGGTCCGTTTTTTACGTCGCTGCGTTTGTTTGGAATTCGGAAAATGTCTTTTATGTCGTTTTGTTGGATAGGGCATTTAGTCTCATTTGACAAATGTGTAACCATTTTTATTAAGTCACTTCTAGTTTCGTTTTGGATTTGTGGTGCGTTTTTTACCTCTATCGTGGTTTTACGGCTTCCGCGCTGAAGATCTTCGATTTTATCTTCTAGTAGGATTATGTACTCTTCATCCTTCTTAGCCTTTATTTCGATTACATCGATCTTCTTGCTTAGCTCTTCATTTTGAGAGGTGAGAAAGGTCATGGAGCTTTCTATACTAGTATTTGTACTTAAAAAACAACAAAATCACAGTTCCAACAATATTAATCTAAAGAAAGAACGTGGTTTTCTTGTAAATAAATTAAAAAAACTATCAAATTAAATTAGAAGACAGTAAGAACATTTATGAGTTTGACACTCAACACTTACAGTCTGAAATTCAGGTACTAGAAGCGTCACTACAGTCACTCTATACTAAGTATGTGAGGTCTGAAAAACAAATTCAGGAGCACATTCTTGCTGCAAATGAGTTAGTGGAAATGTGCAACTCTAATATAGATAAAGTTGACCCGCTGACTCCCAGCAGCCCTCAATTCTTCATTGCAAAGGACATCCAATCTTGACACTCCCCAACCTGAGGCAACGGAGGACCCGTACCAGTTGGGAAGTGCTCAGGTCTCTATTCCCAATAAAGTGACATCAGATATTGAACAAGGTCCATTGCAAGTAGTTGAGACAGAAGCTAGTTCTGTCCCTTGTAGTAGTAAAGTTTGCTCCATTATGTTTTCTGATAGTTTTGGAAAAGGGTTAGGTAAATTACTTAGCAACAACATGAGTCATTCTTCTCAAAATTATTGTATGCCTCAGAATTCCTACAAAGAAATAATGTCTTCATTAACTAGGAAGGAATATGATCCTAATGCCATTATTACTGTACTTATAGGTAATAGTTTTAATGTTAAATGAAATGAAATGAAATTGTTTATTCTGTAAATAGGATATCGGAATCACTTTTACACCTCATATAAAAAAATATTAAAAATAAGCTAGATGAGGTCAGTGTTTCCTATCTGACTACTCTCTTCCTATCCGACTCTAAAAAAGATGATATTGCTGATTGTGTCACTGAACTATTGAACTTAAATTGTAAGAAGATAATTTTGTGTGCTTTTCCATATTTTGAGCATTTATCAATAGGCAAAATAACTATATTCACATGCTAAATAATTACATGCATTTCTTAGTTAGTCACCATAGTGACAAGTTTATATTTTTTGACACCAACATTTTTGTTGATAAGCTAAGGTCGACTAGGGATACTGTGTATCTGCCCATTAGTTTTAGACGTCAAATAGCTAGGCTGTACGAGCTACGCTGTACATTGACCTTTGTAGTAGTTTGTACGTCATACTCAATAATGCACATCGATATTGTTTAGCTGTGTATTTCTCTAACATAGCATTTAAGTGGAACAATTGTGTAATTATATTCAGTAGCAATAAATCCATCAAGGGAACTTCGTCTACTCATTTACATAACATAACATAACAAGTACATAACATTTTCACTGTTGGGCATTACAACCCCAACATAGGCTATTAGCTTTTAATATTAACCCAGACATAATTAGTATGACTAAGTCATCTACAATTAGTACCACAGTTAGTAATACTACTAATGTTAAGGTGGTTAGCTCAAATAGTTTAAACTAGTTTGTAAGACAACAGAAGGTACCTCTAACAGTTTATTTACACTTAATAACAACAAGGTATTTTCTGGCACTAACATAGTTAACTGTACAAAAGGGGCTAAGCAGAAATCCTTGAAATTATTTCACCAAAATATTCAGGGCTTTTCTTCCAAACAATTGGAAATTGAATTGTTTTTAGAAAAAACAATGTTTGACATTATTTGTTTAACTGAGCATTGGCTAAAGGATTATGAAATGTAAATTAACTATGAGAATTATAGTGTGGTCAGTTGTTTTAACCGAAAATCAATGCTGCGTGGTGGTTCACTAATATTAATTAAAAGTTGTATTAAATCAAAAACCCGTCTTGACATAGTTGAACTATCGGTTGAACATAGCATTGAACTGTCTTGTGTTGAGCTAGATAAGCATGTCATAGTGTGCGTTTACAGACCCCCAAATTATCAAAACTACTCTATATTTGAGTCAGTAATGGAAGATGTTTTGGCAAAACTTGCAACTGCTAATAAATCAGTAATTATCTGTGGTGACTTTAACATTAATATTTTAGAAAATAATTCAAATACCAGTAGATTTTTAAATTTGTTCAAATCATTCAATTTGTCAAATGTGTTTGTAGAACCAACCCGAGTAACTACGACTACTGCTACATGTATTGATAATGTGTTTTGTTCTTGCGACTATTTAGATAAAGCCATCGTTAATTATCTCTCTTCTGATCACAGTGGTCAATCCGTAACTTTTGAATCCAACATACCAGTAAAAAAAGTGCAGATACAATTCAGACCAATAACAGCAGTTAATTTAAATAAATTTAATAGCACTTTAGTTTGTAAGTTAAATAATCAAGACCTTACAATGAACAATGCTAATATTTTGTACGAGGAATTCTTTTCGTTAGTCCAGACCGAGTTCAATAATTCTTTTAAGAAGAACACAAAAACTATCAGCCCTAAGTTTTTATTTAGTGATTGGGCAACTAAAGGACTCAGGAAAAGTAGGGATAGACTTTTCGAGCTGTATGGCCTTAAGCCTTATATTAACACGGAAACTTTTAATAAATATGTTGCTACGTACTCTAAAATTTTTAAGAACTCTTGTAAGACAGCTAAAGCCTTATACATTAGCAACAAGGTTAAAGCAGCAGACAATAAAATACAGACGGTTTGGAAAATTAGCAATAACGAAACGAACAGGAACAAAAAGCATAATTCAGATTACACACTGAAGACGTCATGTGGTGGTCTCATTTGCGATGGCAAAGAAGTTGCTCAAGAATTTGTAAATTTCTTTACCAGTATCCCACTTAAAACGACTGAAACCTTAATTTCCTCGCCCTCGCTCTCTTTTGATTTAGTAAGGGCGAACGTTTCAGCTTGCCCGATTAAATTTAACTTTAAGCATATTAAACCTATAACAGTGATAAAGTCTGTACTTCCATAATTGAGACCATGGCGCCTTACTTAGCCATAATATTTAATTTGTGTGTGGACCAAGGAGTCTTCCCGGATTTAATGAAATACAGTAAGGTCCACTTTTCAAATCCGGGGACAGTAAAGACATCAATAATTATAGACCCGTATCCGTGTTGCCGGTTTTCAGCAAGGTGTTTGAAAAGGTAATGCTTAATCAAATGCTCAATCATTTTAACACAAATAAAATCCTTCATGATCAACAGTATGGTTTCACCAAAGGACGTTGTACGACCGACGCCGGTGTAACCTTATTAAGACACATTTTTAACGCGTGGGAAGAGGCCCAAGACGCCATATGAATCTTTTGTGACCTCTCCAAGGCATTTGATTGCGTCGATCACGAAACCTTACTCTTGAAACTTGAGCATTACGGACTTGGAAAACTTGCACTCAATTAAGTAAAATCTTAGTTAAATGATAGACAACAGCAAGTCCAAATAAACTGTATCAATTCACTAGGTTTAAAAGTAAAAATAGGTGTGCCACAAGGCTCGATATTGGGTCCATTCCTCTTTTTAGTGTATATCAATGATCTACTCCATTTATTAAAAAATCAACCTCAAATGGTGTTATTTGCTGACGATACTTCCTTAATTTTTAAGGTAGATAGACGTGCAACAAATTTTGACGACGTAAATAACGCCCTATTGCAGGTCCAAAATTGGTTCACTGCTAATAATTTAGTATTAAATGGAAAAAAGACTAAGTGTATAAAATTTTCTTTACCAAATGTCAAAAGTTGTGATTGTGAGATAGTATTGAATCAAGAGAAACTAGAATTCGTCGATAAAACTGTTTTCCTAGGGATCACGCTAGACTCAAGGCTACAATGGGGTCCTCATTTAACATCTCTCGCAGGACGGCTAAGTTCAGCAGCATATGCTGTCAGAAAAATCCGTCAATTTACTGACGTAGATACCTCGAGGCTGGTCTATTTTAGTTACTTTCATAATGTCTTACGGTATTTTACTGTGGGGACGGGCTGCAGACATCGAGTCTATTTTTATTCTGCAGAAAAGAGCGATTAGAGCCATATTTATCTCCGCAGGCGTGACTCTCTAAGGGAACTGTTTAAGGATATTAACATCATGACGGTACCTTGTCAATATATCTATCAAAACATCATGTACGTAAGAAAAATACGTGTGGCACTCGAGGACTGCCGCGGTAAAGCTATTGCATAGCATATATTCAAAAATAAGAAGATAATATTGTTGATTTAAAATATTTTTTTTAAAAAATACCCCTATACTTACCCCCCCCCTAAATCGCAGAATTTACACAACCGTCAATGACGTCTGCCCTCACGCGTCTGCCCGCGTTCGGGTCGCGCACTCGGCGATCGCGCGTCATTGCCTATCCCGCCCCTCCACCCTCGTTCTGCGCGCCCGCCGTCGACTCATCGCAGGTCATTCTTATCGTTCTAACTTTTAAAATATTAGTCCAAATTACTTAGTGTAAAAGACAAATTTTATCTACATTAAATACCGAAAGCGATGAAGGTATTTATTTTGATACGAATTAACTAAATACTCTAAAATATGCAACTTAAAAAAAGTATTCAATTTAAATGTATTTATAGCTCACTATTTTGGCTATAATGGCTTCCACATAAAAGGTAGATATATGCTGTCGCGGACTTTTATTTAGAACTCTTTAAGACAAACAACCCCACAATACATTCTTTTCATGTAACTCCAGCGGTTTAGGCAGCGCACGCAAAGATAGATCTCAGAGGGCAGGATTTTTTCCGACTTACTGGATACTTATCGTTATATTATGGCTAAATCACATAAAATCTTTATAAATTGTAGCCTATGTGTTATTCTGATATATAAGCCACATTACTGTAAAGTTTCATTAAAATCCGTTCGGTAGTTTTTGCGTGAAAGAGTAACAAACATCCATCCATCCATCCTCACAAACTTTCGCGTCAGGTTTTTTTTTTCGTTACGGAATTTCTACATTCGGTCGCCGCGCTCAGAGTCTCCGATAAAAGCTATGCAATAGCTTAAAAGCTATGCAATAGCTTAAAAACTTACATCTTTTTAGTAAAAGAGGTGATAGACATAATTATAGTACAAGAAATAGGGACCTATTAGTTCAACCAGGTTTTAGACTGGCTAAAGTGGACTCATCTTTCATGGGGTACTGTTTAAAATGTTTCAATAAAATTCCTCCCCACATACTTCAACTGAATGAGACGAAATTCAAGTCTTGTATAAAACGCACACTATGCAGGCAGGCATATTATAAGTTGGGGGATTACATCACTGATAAAAATGCTTGGCTCAATGCTGGTCCTGCTCCACAACCACAACTAATTGATTAACATCTGAAAATACTGTTGGAGCTGCTGAAGATTTTAAGACTATCTTTGCATTGTATAAAATCAATCTCCTTTGTATTATATCGGGTGTAAAAAGACACTTTCCGAAGCCGAAAGCCACATATTCTACCCATTATTTGCATCATTTTTTTCCACTAGACCATACCTGGGAATCCACTGGTTCTGGAGATATTGAAGGTCAAAGTCGCATTTTTTTTTTTTACTTTTTCACGAAAATGAATTCTATGCGATAATACGAAACTTTTTTCCAAACAAACATTACCTGAATTTTAGATTTATCTTAACAGATTACGCATTTGAAGTTACAAAAACGCAATGGACAACAAGTACCTACCTACGTAGCGTAGGGGCGGAGCTTAACTAACACTGAATCCGTTCATTCAAGCGTGGGTTCGCGTTACATTGCGCGCAATAAAAACTTGTTTTTTTTATTGAAAAAAAAAAAAATTACGGTTCCCAGCAATAATTTTTGCGCAAAGCTACTTAGCTATACGTACAGTATGCGTAGTTTACGGCTTTGTGATGTGTCTTTTTACACCCTGTATAATTGAAGAGCACAGGTGTGAGTACTATGTACTAAAGAGCTACCATTTACCGGGTAATACTTTTTTTATTGACTTGAATGTGCCCTGGCGGCTGTGAGTATGTCATGCTCACTCAGATGTCTCGCTGATGGTGGCGCGTGTGTTGGATCATTTAGCTCCCTTCAAAATGGTTGAGCTGAATGGTGCTGATCCATGCGTCATGTTCGTGAACGGGCGCCGTCAGTTGGGACTGGTCAACTCTTAGCGGCCTTGGCTGATTTTTAATTTTTGAATTGTTCTTTGTTTTTATCTTTGTATTACGGACGCTTCTAACGTGCATGTCTTTCTACATTGTTCTCACATGTATAATTTGATAATTTCAACATGAATGATGTAACCAATACTTTGTAACAATTTATTTTATTTAAAAGAGTGTCCGTGGAGTTTCTTGCCCGTTCTTCTCCATAGGTACCTACTACGCTTTGGAATGGGCAACTAGCTTCATATTTTTGACTGACCGATTCCTTGACAATTCAAAAGTGTCTGTAATGGTTTAATTGAAATAAATGATTTGAGTTTGAGTTTGAGTTGAGTAAAGTTCCAATATACCTGCCTACCTAGTCGTACCTATGTTGTGAACTTTACGGGTGTGTAAATTAAGATGATTTCAAAATGATAAGTAACTAGGTACGTAAGTTCCTACCTACTCATAAAAAGGCCATAAAAACGTGTTGCAGCCGAAAGTACACTTTACATGTGGAAATTGTAATTTTACCGAATTCACATAAATTGGAAACTAAATGAAAAAATATTGATTTTTAAATAAATTCTTCGTAAACACACGACCGAATTCGCTAGTTTCGTCATTCATGCTTGCGTGGTCAAGCTTGATACCTACTTTAGTTAGGTTGGGTTATGTTGACCGACCGGGGAATCGAACCTAGGACCCCACGCTCAGCAAACACACACAGACCTACCTTCGTCCTCTGACGAAGATCGTCTACTACTGAGCTCAGTTCTTTTTTTTTTTTTTTTTTAGGTAGGGCATCTCGTAGCTGACCTCCGAGGTCATGACTACTTAACCGGTCAATCCTGTGGCTGCCTTAAGCTTCTACACTTAAAAGCCTCCGGCCAGGGGCAAAACTATGCTAATTAAAACTAGGCGAACGCTCGCTAAGGGCACCCCCTGTGGGGTACGAACCTCGGCTTAGGGCGTTCGCTGGGGGGAGGACAGCAAGAGGGACAGGCTGGATCAAAGATATTTCATGATTATTAATCGGGGAATTTAAAGCTACAGGCTCAGCTGCGACGCGGGCTGGCGCATCGTCGAGCAAGGGTCGGGGGGGAGTATCGTTTACTCGGGCGGGTCGCGATCGCGGACCTCTGCGGCGAGGTCGGAAAGTGTGTCGGAGTGTGTGTATGCGAGCTGTACTGGTTTCCCTATTGCTCTCCTGGAGGAGTGTTATAGGGTCATCGGGTTCGAGAAGGATTTGCCTCGGACGGCGGGTTCTACTCATCTGACTTGGGACATAACTGGCGGCCTCGACAACTCGAAAGAAACGCTTGGAATTGCGTTTGAGAAACTGGTGGATTGTGGGGAGTTTAAAATCTACGTGGAGGGTTTCGTTCCTACAGAACCAAGGGGCTCCGGTGGCTTTACGAAGGAATCTGTTCTGCATCACTTGCATTCTATGGATTTGTCGGGGTTTTGAATGTGCGAACACAAAGCCCGCATAGGTCATGATAGGATAATGCACGTTGTGTAGATTCGCAATTTGCACCTGAGTGACAATTTGCTACGTACATTTAGTATGGAGTGGAGTCTACTGAGAGCGAAAGCGGCCCGCGCGCGGGCCTGCTTTATGTGCTCTGTGAAGGAGAGATTTTCATCTAAGATGACACCAAGATACTTGGCTCGCCTCCCCCAAGGGATCGGCTTGCCGAGCATGGTGATGGGTCGGGGGGGTGGTGGTCTAAAGCGTCTTTTCTGCTTTGAGAATAAGACCGCTTGACTCTTATCCGGGTTGACTTCGATCCGCCACTTTCTAAACCACGCGCCGAGCTTGTCGACTGCGGTCTGGAGAGTGCGGGCTATCGAGTCGGGGCCAGCGCCCTTGTAGTAGATGGCCGTATCGTCTGCGAACAGAGCCAACTGCGCCTTTCTACTCTTCGGGATATCGCTGGTGAACAGGGTGAAAATGAGTGGGGCGAGTACGGAGCCCTGAGGGACTCCGGCCCGGATGGGGCGGGGAGAGGAGAGTGCTCCCTCGATGCGATAGCGAAAGGTGCGGTTCAACAAAAAGTCTCGCAAGATGAGCACGAGACGATCTGGCACACCGAGTTTGTATAGCTTGTATATCAAGCCGTTGTGCCAGACTTTGTCGAACGCTTTCGCTACGTCGAAGAATACTGCACCGGTCGTCAAGCCACGCTGGAAGCCTGCGCTTATGTGTTCGACGATCCGGTGGGCCTGATGCACGCTAGAGTGCTGGGTTCTGAACCCAAACTGTTCGTTGGGGATGAGGCCCTTGGTCTCAGCGTAGTTTCTGAGGCGCTTATAAATAAGCCTCTCATAGACCTTGCCGAGGACTTTGAGTAGACTGATGGGGCGGTAACTAGACGGCTCGGACTTGGGCTTGCCGGGCTTTGGGATACCGATAACGGTGGCGTCTTTCCATGCTTGGGGGAAGAAGTTATTGCTTAGCGCACCATTGAAGATGGTGGTCAGAAGCATTATCAAGTGGGCTGGGAATAGTTGGACCACCCTATTGGTGATACCATCTGAGCCGGGGGCCTTTCGGACTTTGAGACCTTTGATGATGTCTTGCACTTCGTCAGGAGTGACGGGAGGCAGAGGACTCTCAGGGTCTTCGACGGGAGGGAGAGAGGCTCTACGTTCGACTTCGGCGTCGACCTCTTGGAGGTGAGCTTGGTCTACTGGTAAAGAGCTGGGCGAGCATTGTGCCTCTAGACTGTCGGCTAGGCATTCCGCCTTGTCGATGTCGTCGAAAGCTATGGTCTTATCGGGACGGGTTAGGGGAGGTGTGGAGGCGACCTGCTGGGACCTAAGTTTCCTCTGAAGTTCCCAGAAGGCTAGGTGGGTCGGCTCAAGATCGCTCAGCATCTTGTCCCAGCCCGCGTCACGCAGCTCCTGCATGCGTGTCTTTACAGATCTCTGTAAATAGCGCATGTGGGCCTTGTTAGCGGAGCAGGGAAAGTTACTGTATGCACGAACAGCTGCGTTCTTCTCAGTCAGCAGATCACGCACTTCGTCAGGTAGTTTCCAGCAGGGGTCTTCCCCCACTGGAACCTCCTTCGAGCATTCGCTCACGACGGATTGTACGTGATCTGTGAGTGAGTCGATCGCGGCCGTTGTTGCTGCGATAGAGTCGAATTGGTCGGGGATAGAGTCTAAATGGGGGGACGTGTTGGATTTCAGCTGGGTGCCTACTTTCCTCCAGCCCGTTACCTTTTTGGTAGCTGGGGGGCGATTGGGGTCGGGGAGACCTATGCGGGGGTCCAGTTTTAGGATTACCGGACGGTGGTCAGAGTGAAGCTCGTCTACCGTCTCTATCGAGTCTAGTCGTAGGTTGACGTTCTTAGGGATCGCCAAGTCTAATACGTCGGGGGTATGATTAACGTTATGGGGATAGTGAGTGGGATTCATCGGGGCGATGATATCTATATTGAGGGAGTTTGAGAGGTCGAACAGGTGTCGCCCTCTCATCGAGGCCCTAGTGCTATTCCAGGAGGGATGTTTGGCATTGAGGTCGCCCGCTATGATAACGGAGTCGCTCATATTTAATAAGATAGAGAGATCGTTGGTGAAGGGTTGAAAGTCCTCCGTGCCTCTAGAGGGAGGTACGTAGGCTGACACTATCTGAATCGGCTGATGGCCTGTCATGCCTAAGCGGCAGATTGAGACTTCTAGGTATGCTAGGGGAGGAGGGTCCATAGGGATGCAGTACAGATCCTTTTTATAATAAATTAGAGTGCCACCCTTGTGACAGTGAACCCTGTCATTGCGAACCACGCGGTAGTTTGCAATGCCAGGGTTACGGTTACAGGGTTTTAAAAATGATTCCTGAATGAGGAGAATGTCGATTTGATGGTCGCGGAGGAAGGTCGCGATCTCATCTTTTTGACCATTGATGCCATTGGCATTGAAAAACTGCGTACTGGCCATAGGCTGGGAAAGCCTGCTGGTGGTGGAGGTGGTTCCACGGACTAGGCCTCTGGGGGCTAAGCCTTTCGGGCATTTGGGATGAGGGGATCCTATAGTAACTATTGGGGGCTTCCCGTTGCTGGCGGGCGTCGAAACGCTTGGCCAGTTTGGGAGAAGAGGACTTGGGGGCTTTCGGGCAGCCGCGGTAGTTAGCCGGGTGACCTACTTGCCCGCATAAAACGCAACTAGGCGGGTCGGGACAGAGATTCCTATCTTTGGGTCGGGTGCACTCAGAGGTGCCATGCTCGCCCAGGCACTTGACGCACCTGGGTTTCGCGTGGCAGTTCCTCTGTGAGTGCCCATATAACTGGCAATTATGACATTGCCCTATGACGCCACTTTTCCACGGCTTTTCGATGATAAAGCCCGTGAGATGGCAGAGTGATTTTAGTTGAAAAATGGGGTGATGCCCCTCTACGGGAGTGCATACGACGAGGACCATGTCGTATGCTTCTCCTTGCTTAGCGCGGTGCATGCGGTGCACTTCGCCAACCGGGACGTTTTGCGACTGAAGGTCGGCTAAAATCTCTGAGGGAGATATTTCCTTTGGGATCCGTTTGATCACCACTCGGATCTGACGCTCTTCTGAGAGAGTGTACGTGTGGAATGACAGGTTACGCTCTCTCAGGAGTTTGGTTAATTCCCTAAAGTCGTGGGAGGTCGGGGTTTGAACTTTAATACCCTGTTGGGTATTTCTGGCATTGGTGTATGCGATCTTTCGTTCGCAACACCATTTGGAAATATCCGTCCACTTCTCCTTGTCCTGAATGAACATGGGAGGTGGCAGAGAGGCCTTCTTAGGGCCATAAACATCGAGGGACGGGAGTAACCTGCGAAGAGGTTGAAGCGATCGGGGAGGGGGAGGGGGAGGGGGGGGCTACAGGAGTGCAAGTAGCGGATGGGGTAAGGGGTAGCGGGGAGAGAGAGAGCGAGTCCTCCACCGCGACGACCTTGCTGGCCTGGGTGGAGAGCTGCTTTTTGTTCTTCCGCTTTTTCCCTTTTCCAGCGACGGGGACGAATCCATCGTCGTCGGAGTGGGACGAAGCGGAGGAACCTGCGAGGATTGCCTCTAAGTCGGACTGAGTGTAAGGGGATGCGGGGAGCTTTGAAGAAGCGGCCATCGCGGGGGTAGTGTCCATTTGCTCTGGCGGACTGAGCGGACTGGCTAACTCAACAGCTGGGAGCGAACCCTCCAGCGCGTCGCTGAAGTCAGCAACGTTATTGTCTGAAGGACCTAGTAAAGCGCTTTGTAGCGCATCAAACTTGACTTGCCATTTGGCCTTAAGTCGAGGGTCGTCTTCTAAGACGCCCTGGAAGAAGTCGAGGAACTTCGAGAGTCGAAGGTCCTCCATAATCGGGGGGAAGTTAATAAATTAAGGGGGAAATGGTCCCTAATTCTCCTAACAATAATCCTAACTCTACTTCCCCGGGCGGATTGGCCGGGGATGTGTAAAACCCTCCCTGTCGGGTATAGACAGGGAGGTTGAGTACCTAGGGTGAGCCCTAAGCTTGCTTTGGCCCGTTGCCTATCTTATTTTGCAGTGGGGTCCTAACCAGTCTAGTGCGCCGGGTGTAGACACACCCGACCAACACTAGGTGTGTCGCTGTGAACGGAAAACTGTCACCAATGCCGACTAGGAGATCCCCCAAGGCCGAACACTGGGACCCGTCCAATTGACTGCCTAGCCCTGAAGGGGTTCGGCTGGTGTGATTGGGACAACACCACACTCGGTTTCGTTGGCACCGTGTAGGTTTCCACCGAGGACCACGACACTGTGGATTTACCCAGAAGGGGCCAGAAAGACGCGACGATTACGTTTTGACACTAGACTGTTATTGAAATATTTATTAGTTGTGTCTTGAAAAAGACAGGCAACTAATAGGTCGGAGGTAGTCGGGGCGACTACGGAGCTCGTCGGCAGGGGCGACGAAATCTTGACAGGAGGAGGCAGCTTCCACGAACCACACACAGCAGCAACGCACGACCGTCCGCAACCGGTGCCGAGCGTAGAATGTGAGCTCAGTTCGGAATGCACCGCAATTTATACTCTTTTGGTGTCGCGTAGCGCCCGCTACGTGATTCGCGGCGCGACAAGAACAAAGGAATATTCCTTTGTCGGTGTCGCGCGCTGTTTGCGCGCAACAAGTCGCGCTAGTGTGAAAGGTGTTGCGTGGCGATAATATCGCAGATTCACCACGCGACACGTCGCGCGACAAGTCGCGCTGGTCTGCACAAGCCTTTATGGGGAAATAGTACAGACGCGCTTATCAGGACTTTAGTTAACATAGATGATACAGATAGTTGTAAACCCCGCTTCCAAGAACTGAACGTTTTAAACTTGTGAATTTGTACGGAGATATCCAGAACTCTATACAAAAAGAGAAGACATACAAACTAAAATTATACTTAGACACAGAAACAGACTAAACTTTCCAACATCACGACTAAAAATGCATTCCTCCAGTACTTATGTAATGTCAATAAAATTATATAATAAGCTACCGGAACAAATTAGGAACATAAATACATATAATAGTTTTATTAATAAATTAAAAATATTTCTATGCAGTAAAAACTACTATAATATGAATGAATACTTAAATGATGATCTATGATTACAAAATAATAAAATCCTTACTTTATTAATACTATTCATTCTACCAATTAAATAATAAATTAAATAATTGTATTTTTTGACTATGATTTATATATGATTATGATTTATATATTATTATTGTTTTACCATTTTAAATTTTAACTTTCTCTTTTGTATTTACTTTTATTTTTAGTTAATTTAAATCTCATAATATTATTATTTACACTAACATTAACACTATCTCAATAACTTTATCTATTATTACGTAATAATAAGTTCACATTATTTATAAGAATCTTTGAATTTTAATTTTAATTGTACTCAATACTCAATTCTTTATTGCATTCCACAATGTAGGCTTAGGTGGTAAACATTTATTTGGTAGGTAACAATCGTGGACCCTGTCGGGCACAGCAAAAGATATAATAAATAAATGTGGAGAGGACTTATCATTATTACAATACAACTTATTCTAAAAACATAGACATAACATTAACATTAGAATTAAAATTGTAAAAGACTTTATTTTTCAAGTTTTAGAGACTTATCACTTAAATATTCATCGACACTATAGTAAGATTTTTTAAGTAATAACTTTTTTAATTTATTTACGAATAAATGGAGTTTTTTTTCTTTTCTTATTGTTTCTGGTAGCACATTATAATTATGTTTTTACTGACATTACCAGAGGACTTGTAGAATGTATTTTTAAGCGGGATGATGGTAGGTTGAGTCGTGTTTTGTGTCTGAGTGTGTACCTTGTTTGTATGTCTTCTCGTTTAGTGTAAAAGTCTTGGTGTTTGTGAGCAAATTTGCATATTTCAAGTATGTACATACAAGGCAGAGTTAAGATATTTTTTTCTATAAAATGGGGTTTGCAGCTATCTGTCTGTTGTATATTTACCAGGATACGGATAATTTTCTTTTGAACGGTGAATAGTGTTGGGGCATCTATCTGTACTGTATCCCCACATAATGATGCCGTAGCTCAGCCACGCATAAGCATAGGCGTAGCACATAACCAGAGCAGTCTGTAAATTTGTGGTTTTTTTAACTTCCCGGAAAGCATATAAAAATTTCGATAGTTTTGATTTTATGTTTTGTATGTGTAACTTCCAATTTATATTTTTGTCTATGGTTATGCCTAATAGTTTGAATTCATTAACTGTTTCTATTATATGGTTATTGAAGGAAAAGAGTACATTTAGAGGAGTTTTTTGTTGGGGATGGAAAGTTATGAGTTTAGTCTTTTGGAAGTTTATTTCAAGGTTGTGTTCATTCATCCAGGTTATTATTTTCCCGAGAATTTCATTAAAGGTACTGTTTAAGTTCGTATTGTCATGACATTGGGTGAGAATGGAGATGTCGTCCGCAAATAAAACGCAAGGTCCGGTTTCTGCAATAAATTTTGGGAGATCATTGATGTAAATGAGAAACAGAAGACATCCAATAACACTACCCTGTGGAAATGAAATGAAATTATTTATTCTGTAAATAGGATATCGGAATCACTTTTACACGTCATATAAAAAAATATTAAAAATAAGCTAGATGAGGTCGGTGTTTCCTATCTGACTACTCTGAGAAGAAAGGCCGAAACAAACTCAGAGGTCGTAGTCTCTTTTAAAGTCCAGACATAATCTTGGTCAAGTCATATGAGGACCATGTGGATCAGTGTCTGAAATGGTCTTTTGAGGAAAGAACCACACAGATTTGAGTGGACCTGTCCAGTCAGTGCACGATTTTGTCAGTAATCGTGGAGCTCAACTCGACGAACAATACCAAAGAAAGGATATTTGGGTAGGCCGCATCAACTACTCAAACTGCCAGACCATCATTAAAACTAAATGAGAAAGAAAAAATAAATGAAAGAGAAAAAATAAAAATAAAATATCCACATAGTCCTCACATTCACAATAATTAAAATAATATAATACTTTACAAAGTAATCGTGTGCAGTTTGAATATAATTTTCAACAATGTCAATTATGTATATAAAACTGGTTTATTGTGATGAATAAGCAAAATGTCAAGTTTTATGGTTTTCACAAGGCTTAGCAGAGCGAGCAGCTCAATCCCAAGCTTTTTTATCTTCTAAATAATCTGAAATTTTATAGTACCCTTTTTTACAAAGTTTGGTTTTAATACAGTTTTTAAATCGTTTAATGGGTAAGTTTCTAATGTCAATGGGAAGTTTGTTGTAAAAGCGTATACATTGACCCATGAACGAGTTGCCTACTCTGTGGAGACGTGTGCGATGTACAGCAAGGTTGTGTTTATTCCTGGTATTTAAACTATGAATATCGGACATTTTCTTAAAATTTGATATATTTTTGTGTACATACAATAGGTTTTCAAAAATATATTGTGAGGCTACAGTCAGAATAATTATTTCTCTGAATTTCTCCCGAAGGGAATCTCTAGGACCGAGGTTGTAAATGGCTCGAACAGCCCTTTTCTGTAGAACAAAGATAGTATTAATGTCCGCACAGGTTCCCCAGAGAAGAATCCCATAAGACATAAGACTATGAAAATAACTAAAATAAACAATTCTAGCTGTATCTACGTCAGTTATCTGTCTAATTTTTTTAACAGCATAGGCGGCGGAACTGAGCCTACCTGACAATTTTTCTATGTGTGGGCCCCATTATAATTTACCGTCAATAGTTATTCCAAGAAAAACTGTTGACTCAACAGGGTCCAACTCTATTCCATTAACTTGAACATTGGTAGTTAGCTGCCTGACATTTGGCGTTGAAAATTTGATGAGTTTAGTATTTTTTTCGTTCAGGAGAAGATTATTTACATTAAACCAATGCACAACTTTAGAGAGTGCATCGTTGACTTGTTCAAAATTGACTAACTGACGTTTGATTTTAAAAATGAGGGAAGTGTCATCCGCGAATAATACGATCTTGTGATTATCCCTTATGTGGTAAGGTAAGTCATTTATATAAATTAGAAATAAGAAAGGACCTAGAATTTAACCCTGCGGAACGCCCATGGTGACCGCAGATCCTGCAGATCTCTTGCCATTTACATCGACCCTCTGAATTCTATTATTCAGATAAGAAGTCAGAAGGTCAAGAGCCTTGTCCCTCATACCATAGTGGTACAGTTTCCTGATGAGAGTATCATGATGTACGCAATCCAAGGCTTTGGACAAGTCGCAGAAAATGCCAAGAGCATCTTGCGACTCCTCCCAGGCCTCGAATATGCTTTTCAGTAATTCCACGCCCGCGTCTGTAGTTGAACGACCCTTAGTAAAACCAAACTGTTTCAGATGGAGTAAATTATGTATATTGAAATGTCCTAACATTTGTTTTAAAATTAATTTTTCAAAGATTTTGCTCAATGTAGGTAATATCGAAATAGGCCGAAAATTTGTGGGATCAGTTATGCTGCCAGATTTGAACAGTGGAATCACTTTGCTAAGTTTCATCAAATCAGGAAATACACCAGATGCAATACAAGAGTTAAAAACTATTGCTAAAAAGGGTGAAATAACATCAAATATTGAAGACATGGTATGTACTGATAATCCCCAAAGGTCAGCAGTTTTTTTACATCAAGCTTTTTAAAAGATTCTATAATGTCTTTAGCATTAATAATTGTGAATTCAAAAAGTTTGTCACATTCTGGTACACATTCTTTAAGTATTGAGTAAGCAGAAGTGGAGGACGACATTGACAGAGTTTTGGTTGTTAAAATGGGAACATTAGTGAAAAAAAATTCAAACTCAGTTGCCACCTCCATGTCTGCCTTTTTTTTTTTTTTTTTGAGGATGGGAAATTATCAAATAACTTCTCCCGCTCTGGGTGGAGCGGGAGGGCGTGTCAGACTTTTACTGACTAAAACCCACCCGTGTTCCTTCCGTTGCCTGTGTGCCGAGGTCGCGATATCCCTTTCAGACAAACCCGCAACCCCGGCAGGCATTGGCCCTTCCGGACCCCGTCAGTTGGTGCTGACATCTCTTTGAGGCGCGCGTGGAACAAAAGTGTTTTTGGAAAATACCAAGTTTGATGTCATTTGTTTAACAGAGCATTGGTTAAAAGATCATCAAGTGATCTCAATTAATTATGAAAATTATTGTGTAGTTAGCCATTTCAGCCGAAAACGGATGATACATGGTGGGTCGTTAATATTAATTAAAAATTCTATTAAATCGAAAGAAAGAAAAGACATCATCGGACTATCTGTTGAACATAATATTGAATTGTCCTGTGTTGAGCTTGATAAGCATGTTATAGTATGCGTATACAGACCTCCAAGTTACCAGAATCTATCCGTGTTTGATTCTGTAATGGAAGATGTATTAAAGAAACTTAGTACTAGTAGTAAGTCAATAATCATATGTGGCGATTTTAATATTAACTTATTAGAAAATAACTCGAATACTGTCAGATTATTAAGCCTTTTTAAGTCATTTGATTTGTCAAATGTTTTTATTGAACCAACCCGAGTGACAGCTTCCTCTGCCACCTGTATAGATAATATTTTTTGTAATTGCGATTACTTACACAAACAAATTGTAAACAAGTTGCCATCAGATCACAGTGGACAAACAATAACATTTTGCTCCTACATACCTTTACAAAAAATTCAAATAAGGTTTAGGTCAATTACATGTAAAAGTTTAGAGAAATTAAATAATTCGTTGGCCAGTAAATTATGTGTTCAGAGTTTTAATAATATACGTGACCCAAATTAGTTCTACGCTCAGTTCTTTTCACTATTAAACAAGCAATTTAATGACACTTTTCCACTAAAGACTAAAAGTATTTACACCAAGTTCTTATTTAGTGATTGGGCGACTCCAGGTATTCGTAAAAGCAGGGAAAAACTATTTGAACTTTATGGCCTAAAGCAACATATGAATAATACAAGCTTTCATTAAGTATGTTGCAAAATATTCAAAAACTTTTAAAAGTGTTTGCAAAATAGCCAAAGCTCTTTATATTAGCAATAAAATAAAATCAGCTGATGATAAAATAAAAACTACCTGGCAAATAATAAATAATGAAACAGGTAGGAAAAAACAGCGAAATACTGAATTTAATTTAGAAACTGCTCATGGCCCTATCAACACAGATGTAGAAATAGCTCAGGAATTTGAAAACTTTTTTGCTAATATTCCCATTAAAACTACTGAAGCTTTAAATTCCTCACCCGCGCTTTCTGCTTACTTACTTAGACAGAATGTGAAGGCATGCCCTTTGGAGTTTAGGTTTCAGCATACAAACCCCCAGGCTGTTATAAAAGCTTTTAAAGATCTTAAAATTAAATAAACAGAAGATCTCTGGGGAATGTCTGTGAAAGTCTGTAGATGTATTATCGAAACCATTGCGCCCTATTTAGCTTTCATATTTAACACCAGTGTAGACCAAGGAGTCTTTCCGGATCTCATGAAACACAGTAAGCTAGTTCCATTGTTCAAATCCGGTGATAGTAAAGAACCCAACAATTATAGGCCTATGTCAATTCTACCAGTTCTCAGTAAGGTGTTTGAAAAGTTGATGCTCAATCAAATGTTACGTCACTTTAATAAAAATTCCATCTTTCATGAACAACAGTACGGTTTCACCAAAGGGCGTTGTACCACTGACGCTGGTGTCACCCTAATAAAGAACATTTTTAATGCCTGGGAAGAAGCACAAAATGCCATTGGAATCTTTTGCGACCTCTCGAAGGCGTTCGATTGCGTAGACCATGAGACACTTCTGCTGAAACTGGAGCACTATGGGATTAGGAATACAGCTCTTGATTTACTAAGATCATACCTGAAAGATAGAAAGGTTAAAGTTCAAGTAAACGGCGTAAACTCATTAGGGTCTGAAATGGCAATGGGCGTTCCTCAAGGTTCGATATTGGGTCCATTCCTCTTTTTAGTTTACATTAATGATTTACCCCAATTACTCCAAAATCAACCGAAGATGGTGTTATTTGCAGATGACACATCATTGATCTTTAAAATCAACCGACGGTCACAAAATCTTGACGACGTGAATACCTACCTCTATTCTTCAGGTCCAAGATTGGTTTACGGTAAATAATTTGGTACTAAATAAAAAAAAAACCAAATGCATTAGATTTAAATTACCTAATGTTAGAAGTAGCGAATGTGACATCTTATTGAATGGAGAAAAGATAGAATATATTAATCAAACAGTTTTCCTAGGAATCACGCTAGACGAGAAATTACAATGGGGACCTCATATAACATCTCTTGCGGGGCGGCTAAGCTCTGCCGCTTTTGCTGTTAGAAAGATAAGACAGTTAACAGATGTAGAAACCGCGCGTTTGGTCTATTTTAGCTACTTCCACAGTATCATGTCGTATGGCATTCTACTGTGGGGTCGGGCTGCTGACATTGAATCTATATTTATTTTACAAAAGAGAGCTGTCAGAGCCATTTATAATCTACATCGTCGCGAATCTCTCAGGCAGTGGCGTGCGGCCTATAAAGACAGAAAGACACTGCCTACCCTAGTTCTGATAATAGATCTAATATTATTTTATCAAAAACAAAACAAGATAAAAAAACCTAATTCATAAATCAGCTCCACCTATCGAGTGCCGGTGGTATCATTAAGACTAAGACGTAATTTTGCATCATCGATTCGCGCTGCACTAGCAGCGCCTCGCCATTGCCACGGCAAAAGACACAAACTATTACTCTCTTAGTTACTTATATGTGTGCTGGCGTGGTCATGCGGATTTAATGTGTGTGCGTTCCTATAGCTACGTGGGTTTTGCTGACACACAATGACAAAAATCACGCACACAACTGCATGAAAAGCCAGTGTCTTTTTGTAGTATTATAAACGGCTAACACGAAAAATTACGACTCGTACCGAACATTTCCGAACGAAAGTTTGCTATGCAATGCAAATATTTTAGAAAGTAACATTGTTTTATTGAATTTTATATAGTAGATGACCATAATTTTTTGTCGTATTATGTTTCTATTTTTACTACTTATTTTCAAAAGTCAATAATCGCTGTTGGGAATCCAACACAACACCTTGTACGCGGTCTGCACGCGCAGGCATCGTGATCAGCGCGTCATCGGTATAGCTGAGGTGCGGCGCGACGGCGACACGGCTCGGCCCGATGACCACTCGCTTCCACGGACTCCACCGCGCCGGACGATATTCCTCACATATTTTATTGTTTGTCCGGGACAGTTTATAACTTGTTATAAGCACGGTAATAAACCATTGCGAAAAGATACAGTCCACTCATTTATTGCTTAACGCGCTAACAATGATCCGGCTCGAAGGACCATTGTTAGCGCGTTAAGCAATAAATGAGTGGACTGTATCTTTTCGCAATGGTTTATTACCGTGCTTATAACAAGTTATAAACTGTCCCGGACAAACAATAAAATATGTGAGGAATATCGTCCGGCGCGGTGGAGTCCGTGGAAGCGAGTGGTCATCGGGCCGAGCCGTGTCGCCGTCGCGCCGCACCTCAGCTATACCGATGACGCGCTGATCACGATGCCTGCGCGTGCAGACCGCGTACAAGGTGTTGTGTTGGATTCCCAACAATCGCCATATTGTTTGATGTTTGTTATGTTTGTGAGTACGCTATCGGGTATTTAGAATTTTAATGTTGATAATAAGAGTGTAAAATGGATAATATTGTCTGTGAAACTTGTTCAGATGGTGTGTGTATTGAGAAAATAAAACAAGATGCGAAAACGCATCATGTTTTCAAAAAACTATCTTTCGGTGAAAAAAAACAAGTTATAGAGATAGGTCGTGGTACACCGGATTTGCAATTAATACAAACTAAAGGTAAAGTGAATCGCAGATTCCATAAAAAACAATATGATTCATATCATTGGCTGACAGGTTGCATACACAGTAATCGGTTATTTTGTTTCGTTTGTCTACTATTTTCAAATAATAAAACCGTCTGGAACGACATCGGTTACGCTGATATTCATAATTTTCCTACCGCCGCGAGAAAACATGAACAATCTAACCACTATAATAAAATGGCTGATATTAAAAAATTGCCTCGCGTTGCTGACACTCGATGGACTTACAATTCGCGTACTGTAAATGTAATTTTCAATTCTTCTTTACATTTAATTTATTTATTTGAGGCTTTCGCTGAAAACGAAGACTCTTGGGATGGCGAGACATTAAGTCAAGTTTCGTATTTGTTACACAATTTAAAAGACTTTCAATTCCAGTTTTTACTCCATGTGTTTAACGAAATATTCGCAGAAACTGATGTGCTTTACGAAATTATGCAAAAAAAGACGTCAGATGTAACTTATTGCATTAAAAAAATTAACGAGTTTGAATCGTTTTTAGAATCATTCAGATCTAGGTTTGAATTAATTTTTGAAAGCGTAAAAATAATCACAGGGCCGCCAAAACGAAAACGTAATGTTGTGGACGCAAAAATCAATTTTAAGCGGATTTTTATTGAAATTATAGACAATATATCCAACGAATGTCGCGACCGGTATAAAAATCTGAAAGAGTTAAAATTTTTTGGACTACTTTCATGTGAAAATTTCAATAAATATAATGTCAATTTTCCGGTTGAACTAGTATCGCAATTCGTAAATGTTTATAAATTATACGACTTTAACTTAGACCGCCTTATCAATGAGCTCAAATGTGTTTATAAATCTGCCGAATTCAAAACCTTAGTATTTACAAAATTATAGAACATTTTTACGAAAATAACATAAATACAGTTTTTCCCGAAGTGCTGCGTTTGGCAAAATTAATTATTACAGTTCCCGCGAGCAGTGCGTCAACCGAAAGGTCATTCTCGTCGCTAAAACGTATACACACCTACTTAAGAAATACACAAGGCCAGCAACGACTTACAGATCTTTCCATGATTTCAATAGAAAAAAACCTTCTTACGGAAATAAAACGCCTTCCCAACTTTTATGATTCCATATTGCAGACATTCTTACAGAAAGATAGGCGTGTAGATTTAATATACAAATAAAACAATCTTATATAGTATACTCACACCACCATCTTTTCACTGCTTTTATTTAAATTTTGCAAATCACATAAACATTACAAAACATCAAACAAACGCGCCGAAAGGCCACTTCGAATATCCGTAAATTGATATGTCTATAAAATCAGTCAATCTATGGATATTTGAGCTGGCATTTGGCAATTACCTACATCATCAATCGACAAGACGACGAACCAAAACTAACGTGCAGTATTTTTGGTGACTAAAATTTTCTGCCTACCCTGTCTTAAAACTGTGTGCACGCCACTGCTCTCAGGGAACTATTTAAAAGGATTAATATTATGACAGTACCTTGCCAATTCATTTATGAAAATATTATGTATGTAAGAAAAAATCTACATATTTTTAATAAAATAAGCGATAGACATAATTTTAATACTAGAAATAAAGATAAAATAGATCAACCATTTTTCAGATTATCTAAAGTATCTTCATCTTTTATGGGGTACTGTGTTAAATGTTACAATAAAATACCTTGTGATATATTACAATTAAATGAAAGAAAATTTAAAACTCATATTAAAAGTACACTTTGTAAACAAGCATATTACAAATTAGAGGATTATATCCAAGATAAAAATGCTTGGAAACATGCTGGTCCTGCTCCATAGGATAATCTAGAATCTAGACAAAATCAAACTGGTTGCTAATTTAAGTTGTATGAATTATTATTTTACCTTACACGTGTCGACCAGCAAATGTCAATTTTGCGGTCATCAACATGCGATGTTCAATTGCGAAAAATTTTTGCAGTTGCCTAATGAAGCAAAATTAAAAACAGCCGCAAAACTAAAATTATGCCAAAATTGTTTATTTGACCATAATGGCAAGCAATGCATTTCCGTTAGGCGATGTCGCAAATGTGACGGAAATCACCACTCCGTTTTACATGACGCCTGCTCAAAAAATATATCGCAATTGAATAGCATTGTAACAACAACAGCTGACCCAAATTCGCAAGACAATGTCGCAATGACTGCGCATGTGTCACAAAATGAACCAGGAACAAATGAAGTTTTGTTAGCAACAGCCTTGATTAAAGTAGCAGCGATTGATGGATCTTATCATTTCTTAAGGGCTCTCATTGACCCTGGATCACAAGTTTCTCTGATAAGAGATAGAGCAGCGAAGAAGTTAGGATTACAAAGATCTAAATTCAATGGATTGATATTCGGAGTAGGGGAAGTCGAAAACAACTGCAACGGGGTGGTCACATTATGTTGTTTCTCAACACATAACGACTTTTCGTTTAACACCGACGTACTTATCATGAGCAACCTACTAAAAGATATTCCGTATAAATCCTTTGACACATCGAAGTGGACCCACATAGACAATCTTAAACTAGCTGATCCATATTTTAACCATAGCCGTCCAGTGGACTTATTACTAAGCGCTCAAGTGAATGGCTTGATATTATTAGGAGGATTGATCAAAGGAGAAAGCTTATCGCAACCTGTGTTACAAGAAACACAGCTTGGGTGGATCATATACGGCGGTGGCCAAATGTCATCACTTCAATGCAACGTCGTCATGAATAATATTCACGATATTCAGCAGTTTTGGGAGATCGAGGATATAAGCGAAAATACGAACTTATCATTGGAAGATCAACAATGTGTTGACTTCTATTCATCTACAACAAAACGTCGTGTAGACGGGCAGTACGAAGTAAGATTGCCACTAAAAGCTGATATAAATGAAAAACTAGGTTCATCGAAGGAGATGGCCATAGCACAGTTCCATAATATGGAACGAAAATTTAGCAAACAACCCCTTTTAGCAGAACAATACAAAGCATTTATTAGTGAGTACATTGCCTTAGGACATATGGTACCTAGTAACAGCAAAAATAATAAACAAGCGCTATCATGTTACTTACCGCACCATTCCGTGCAACGAGCAGAACCAGCAACTACGAAGCTACGCGTAGTGTTCAACGCGTCAGCAGGGACGTCAAGCGGATATAGTGTGAATGACCTGATGACTAAAGGCCCAAACATACAACAGAACCTACAAGAATTGATTTTAAAGTGGCGTCAATATCGTTACGCTTATACATCGGATATCGAGAAGATGTACAGGCAGATATTGATGAGCGAAGAAGATCAGCAATATCAGCAAATCGTTTGGAGGTATGCATCAGATCAACCTTTGCAAACGTATAACCTTACCACCGTCGCATACGGAACTAAATCAGCACCATTTCTAGCAATAATGACTCTGAAACGTCTAGCCTCGGATGAACGAAGAAACTTTCCGGAAGCCGCGAAGATATTAGAAGAGTCATTTTATATGGATGATCTGGTCCATGGATCACACTCCATCGAAACAGGAAAGCAGCTTATCGATGATCTCAACAGATTATTAAAATCAGGAGGTTTTACACTAAGAAAATGGTCAGCAAATCATTCAGAACTCCTTCAAGATATAGAAAAAAGCAGCAGCAGCAACGGCGATATAATTTTTAACTTTAAATCAGAAAGTACATCAAAAACATTAGGTCTTCGCTGGAATTCTTGTGATGACATGTTTACTTTCAAATACAACATAGCAAATCCAAACGCAAAAATAACTAAACGTCTACTTTTATCGGAAATATCAAAGGTATTCGACCTGTTGGGATGGTTGTCACCACTCACAACAAAGCTAAAGCTGATATTTCAAAAGCTGTGGTTAAACAAAATGCATTGGGACGAAGAAGTTCCTGTAAACATCAAAGCAGAATGGGTAGCGATACAAACAGACATGGAATACTTAAATCAATGCAAATAGTCCGGTCAATTTAGACATTCGAAGTTACATAAAGTCCCAACAAGCTGAATTTCTGTGAAGTTGTTCAAAACATAATTATAAACAATGTCTAGAAGTTCCCCATCATTCCCCTGTAAGGAAAAAATTTAATTCAAGGTCAAAGGTAAAAAAAATGAGTTTTTCGCGATTTTCAGCAAAACGGTAAGTTTTATCATAAAAGTACCTCAGACAAAAATTGTAGATCATAAAATTATGTATAAAAAATGTATCAATACTTTTTTTCTTACGAGCCACCGTTTCTGAGATATAACGATTCAAAAAGTTATAAAAGTTGTTATCGTCATAATATGCACACGTTTCCACGCCACCTATGAGGTAGTGTACTTAGCGCGTTTTTTTTAACGTTCTTTGAAACAAAAAGCTGATTCACTGATACGTGATCTAGTACGAGGAGGACTTGCTGTGGATGTACTGGCTTCTTGTTCTTCACGTTGTCTTTTATTAGCTGCAGCAATAGAAGACTTTCGAGTATAATTTTTACGGCAATTTTCATGTATTGTCACAGATTTCTGATTTTTGAGATATTCCGAAAAATCATCAGCTCTTTCGATACTTGCATTAATTAATGTCTTCATACCACGTTCAACAGTAACGACTTCACTTTCAGTTAAAAGTTTAGCACAAATAAAACAATATTCAGACATTTTTAATATAAAACTCAAAACAGCACAATATAGGTTTGGATAAACACGTGTTTTCACTACAGAGTGACGCTCAAGACTAACAATATTTCATTTATTATAGCAGGTATAAGACCCTAGCCACGCACACAATAGAACAAGAGACAGATGTCTCGAAGTTACACTGGCTTAAAGATTAAGGGACTGGGTTTCATTTTACCTGATATTCTTGTAGTTAAAACTTATGTATATTTTATATTGTAAGTATAAGTTACAATGACCGATAGAAAAATATTTAAACATTTAATATATAATATATATATATATTATATAAAATATTACAACTCTAGATGTATATCACACACACATACATTTGGTTACCTTTTAGTTCTAAGTTTAAATTTATTAATTAATTATATCTAAGTACCTACTGAAACCGTTGCATTTATTAAAATATCTTAAAGAATTCATTATCTGTCGAAAGAGACTGGATCCTGCGACACAGGGTATCCTAGTGCGGGATCCAGTGTCACACCTAAATATTGTAACACTTGTTTATGAATCAATAAAACTTATTATTATTATTATTTATTATATCTCATGCATATTATGACGATAACAACTTTTATAACTTTTTGAATCGTTATATCTCAGAAACGGTGGCTCGTAAGAAAAAAAGTATTGATACATTTTTTATACATAATTTTATGATCTACAATTTTTGTCTGAGGTACTTTTATGATAAAACTTACCGTTTTGCTGAAAATCGCGAAAAACTCATTTTTTTGACCTTTGACCTTGAATTAAATTTTTTCCTTACAGGGGAATGATGGGGAACTTCTAGACATTGTTTATAATTATATTTTGAACAATTTCACTGAAATTCAGCTTGTTGGGACTTTATGTAACTTCACTCTCATTTTTTGGTCTAAATTGACCGGACTAAAAATACCACGCTGGATAGGGTATCAACCTAATGACGTTATAGAACTGCATGGTTATTGTGACGCATCAACTAAAGCTTACGCGGCAGTAATTTACGCACGATTACAGAAAGCAAATGAGACAACAGTAGTACTAGTTGTTGCTAAGGCTCGATTAGTACCTGTTTCTAAGAGCATATCTTTGCCGAGATTAGAATTAAGCGGTGCGTATTTGTTAGCGAAGTTAATGAACAAGGTTATTAGTTGTTACAGTGAATTAGATATGCGGATTTATGGATGGACTGATTCCATGGTGGTCCTAGGGTGGCTGCAAGGAGAATCCAGCCGATGGAAACGCTTTATTGCGAATATGAATGAATGAATGAATGATGAATGAAATGCACTGATCCCAGCATGGTTTAACCAGACTCGATAAATCGAATGAACCCCAAGATTTGCACTAGCCCATGAAGCCTCATGTTTCATGGAACTACATAGGCCATTGCAAATCAAGAAGTAGACCAGGGAGCGCGGGTAATGGTAAGGAAGACCGTGCCCTTAGGATAAGGAAGGATTTGAGAGCCATACCGGATATGCATCCTAGAGTAAGCATTGGAATAGTGGAGAGACGGGTGTAATTATCTATGGATGGGCATCTTTTGCAACGTTTCGTTATGTTGGTTCGAGTCCATCTTCACCGGTGAATTTTGACGGGGTTACACTGCTTTCTCGACTATTTTCTATGACACTGCTATGCTGTGTTACACGTTGCTGTTTCCATTGTCTTCGTCTGGCTACTATCCGTTTCAGGTTTCTTATAACTCTCGTTAGCCTTCTTAATCTTGTCGCGGTCTTAAGCAGTTTTCAACTTCACAAATATTTACTTAAATAAACTCAAACATTTCTTTACACAATTAACTTTACCACCCAAATAAACACAAAACTACACTTGGCTTCGAAGTTATAGGGTTTAAAATCCAATGTCAGAGTCAAGAGCAATAATGTCTAAAAGGAATGCTTTGTTGGTCAACAACTAACTACCTGCGACCCTTGACTCACTCCAAATATTAAAAAAAAGGATGCGCACACGCAAAAAACAAAGCATATTGAAACACTGCACTACACAAATAATCACACACGTATTATAGTTTAAAGTTAGTCGAACAAATTGTAAATACAGCATATACGATGTATGGATTTATAATGAGATCCACTCATGACTTTAGGTGGACTTCTTCAGCGATCCCTGAAATATGGAAAGACCTCACCAGATTCGCTGCGGCAGGTATACCCTCGTACTTATGCATGCACTGAACCGTTCGCCTGAGATTAGGAACACTTATTTCACCCACTATTGTACTGTTTTAATGTATTTTTGGCGACCTAAAGTCACAACCACAGCAAAACAAAAACACTTCGATTTCGACGCCCGGCTTGTAGCTAAAACTTGCAACATGTGGTGTGCACATTTCACTAATCAGTAAAAAACTTTGGTGGAGCACAATTAGGAGCGTCCATACGCTGCAACGTCTGACGACCGAATCGGAAACGCTTTATTGCGAATAGGACTAAAATCATAACAACAGTAATGAAACCAAGCTGCTGGCGATATGTTAAGTCTGAGGATAATCCAGCAGATGCAGCCAGTAGAGGCATCTCAGCTTCACAACTAAAGAATCATACGCTGTGGTGGCAAGGACCGCAGGTCTTGAAATCGTTTGACGAAAAATTAGAAGCCAAGCAACTCATTTATACCACTGATCAAGAAATCAAAGGAAAATCAGCAGCAAACAAAGTAAATGCTGTCCAAAATGATAGCAAGGACAGCATCATATTGCAACTGTTACTTAAGTTTAGTTCACTCAACAAAATAACTAGAATAGTGGCATGGCTTGTACGAGCAATCAAAACAATACAATTTAGCAAGAATGAAGTCATGTCAAGCAAGCATAGCAGCTTACCCGAATATCTTACCTTACATGAATTAAGAAAATCAAAATTACTCATTATAAAATACATACAACGAACTGAATTTGCAGCGGAAATTATGTCATTACGGAAACATAGTAAATTAAGTAGCAGAAGTAATCTATTAAAACTTAATCCTTATATTGATCACGAGGGGATTCTACGAGTTAAAGGCCGGTTGAGCAAAGCAAACATGAGTATGGAAATGAAGCATCCTGCGATATTGCCTTATAACAGCCGGCTTACTGCTCTAGTAATTCAACTAGCTCATCAGCTCACCTTTCATGGTGGACCGCGATTAACTTTATTTAATCTTAGACAGAGATACTGGATTATTGCGGGAAATAAAGCTGTAAGGAAGGAAGTGAGAAACTGCGTTACCTGTGCAAAGCATGAGCCGAAAATACAACATCAATTGATGGGAGAGTTACCCGTAGCCAGATGCAACTCGGCCCCACCATTCCACCACACTGGAGTGGATTACACAGGTTATGTAGATGTTAAAAGTAACAAGGGACGTGGAATTAAGACAACCAAAGGATATATTGCGCTGTTTATTTGTCTAGCGACCAAAGCTGTCCATTTAGAGCTTGTATCCGATTTAAGTAGTCCTGGGTTCCTAGCAGCGTTACGACGAATGGCAGCCAGAAGAGGAGCGCCTCGTCATCTTTATAGCGATAACGGGACGAATTTTGTAGGAGCTAACAAAATGCTACAGGAAAGCTATCACGATTTTGAAAATGTATATGATCGTAACTTTTTCTCGGAGCTAGCAGATTTAAATATAGAATGGCACTTCAATGCCCCATCTTGGCCTAGTGCCGGGGGTCTATGGGATTAGAAGCTTAAAACATCACCTCAAGCGAGTAATAGGAGAACAAAACCTAACCTTCGAAGAGTTTAGCACTATCTTAGCACAGGTGGAGGCTTGTTTGAACTCTAGGCCTTTATGTGCCTTATCGGAAGATATCGAAGACTTGAATGTCCTGACTCCGGCTCACTTCTTGACCGGAAGGAGCGGAAGTGCTATAATTGAAACTGAAACAGATGCTCGAACTAGATGGTATTTATCAGCAAAAATAGTAAACGACATATGGAAGAAATGGAGAGCGGAGTATCTGACTCAGTTATCCGTTGTAGTGTCTGTGAGTGAAAGAGAAGGAAGCATTATGTCGTCTCTAGCGCACGTGCGGTCGTAAAGCAGTCAGTCAGCTGTGAGCGGCGGGAGCGAGAGGGCACGCGCGTCTAAGAGCCGATAATAGAGAGGGAAATACCACATTTTGGCGACGAGGATTAACAGGACTACTGTGAGTTAAATTATTATTACTAAAAAAAAAAAAAAAAAAAAAAAAAATATATATAAAATAAGGAAGGGGGAAATACCACACACCACATACCACATAGTTATCATGTACCTACAGTGTGTGAAATGCTAGTGTAAGTAATGTTATTGTAAATTATAATTTGATCTGAACTGCAACTGTTTTTCTATTGCGCATAACCAACACTACCCATTAGTACGCCCACAGTAGTTAAAATATGCCTGATAACGAGAGAGATTCATACAATCTAAATCCGACATCAGAATTGGGATTCGTGTTGGTTTAGGCGCAAAATGAAAACGCTAAAAGTGACCGTTGGTACCCGGCAAAACTTTTCATAACGTTTTTTTGTGTAGTTTTTGTTTAGTTTACCAATTCTAACCCATTTTTATTTCTGTGTTATGAATTTCGAAACATGCAAGCGATTATGCGTGATCATCGTGCGCGATCATGGTGCGCGACAGCAGAAGAAGATTTACGACGTCTTCAGTATCGAGCCAAGCAGCCCCGCAGTAGTCAGCGAAGCCCTTCGTGTGCTTCACGTGTGGGAAACTAGGACATATCGCGGCCCGGTGCATGACCATGCAGTGGCAGCCAATCGGATGGTGAAGCAAACGGTGAACGGCGAGTGGAAGTTTTCCCTCAGGCACGTTAGAACAAAAAGGTGATCTGTATTGTTTTTTTACGATTCTGGTGCTGAATGCTCGTTAGTTAAGGACAGTTGTGCAGCCAAATTAAGTGGCAAACGAGTTAATAACATTGTTACGTTGACGGGTATTGGTCAAACACGTGTATTCAGCACAGAACAAATCTTATGTTACGTAAGGATTAGCGAACACCAACTATGTAGATCGGTTTTGTGTTTTCTTTGTTTTAATTTTGTGATGTGCTTCCCGACACTTATTTGCAAAGTAATATTTGATAGGACAAAGGCAGATTTGCCTATTTCGTTTAAATAGAAATCAAAAAGCGAAATCGGATTTAGTTAGATCGGAAGTTCAGAGGTCTGTTTAATGTAGCTGAAGTTGTTAAAGATGATCGCTATACGTTAAAGTTAAAAGCAATAATAATGGTAATTCTAATCGTACTTACAGTACTTACTAAGTCACGGAAAGTTAAGAAAAGATGCCAATAGGTCATGTACCAGTCGAAGTAGATGGTGATCAGTGGTGATGAGCAAGCCTAAGTTATGGGAACCACGCGAGTAGGGTTCTCTATTGGCCGTATTGTGTGTGACCGTACCAGTAGAGACTGGCGGAGGTCGGGGTCTAGAGAGACCATAGTTTGATCCATGCGCTGGATGTGTGAGAGCAATGTGATTGCTGGTTGGCTGGAGAGCCGTGGCGTTAGAGTGGTTTACTCGTGTGTGGGTTTCCAAGTGTCTAAAGATCTTAGTGAAAAAGATGATTGTATCTGGGAAAACGATGGTACATGGCTCTGGTTGATGATTTTTGCTATGATTAATCAATATTTGTTTAGTTCATTGAGAAGTAGAAGTAGTCTTTTGTTAAAAGAATAAAGTGTTGAGGATTAAAGTTTCCTAATCTCAAAATTTAGAACCCGTAAATGGTCAGAATTGGCCGAGTCGTTGTTGAGTTTTGGTTAAAGGTTAACACATGAGTTTAGGGAATTTCGTGAGAGTAAAAACATTAAGTTTCATTGAATACCTACGGGATCATCGCGAGATAACCGGTCAAGTTGAACGTACAATTAGCACGTTAAAATCTTTAAAATCTATGCTTACCGCGGTTGAAGTGAACGAAGATAGGTCGTGGCAGGATGCCTTAGGAGATGTGCAACTGGCACTAAACTGTACAGTCAATAGGGTAACAAAAGCAAGTCCACTCGAATTACAAGTCGATAAAGTAGCGTGCCCCCTTAGTCTTGGTCTCTTAGCTTACGACGATGATACTGACGCAGATCTCGAACATGTTAGGGAAAACTCAGCCCGGTTAATCGAAAAGTCAGCTCTATATGAAAAAAAAAAAAAAAAAAAAAAACGGTTCGATAGGACTAAGCGCAACTGGATAGGTTTTCGGTTGGTGACTTTGTGTTGCTTCAAAACGAAGAACACAACCAGACTAAATTAGACCCCAAATATAAGGGACCATTCAGAGTTGTAGAATTGTTACCGATCGCTACACATTGAGAGCATTAAGTTCTAAGCGAACTTACACACACACATGATAGATTAAGATTTAAGTGTCCGTGGAGTTTCTTGCCCGTTCTTCTCCATAGGTAAATCTTTCTGACTGACCGACCCCCTTGGCGGTTCGGAAGTGCCTGTAATTCTTTTATTTGAAATAAATGCTTTGAGTTTGAGTTCGAGTTTAAGGAGAATGCCCGAGGACCAAGTACCAATTGAGATTGTAGATGAAATAGATGATGAGTTGCTATCACTTAAGATTGAACAACCAGGTTCTGGGTTCAGTGGGTCGGAGACTATACCAGAGTATCGCCGTAGCCGTAGCCCGTTGGAAATCGGTATCTACTCAATGAGTAGTCCGTGGGTACGCGGTAGGCGGTAGCTCTGGGTGGTATAGTCGGGTCTCGCCTAGAAGCGAAGACCATAGAGTCAAGGGTTGACTCGGTATTCCCGTGGGGAATAGTGTGTGACTGTGTGTGTGTGTTGACCATGAACGAGATACCTGAAGTTCTGTTTTCTTTGATCAAATTTAATGTGGAATCTTTGTGCTTGGTCTCGGTTATCTCGGAACTAGATAGTTCAAATAGGAAGGATAGCCTAGATTTTAGTTTAAAATTTTTAGTTCCAAATTGCTTGTAAATTAAAAAAAAAAAAAAAAAAAAAAAAAAAATGTGCTGTGTATTGAGATTTGAGACTAGGATTGCTCAATCTAATTAAACTCACAGTACAAATAACGGCGAGGCCCCGTGAAGTAAACATTCTATTCGTATATGTAACATATTTATCTAGTCACCTATGATGCGAGACGACAGCGTTGTTTTATTGATGCTGTAGGTTATTATTACCAAGCGGGCCGGTTGTTTACGTTTCTCATTGCTAACTAAAATAAAAATAAGTACCCACTTATGGTGTCGACTAATTGCATGATTTATTTATAGAAGCTAAAGGTCATACCATAAACGAATACATTTCGGTCATATTTAAAATTCCTGCCTGTGAACTACGGAGACCGGGTTCGATTCCCGGTCGGCTCAAAATTGAAAAAATATACAAAATGCGTACATACTGTTGAGTTGCATGATTGACTTCGTTATCTAGTACTAGACTAGACTAATATTAGATTACTGTATAAAGTAATAATGCTCGTATAAGAGAGAACATAAGTCTGCTCCTGTATGGACTAAATCACAGGTGACGCCTGTTACATAAGTTTTGATGTACAATATCAGCCTGATGAGTTGGACACAAACGAGTGCTGTTTGTGTTAAGTTGTGATGTTACCAGATGATGCCTGGTAGTCCGGGAACAGGTGACGCCTGTAAGGACTTCGTAATGTAATTTAGTACAGGTGATGCCTGCAAGTACATGACGTGATGCGACATAGGTATGTCAGAGTGTGATACATGGAAGTTTTATTCGGGTGATGCCCGTAATATGAAGTTTTGTATACTGTCTCCCTGTTTCTTTCAAAGGAAATTTAGGGACAAGATTCCGATGATAGATATTGCAGAACAAAGTTTTGGAGACATGGATGTAAGAGATAAAGACAAGGAACAAAAAGAAAAAGGAAGAGAGTATACAGATAAAAGACGAAGAGCACGTGATGTTGACTTACAAGTGGGAGATAAAGTGTATGTGAAGAATGCCAACAAAACAAATAAACTTAGTCTTAATTTTGATACAGCCACGCATACGGTTAAGTCAAGAAACGGGGGAGATGTGGAGGTACAGAACGACGAAACAGGACAGCAGTTAAGACGCAACATATTGCATTTAAAAAAAGTGGAGGGAGAATGGAAATCCGTGAACAAAGAAATCGATGGACAGAATTTAGAAATGGCAGTAGAAGAAAGTTCAGAAGAGGAGATTGATGATAATCAGGATATTAAAAACCAGAATTAAGAAATATATAAAATTATAGTTTATTCCCAATCAAGTAATCTGAAGTAAGAATCTTAAGAATTGTCTCATTAAACAAAAATTAAAAAATAAGGAAGGGATGTAGTGTCTGTGAGTGAAAGAGAAGGAAGCATTATGTCGTCTCTAGCGCACGTGCGGTCGTAAAGCAGTCAGTCAGCTGTGAGCGGCGGGAGCGAGAGGGCACGCGCGTCTAAGAGCCGATAATAGAGAGGGAAATACCACATCCGTACGAAGCAAATGGCGAAGCATTGAGCGAAATATAACCACCGATGATTTAGTGACCATCCAGGACGACAATCTGCCACCTGGAAAATGGATGATGGGCAGAGTAATAGAAACTCATCCAGGTCAAGATGGATTAGTTCGGGTAGTAACTCTAAAAACAAAAAGCGGAACAATTAAAAGGCCGGTTGTGAAACTGTCAATCTTGCCGATACCGCCTGCTTCAAGTAATACGGTAGATAACAATTTTAATCAAGCAAACAACGTCATCTCGATAGAGCCTGACGTGCGGATTAGAAGCAGCAAAATCAAATCTAACTTTATATCATTAGCAATGTCGTTAATTTCTTTTATCTCATTGATAACATCGTCTCAAGCAGCTTTTAACATATCAAAGTTGCCTAGCAACAATTCGCTGTATTTTGAGTCAGTAGACAACATGCAAGTTATTCGAGACAAATGGAATCTGATTGTTTATTATGATATGAGCCCTTATTGGGAAGCAAATACTGCCGCCACAAAATTCTTGGAATATTTACAAAAACGCTGTGCTTCCCTGAACGATAAGAGTCACTGTAATTTGATAACACTTCAATTAAATCACGACTTCAAAGAAATACAGCACTATAATCAACTTATGATTAGTCAGCACTTTGATGTGTGCACCAGACGTCGCGGACTCATTAACGGTATCGGTTACGTTGCCAATAGCTTGTTCGGAGTATTAGACGAACGATTCGCCGAACAGTATAAAAAAGATATACAGCTTGTAAAACAAAACGAACAGCATCTTAATAGTTTGTTAAGAAATCAGACCTCTATAATTGAGGCAGAATACAACGTATTAAAAAGAATCGAGCAAACTATCAAGTTACAACATAAAACCATAAACAAACACTTGAATCAATTGGATAATGCTGCCTTTGCTATTAAACAAGAAGTTGAAGGTTTAGCTAAAACGCAAGACTTCGCTCTGTCGGCAGTCACAACTATCAACTTACTTCAAAACCTTAAAAGGATTCAGGATACTCTGTTAGATATCATCACGGATATTTACCACGGGAAATTCAACGCTCATCTGTTAACTCCAGATCAGTTACAGCGTGAGTTACAGTTCATTTCTGGACAACTAACAAAGGATACTAGCCTGCCCGTGGACAACCTACAATCTGACCTAAAACATATTTACAGTATGTTGAAGGTAAAAGCGAGAATGATGGAAGAATACTTCATATTTGAGATTACTTTTCCATTGACCAGCAGAGATAGCTACAAGATTTATAAAATCATACCAGTTCCGCAGCAGGTTCAAAATGATATGATTAGCGTACTACCAGTTGCGGAGTTCGTGGCTATTAGTTTGAAGAAAGATGCTTTCTTCACAATGTCGTTTCGGGAGCTCCAATCATGCCTGCATAATGATCAGTCATATTTGTGCCAAGCTAACAAACCAATTAATCACTTAAGCATCGATGAAAAATTCTGCAAGCTGGACAATAAATTAAAACAATGCGTTGTAATTAAATCCCCTTGCTAAGACAGCTGGCTCGAACTAAATGATCCATCGAGGTAAATGTATTTTTGCTGCAACACCTACTCAGTGAGGATTATATGTCAAGATCAAGTTTCCTTTAAACAGGTGACTGGAGTCGGAATTATTGATCTAGGTCCGAAATGCGTAATAAAAAGTAAAGATTTTACCTTGTATTCTCATATCAGCAAACACAATTAAATCTAACTCTGATATTCCGATCCCTCAGATAGCAGAATTAAACCATATGGTTAATATATCTTTATCTCACTACACCGCATACGAAGATCCACTGAACAGCACATTAGTGGACCTGGGCGAGCAAATAGAACAACTGAAATCTGCCAATACTAACTTACCAGATTACTCTCTGTCTACAGATGACATTCATCAATATATTATTTGTTACGGCTTGCTGGGTGTAGCCGTTTTATTGGCGTCATACTTATTATGGAGAAGGTGCCGTTCAGTTTCTTCAGTGGAACTACGATCACAAAGTGTGGCGAATAGTGTTGTGTTCTCGCGAAAGCAGAGGACGGCTGACCGTCAGCCTAGTGAAGTGAATATAATTAGTGAGGACACTAACCCTAAACGAGACCACGTCACCTATGTCTAAAACATGTCGCTTTAGATTAGAAGATATGTAACTTTTTGGCCCGGGAGCATGTACGGTGAAACCATACACTAGCGACGACTAAGCATTTTTACGTCACTTAATTAATTAATATCAACTGAGCAATTAGTACTCGATTAGCGGTCATCGCGTGTGCTCCCTCGCTCCTTTATATCTATAACCTTTGGTCCGTTGAATACATTTATTTTTACCTTAAAGCGCAGCCGTATCATTGACTATCTTCCGACCTTCTACATGCTTCTACAGTAACATTTTGATGATTTAAACCAGTATTTAAATTTTCTTCATTGATTAAGCAAGAGGTTTCCTCTATTGTCCTAATTTCTAATTTAAATTATAATTAATGTCAATACTTATTGCCAAATTATTGGCAGAATTATTTTAAAAGTCATTGCATTGCTCAAAAGAAGCAAGTTGTTTAGCCAAATTTTTGGCTGAAATAGAAAAAAAATATGATAGCGACACAGCTATCTGTCTTTTGTAATGGTTAGAAAGATAGTACATAACAACATTATGTCTATCTCTTGTCAAATGCAAATTATTATCAACATAATTGTTAATATCAACTAAATGGAACAGATTATTATTGAATGTCCAATTATGCAATGCCATATTTATTTCAAATCTTAAGTTATTTTCTTCCTGTGGCAAACTGTTACTATATGGGAATGTAAACAACACAATTTTTCTTAAAGTAAGATTACACAAGGTCCTATAATATTGGAGCAATTCTCCTTTGTTCACATTTCCCCTATTACCCATAAAAATTAATACTGTAGTATTGTGGTTAAAATTACATTTAATAATTTCTTTCATAATGTTAAATAAAGTAAAACCAGGCATACAGTAATTTATTATGGAGTGTCCTGGATATTCATTGGTTAACAAGTGGCCTAAGTCCTTTCCAATCTCATCGCAAAATAATACTACATCATTTTTTACAATTTGTTTAGTTTTTTATTTAAACTATTGATAGCAGGAAATATCAAATCAACACATGACTGCGGTAAGGTGGTATTGCATGTTGACAATGAATGGTCTGGTGTAAGTACATTGGATCTTGTTTGACACTGCTCACAGTTGTTTGTTTGTGTGTTTACCAGCTCATTCATTGCCAACACATATTCCCTCATTAGATGTTCAGAGGTATTATATTTATTTATTTATTATTTATTTATATATACTTTATTGTACACCACAAAAATACATAACAAGAAATAATAATTAAGCACTACAAAATATACAATGGGCGACCTTATCGCTTTCTGCGATCTCTTCCAGGCAACCTTAGAATGGACAGTGATTTGCCTGGACATAAAAATGGGGCTGTCGTTGGTGCAAATAATATGTATACAATATACTAGAATAGATACACAGATACATATCCTAAATAATAGATACATAAATACATACATACAAAATATATAAGCAACGAAAATAAATGAAGACTATAGATAATGACAGTTACGAGAACAAGATCACAACGACAAGTAGTGTTCCTTCACGAGTCTCTTAAACACATGTAACGATTGCGCGCGCTTTATTTCAACTGGCAGTGCATTCCACAAACGAGCGGCCTGGACAGTGAAAGATTTGTCGAGGAAAGTTGTGGAATGCATAGGCATTTTAAGCTTCAAGTTATCTGATGACCTTAAAAATTTCGTGTGGGAGTCGCAGAGAAACTGGAAACGTACCTTGAGATAGAGAGGGGTGGAAGGGGAAAAAAGCACATTATACAACAGGGAAAGAATATGAACATTCCGGCGAAGGCGAATTGGTAACCACTTGAGCTTCACGCGATATTCGGAAACATGGTCATATTTGCGCAAACCGAATATGAACCTTATACAAACATTTTGAAGCCGCTCAAGTTTATCAAGTTGGTCTTGGGTAAGGTCAAGATAGCTGGAATCAGCATAATCAAGGATGGGTAGAAGAAGCGATTGGGCAAGCGCAATCTTGGTGGCAGTCGGTAGAAAATTACGTAATCTCTTCAAAGATGCAGCGGATGCAAATAGTTTGCGGCTAACTTCCTGTAGCTGGGCAGTCCAAGAAAAGTTCTTATCAATGAATATCCCCAAGTTTTTAACTTTCTCACTGAAGGGAACAACTGAATTGTCAAAAGAAACTTGGGGAAGAGTTGTCCAGTCGATCCTTGAGACCATCCTAGAACTCCCCACCACAACAACCTGCGTCTTTATGGGGTTGACCATAAGTCCATATCTCTTACTCCAGTCGCATATACGGGCGAGATCGCGATTAATAGATGAAATAGCCTCGGACAGATTTCCAAGAGGAGCTCGCGAGTAAATTTGTAAATCATCTGCATAAAGATGGTAGGAAGAAATTAGTTCTTCAGAGATTGAGTTAATAAAAACTGCGAAAAGTAAAGGGGATAGAACGCCACCCTGAGGTACACCGGCAGAAGTATTACTCCAGGAAGACAACGTCTCTCCAATGCAAATACGTTGCCGGCGACCGAACAGGTAAGTACGAAACCAGTCAATTACCGATGGAGATATGTTAAGAGAGCATAAAATGCCAAGCAAAACATCAAAATCAACAGTATTAAAAGCATTACTGAAATCTAATAAAGCTAAGACCGTTAGATTACCGATTTCCATAGCTGACCTTATATCATCCGTAATGTTCAGAAGCGCTGTGGTGGTGCTATGACCAGGACGGAAGCCAGACTGGAAGGGGTTGAGGAGATTATTTTTAGAGAGGAAACTGCTAATTTGATTGTGAATTAACCGTTCAAGGACTTTGGATAGGAATGGTAGGACGGATATTGGACGGTATTCAGAAAAGGATGTGGGTTTAGACTTTTTAGGTAAAGGAATTATTTGAGCATCTTTCCATGAGTATGGAAAGACACCACTAGATGCAGAAAAATTGAGGATGTGACAAATGACGGGAAGGATAACATCCAGCACAGGGACTACCATATTACGGCTGATACAGTCACTTCCTACTGCATTGGAAGTAATCGATATTATGCTTTTCTTAACATCACATGCGGAGAACTGACTAAAAACAAATGGAGAATAACTATATTGTTATATTTGTTAGTCATTGAACTAAGTTTCTCCTGTAAATGGTTTAGTTCAGATTGCAAGTACTCTATGTCAATGTTGTATCTCCTAGTACTTTGTTCCAAATTAAAAGAATACATATCTAATTGTTTAAGTAAATTTAGCCTTTCTCTATTAAGTTTAACATTTTTAATAAAGAACTTTTGTCTTTTTACCATCTTTTGTGTTTTAACAATGTATTTTTAAGTTTGTTTTTACTGGTGACTACCCTCACTGAATGACATGACTTTGAGTCCTCATCACCTGTTAAATCTATAGTGTAAGAGGGAATTATGGCAGAAACCATTGACGGGGCAATAGGCATCCACTCATTGAACAGACTCTGATTCAGCGAGGTGGTGATGTTATGGTTTGTGGTATGAAGTTCTGTTATTTGACTTTGAGCCTCAAGTAGCTGCTGTTGTAATAAGTATTTGTGCGTTCTTCTATGGCATCAGTGTATTGAGTATATATCTGAGCCATTTCAATTTTCAACTTCCTATTCTTTTCATGGACCTGCCCGATCGCCTCGAGGGTTCGGCGGGCGAAGGCTGCGGTGGCGAGGTCCCTCGTCCAGTGGACGACGATGGCGTCCCCCGCCTCCCGCCGGGCGGCCTCTCGCTCTTCCGGGGCGAAGAGTTGACCTAACGCCCTCCGCCCCGCCTTCCATTCATACACTCTGGCGAGCACCCACGCCTCAAGTTCCCAAGGAGGGGTGCTGGCCAGAGCGCATGCCCCGGCGAAGCTCACCGTGCGGTGAGCCCGCGCCACCCGCTGGGCTGTCGCCCTTTGAGGTGCCCGCAAGGCCGCGGCGTTCTCTCGTCTGTGGAGGGACTCCTCCCAGATGGGGGCCCCGTAGAGGGCCATGCTCCTCAAGATGCCAGCGTAGAGTTGCCGGCATCGCGCGATAATTATAAACAAAAGCCAAAAAAGTATAAATAAAAACAACATTCTAAAGATAAAAAAAATTAAAAAATTGTTTCTTTTTTTATATGTGTGATTGTAAAAAATATTGTAAAATAAATAATTTTAAGCAAAACTTGTACATAACTCATTGTAAATAATAATTTAACTTTAGCCACTGTAAACAATAGTTGTATAATATAAGGTTTTCCAATTAAAAATGTAAATGTCATATTCGTTATTATCATCGAATTGTTCCCAAGAATACGTGTATTAAAAGTGTAAAAATAAGACGTGTGTGTGTACACTGTAAATATTATCTGCATATGTTTAAAAACTAAAGTAATATGTGCATGAAAACGCTTCCAATTTGCTGTAAGCTGTCAGTAATTGGATAGACAACTTAACAGTCCACAATTGACCAAAATAATCAACTTAGAATATGTTTTGCGTAGTGATGACGAACGCTGTTGAGAGCAAAATAGATTCCCACTTCTTGGTACCACAGGAAACACACACCACCCTGTGACATCGATTATTATATAGAACAAAATATATAAAGTTTCTATACGTGCAAAACAAAATAATGAAGAGATTAAAATGTTAACATCCACAGAACTAATTGGTAAACGAAAAAAGTTTACAGAACGCGTTCGGATGTGGTACAAACCGACCATTACACAAAAATCCTGCAGATTCTTCACACCAAATTCGTTCTGCTTTTTGCTGATCTTCTCTGCGATCTAAGATTCTCCCTTCCCTTGTCCATACGTACTTCCACTTGTTTTGGCTCCCTGCCTGACGAGCGTGATAAAATAGCTGGCGGTTTGTCCGAGTTAGACGCTCGTTAACATAAACTCGGTGCGGCGGCCCAGTGATATCAAGGTCACCTGTACTCAAACCGCGGCGAACCCGAGCTGCGCGCAGTAGTGAGTCGCGCGGCTCGCGCGTGGCGCGCCTTGCGAAACGCACGGATATACACCGCGGTCGCTGTGCAGTGGGGTTGGCAGAGATGGCGCCGACAGAAGTCTCCACTCGATTACGGCGCGCAGATCCGACTCGCTCAGCATGAACTACGTCCCTCACATGAATGACTACGCCAAGCTTTATAGCAAGGAACTTAACGAGGTGACGCTCTCGTCCTTGCTCTCCGGTATTCCGGTCACCTCAATGTCGTTGAGCAGGAGTTCCTGATCTCAGTTAGTCGTTCCGCGCAGTGTAAATAGATGGCGCTGTTTTAAACATATGCGAATTATGGTTTGATGGGAGTTTAATGGTTTGTTAACACCATACACCGACACTGGGGTAAATAGAGTTGAAGCTCACTCTTGGGCAACACTTCACGGGTAGTTTTTAAGTATATTCACTAAAATATTTTTATAGTTTTAATGCCTTTTCACCGCTCACGTACACAGAACGCGATGCCTCGCCAGCGCCAAGCTATAAATGTATAACGAAATATATATTATAGTAAACAGTAGTGATGTGGGTATCGTTATATCGATGAATGAGATTTATACGCGTTAAGTTTTAATTATAATTTTACGGATATAAATAAAAACTGATTTAATATTTCCATATTTGTTTTATTTCACAGTATCCCTAGTAAGAAAAAACAGTATAAATTATAAGTATCAAAGAAATAAATACATAACTCAATTAGAGCTTTAGGAAATGAGGTACATCTCTATTTGTTTCATGAAGTCATTCTTTGACTTCATTTCAAGTCCTTGGCGCTCAGAACACGTTAAATTCAATTTGATTAGGGATGTGGTCTATGGTTTATTTGAACTCGAATCTCTTGTAGATAATCTCCTCAAACTGTAAGGTGGCCATTTCGACTTTGTTTAATTTGCACTCCAATGCCGAAAGATACCTAGAAGCGACGCGCGACGCTTAGTTTGTGGCTTACCGAACATGTCACTTATTAAATTCTTACTTTTGGAACGAAGTTCCTCATCGCGCGTTGTGAAAGGGGGCTAGACGGAAAAAAATCTCACGAAAAGTTGTAATGACACTTTTTTCTATAGTAATTAGTAGTATTCAAGCTGTGCGGCGTGCGCATGTTTCTCTGTCTGTCTCTCTCTCTCTTCGAACTTCGTTCCATCCGGGTGTCCCTTGACACATCTCAATTTTCTTAATGAATAAACTTTATTATTATTATCTAGTTGGACATACCTCAGAATCTCCTTCTTGGTTCTACGTTCTCCACAAAAACTCGAAGTCCGATTCCACACCTTCTAAAATGTTTAATAGCTGATCTGAATCCAGTTCTTATTTATATATTTTTTTTTATTTATTTATTTAAAACTCTTAAACTATCATTACAGGCTTAGAAACCTAATGCGATAGCTAAGACTACTTATAATATTAACTATTTTAAATAACACTATTACTAACAATTACAAATAACTACACAATTAACACCAAATTACTTATAACTAAAACAATACAACCTTATAATTATAACAATGCAATATTCACAGAAAATTAACTTAAATATACTTTACATTCAAAAAATAAAACAATAAAGAAACAATAAACATAAACATAAATTACACTAATTGTTGCTTTCGTAACATATTATATATAAACTTACTCTTGCAAGTTCACTAAAGTAACACGAAAAAATGTCCAACCTATTCTGAATTACGTTAACAGTACGAATTGCTCGCGTGAGAGGTGCTTTGGCCAGCAGGTTGGTTCGGGCAGTTGGCACAGCCAGCAGTGGCGGGCACCGCCGCCTCCACACGTAGCGGTCTGGGACAGAAAACCGCAAGCACTGAAGCACTCCCGGATTGTGCTCCTTGCCCCGGAGTAATTTAATTAAATAGACGACAAGAGTAAACTGTCGTCGCACCCTTAACTCATTGTACCCGACCATGCCCAGTACAAACAGGGTGGGGTACATCAGCGGGTACAATGGATAAACCCCGTACAGTCTGAAGTACAAGTGACGCGTGAACTTGTTCTGCACGCGCTCGACCATGATAGAGTACTTGGCTTCATGTGGAGCCCATATGACCGCACCATACTCCAAGTGACTCCTGACTAGAGCGTCGTATAATACCCTTATAGTCGTAATATTAGTGAACCCCTGTGTCTGCCTAAGTACAAAGCCGAGGTTTCTGTACGCTTTCTTGCATATCTTAATGACATGCTCGCGAAACGTAAGATCTGGAGTGAGATATACCCCTAGATCCCGCACCTGCGTTACTCGCTGCATGGGTATCGCCTCTGCTTTGTACTCATAGCGGATAGGGGTGCGCGCACGACCAAAGGATATTACCGAGCATTTAGACACGTTGAAGTACAGCTTATTGTCATGGCTCCATTTCACCACTCTATCAATGTCACCCTGGAGTCGCTCACAGTCTGACTCATCCCTTACCTCGAGCAGCAACTTGAGGTCATCTGCAAACAATAAACATGAGCCATGTCTGACGACCTCCGGCAAACTGTTTATCATTATGATAAATTCAAGAGGTCCCAAATTGCTGCCCTGGCTTACTCCGGACCTGGTGAAGTACGGCCTCGACTCGTACCCATTGTAGTTAACGTACTGTTGACGGTCTCTCATATAGCTGACAAAGAACTGCAGCAAGTGCGGCGTACATCCTACATCTGCCAGCTTTCTTAATAAGACATCATTGTCCACGGTGTCAAAGGCCTTTTTAAAATCAAAGTACGCCGCGTCTACCTGTACTCCAGCGTCGACTGCTGGTATAACCTGTGCCATGAAGTTAAGCAGGTTGGTGGAAGTGCTGCGTCCGGGCCGAAAGCCGTGCTGCGCGTCCGACAGTTGCGCTCGGACTTGCCCCTGTATGCAGCGTTGTATAGCGGCTTCAAAAACTTTTGCCGGCGTCGACAACACTGCGACTGGTCTATAACCGCTGACATCTGGACCTGCTTTACCCTTGGGTACTGGAACGACACGTGTAGTCTTCCACTGATCCGGGAACGTCGATTGCTTTAAGCACGAGTTATATATGTAATGCAGCGGGTTTGCCAAAACTCTAGCACAATCTCTAAAGAGAAACGCTGGTATACCGTCAGGGCCAGATGATCGTTTTGGCTTGAGGTTCGCCAGCGCATCCTGCACATCTTTGAGACTCAAGGTCTCTATATGTACCCGTGCGCTGGTAGCACTGCCGAACTCTGCCATCGCCGCCTGAACGTCTAGTTGCGGTGGTTCCTGACTGTATACCGACTCAAAAAATTCTGCGAATTCCCTAGCACACTGCTCATCAGTGAGATTTTGCCCATCTTTTATAATACTTTGCCTATTCACTCTACTTTTTTTTGACCTAATATATTGCCAGAAAGATTTTGGATCTTTAGCGAACTGATTTTGAATTTTACTTTTATGGTTTCTGTGAGCAATTTCTATAGACTTTTTTATCCGGGCCCTACATTTAGAGTATTCTTCGTATTCTTCTTCATTCATCTTCTCACCTATTTGTTTACTCCGATTAGTACCTGCAGCCTGCACTAAGTATGCCAAAGTGACCTTGACAGCCTTACGTTTATGACGTCACAGAACGACTTCTATAATAGTCCGTGGCGCCCGGGGCACTAACAACCATAAACTTATAATTTTTTTATAGAGATGGGAATATAAATTATCGACAAGGATTGCTAACAACTATTTAATTCCGAGTTGGCACCCATCTGAAGGTCGAAATAAGTCTATTTTCCCTTTGTTATAAAGTAGTTAACTAAGTTCGTATTTTACTGAACTCAAATTGTTTTCTATAATAATATTTATAAATATTTCAACGGGTGAAATCAAACAGTGATAACTTTCGCGTCACATCACTGGCCGACTATATACTTGGCGTTCTGGGGACATTGAAAATGTTCGGAGTTTTTATTGTTGCCAATTTTAAGACAAATAACGGTTTTGTGTGGAAAAATAAAAAAGACAGGGTATTAGACTGCTATACTAAATAATAAAATGAAAAAAACCTGTTAAATACAGTAAATTTATTTTTATAACATAGTTAAAATGAAGAGCTTCTAATTGGGAATCAAACGAGCTTACCTGTTAAGCGAAGTCTTGATTCTAATTTTATGAACGGCGATCTGAAATATAATTATTAACAAAGTAGTATTCTAATACACGTCATCTAACATCGCGTTTTTTTAGAGATAGAATATTGTAAATATTTTTTTAATAGGATTATCTTCCTCGTTCGTTGGTAACACCGAACTGTCACTTATTTTTAGAGATCCTTAAGATGAGGAACAAGCTCTGTTTTCTGTACAGAGTAGTTCCGCATACTTACATTCACTAGGTTTTCCTGAAAGGATAAGTGAATTAGTTACACTAATTATTGCAGCTTTTGGGCTGTTAGCTAGTGGCGGGTGGGTAATTATATTTCAGATCGCCGTTCATAAAATTAGAATCAAGACTTCGCTTAACAGGTAAGCTCGTTTGATTCCCAATTTTACTTCACGGCGATCTGAAATATAATTATTAACAAAGTAGACGTTTAGAGTTGTCTGCAATAATTCAATTAGTTAATAAGTTATCTGATTATAAATATTCTGGTTTATTGAATAGGTCCTTTTATCTTCCTTCATTAGCGTTTGTTATTTAGGAACCTATCATTAATTAGCATAAAAGTATAAACAGCAAGTAACACATTGTGTCTGTCTCAATTGGTGCCAGTTCTAAGTTGAGCTGCTGTATGTGTTGTCCTATGAAAGGAAGAATTAGGTCACTCTCACTTTTATCATACTTAGTTATAAGCTTTAGGGTAGCTTTAAAACAGTTTCGGTATTTGTTTTATTAGTCTATAGAGTCGACATTGGGGCCAAATTGGCAGCCAGCTTTGTAGGGTTTCTTTAAGGGGACTACAGGACCTAAACGTGCCTAAACGCAAGTTTTATAATGCGTAAAAGTATATGATCCACTGCAGTAAACAAAATCAGACAAATATATGATATTCTTCAGGATATATGCTAGTATGATAGTGTGTTGAAAACATAATACAACTAATTTGATACGATAGAAAAAAATCATGAAGATACCTCTAAAAATTTCTTTTAACGATTAAAAATCATATTAATTTACATGCAATCATTCTGATTTTTTGTCAGATTATTCTACAAGCTACATATTAGCATAATAGTGTTTTAATTTTCCAGTCCAATCAATAGATTTTTTGTAAATCGCTAACTGCTTCATATTTTGCAATAATTTACCTGCGTCGTGTCATCGCGCTTCTCTTTCATTTCTATGCAGTCCGACAGTGACCGCGCTTTAGCTGTTGTAAGCCTCTTAAGTTTGTTCTGTACCTATTTGTATTCAGATATTTGTTGGGATGAATCATTTTGAAAGCTTCCATGACAGAGAATAGGTACCAGTTGTAGATTTTTCCGTAAACATTCACTTATTTGAGATGCAGTGTGGAATTTAATGCGTGAGTTTACGATAAGCTCTTTAGAGTTATGTTGTGTATTTATGGCCGATTCCTACAATTTGCGGACCGTCATTGTGGCATAAAAAATGCTACTATTGGTGAGCGAGAGGAGTCGTTTTTGTTTATAGTAACCGAACGTTAATTAATCACTCAGACGGTTTTTTTTTTTTTTTTTTTCGTCATGAATCGTTATTGTATTTTACACCTTTACGCCAATACCATCAAGACTGCAATATCTTAATTCAGCCCCCCATTCATGGCCTATGCAGGTACTTATCTAACAATTTCACCTTCTTTCAGCTTCCAATGCCCTGGTAGGGGTTTTTGGAGCTTTAGCTTATGAGTTTGGTTATGGAGGTTATTTTGGTAATTAGGGTCAAGCCCAGAATGAGCTTGTAGTGTGTTAGGGTAGGTTAACGACCTATTAATTAAACACTACTTTAGCATTCATATTAAATGTTTATTAACATACTTAAAAATCATAAAAACTAATGACAATAATGCGCGGCGCGAGTCGCGAAAAGGCATGCGTTCGCCGTAGATGTTTGTAGCGGACTGGAGAGGGCGTCCGAGGGGCGCGGCCATGCGCGGGGAGCAGCGGCGCGCGGCGGCGCACAGTGGAACGAATGTATGGGAGAGGTTGGACGTAGACGTCTCCGGAAAAAAAGAGTTACAGTACGATTCACGAAAGATGACCACAAATGGCGACCGTCTGCGCACGTACACTCATGAAGAAAAGACTTAAGACAAAATAATATTTTAATGTTGGTTAAATAATTTGTGTAATGTTGTAAACGCTGGTTATGCAAATAAATCAAACGTAAGTACTTAATTTTAAATGTTTATTAAAATAAATTGAACCAAAAATATTATAAATATGTGAAACACATTTAGTCGCTATCGCTATTCTCAAGTTCCATGATTCCCTCTATCATGGAACTTGAGGGAATCGTGGAACTTGAGGAACTGGGGCCGGGTTCCATATTAAAGTCTTCATCTTCCGATGATTCAGGAAAATCCACATCTGACGAATCTTTGCTCTCGTCAGATTCTCCCACACGTATAATTAATTCCTCCGTAAGCACATCCACGATGTGGTCACTTTTTATATAGCTTTCTTCTATAGATTTTACTTTGTCACATAGTTTTTTCCATTCCTCTGGTCCCATCAGATTCACTTTTTCTTTAATTAAATCTATAACGCAGCCAATATTCCACTTTACGTTTTTACTACTCACATAACCCTTTATAGAGGCCCAAGCCATTTCTATCGGATTTAAATCCGGATGGTACGGTGGGAGACGGAGAACATCGTGACCATTTTCCATCAAAATTTTATCAACGGAGTATTTCTTTAAACGAGGTTTGTTATTTTTTATTATATCGTACAATTGAGGTTTCAACATATTGGAATCAAAGCTGATTCCATTTTTGGTAAGCCACTCTTGCATGTCGGATTTTCGGGAATTAGATGTGGGAGCCATATCATATTCTTTATTGTGGTATGGGGCGTTTTCTACCACAACAACGGAGTTCGGTGGGAGATTGGGTACCAATTGAGTTCGAATCCATTTCTGATAATTTTCAAAATTCATGTCGTCATGATAATCTCCTGATTTTGTGCCCGACTTGAAAGTTAATAATGCATTGGGCACAAATCCAGCCTCTGACCCGGCATGAACGATTACGACTCGTTGGCCTTTTGAGATAGGCTTTTTCAGACCTGATGTAGAACCGTCGTCAGCCCAGCCCATGGGTTTTGCATGTGTAGCATGGACGTACGATTCGTCAGTATAAATGATTGGTCTATTTTGTCTTCGATATTCTTGGAGTTTTTTTAGGTAATTGATTCGTAACAACCGAATAGATGATGATGTTTCTATTAAAATATTTCGGTTATTTTCTGTTTTTTTCCACTTAAATCCAATTCTTTTTATTAATCGACCCAAACTTGTTTTGGATCCTTTAAAGTTAATATCTTGATGTAATTTTGCTCGTAACTTCTCTAAAGTTGGCAATTCTTTTTCAGTTAAATGAAAGTTATGGATACATCTCTTAATTACCCCTTTGTCAAAGTCGTCAACGTCGGAGGCAGGGTTACGGCGCGGTCTCTTTTTACCAGGGGTTCTAAAAACCACTAAAAACGGTGAAGATTTACTTTCTTTTATAATTCTTTGTACTGTCGATACAGACGTCTTTGTTGCCGCGGCCGTTTTTTTGTAAGCTTCGAGTATTTTAAAATCTTGTGAAAAATATTGAAACACGTTGTACACCAAACTTCTCGACTGTCTATTCAAAGTATTGCCTTTTCCTCGCGGCATTGTGATGGCTTAAAATAGCAAATAAGTTCAACACAATAACAAATCTCAACAAAAAACTTAACAAACAATGAAAACTTAACAAATAAAAAACAGTTTAAAACAAAGAAACACTTCTTTTCGACTGTACTCGAGAGCAGTGTGAGCGCGTCGACGCCGCGATAGACGAATAGCGACTGAGCAGCCTATCACGAGACGCGCGCGCACCAATGGCGTCGCTCCGGTCTTGACGCATTCCGCCCGCGCCTCACCTCGCACCTCCAAAGGGACCTAAAATATGCCTTCTGCGCCGTGGTCATCTTTCGTGAATCTTACTGTAAATTATGCCAAACGAATGATGCCATCTTATTCGATTACCTAATGCCTTCATAACTTGTGCTTATAAATTTCTTCATAACTCCCACATTTCGGAAGTAATTTGAGAAAATGTGATTTTTTACTATGAAAATGAGTGTATCGAGCTCTCTCCCTCCTGATTCCAGCGTTGTTTCAAGTAGCGGTCTCTAATATCATAATGCTAATACTAAGAGCTATATTTAATACTAAGACACATGGTGCGCCAAATGTGCACTTTCTGGGATAAAAGGAAATGAAAATTTAAAAAATTAAAATGGTTTTTCCTCATTTGTATTTATTTTAAAGTGCAGACAAACTACAGACAGACAGTATGTAGAGGTCATATATAAATATATTAAATATTGTTTTTCACTGCCTTGTTTGACAACATCGAGAAGTAAGCCCGTTTCTCTTCTTAAAGCCTCTTGAACTCTTTTCTTCCTGTCATCAACTTGCCTTTTTGCTATATCACCCTTTGCTTGCCATGACTTTATGTCTAATTTGTAGGAAATGTGTAATAATCATTCCATTGAGAGAATCCAAGCGTGAAGATATTTCCCGTACCAGAATCGATTTACCTTCAATGACGGCTTTGATTTGTGAGGCCTCTTCTGGATTCTCCATCAAGTATTTCATTACATCAGCTGTATCGCTTTCTCCTGCCTTTCGAAGCGCCTTTTCGGCGGAAAACACAATTTCGGCGCTGCTACTGCTGCATGGAAGAGTATCTTCAGTGCTTCTTCTTTTTTGCCGGTTACTAAGGTCCTCAAAAGATTTACGAGGACTAGGATGTGTACAAGATGAAGCACCAGATTTAGCAGGAGAAATTATGGGCTCGCTGACGTCACTTACATTTTCTGTAGAAGATTCAATATTTTCATTCAGAAATTCCGGCCACTGAATTGCAGCCTGTAGCCAAATCTCATGTTTCTTCCGAAACTTATCTGTGCTTCTTCCAGACTGTGTCCATTTTGCCTAAATGCGGTAGGAAAATCGACGACACCACACGACACCTTAGGTGAACCAAGTGAATCCATGTTTGCAAAGAAATAAATGATTATGATTATGATTGTGAAATGAGCGTGGAGTGAGCTGTCATTCCACAGCGATTGCCACTATTGACAGCTCACTTCACCCAAGTTTTCACCGTGAGATGTTTACAGAATAGCATGGCAATCAAGATTTGTATTAAAATTTGGAAAATACATTGCGACATTAGCGTGGCTACAACGAGGTGTAAATCAACACTGATTTTAAAGTTACTAATAGTGACCTATTTACATTTAATCCAGGTACCCTCATTTGTTAAATATTGCAAGGTAAATAGTTTGAAAATGATGCATGCTAAATTAATGTATTAAGAGCCATTTAGTAATTAAATAATAGCAATCTTCTTATCAGTAATCATTAGTGCATCAGTTTTATAATATGTAAACCTTAAGTCCCTAATCACATATCCTAATTCTCTTATATTTTCTCTAATTGGCTGCTCAGAAATGTTATTGTATAAGGTAAACCTTTAGAAAAACGGTTTTAATCAACAAAATAAACAAAAAATTATATTTTTGTGTTATAAAATAAACATCACTCTTTATCCCAGAAAGTGCACATTTGGCGCACCATGTGTCTTAGTATTAAATATAGCTCTTAGTATTAGCATTATGATATTAGAGACCGCTACTTGAAACAACGCCGGAATCAGGAGGGAGAGAGCTCGATGCACTCATTTTCATAGTAAAATATCACATTTTCTCAAATTACTTCCGAAATATGGGAGTTATGAAGAAATTTATAAGCACAAGTTATGAAGGCATTAGGTAATCATTAAAAGCTACTTGTCTGGGCGAAATCAGTGTGTCCGTGTGGGTGAATACAAAAGTACCTTCCTTCCAGTTACACATGGCGTACCTCAGGGCAGCATCTTAGGACCCTCCTTATTTCTTGTGTATATTAATGAACTCACCAGTCTTAAACTCACCCAAGGCGAAATCATCTCCTTCGCAGACGACACTGCTTTAGCTTTTGCCGCCAATACTTGGGATGAGGTATTTGATGCTGCCCAGCAGGGCTATAATATCGCTAGAAGCTGGCTTCAGGCGAACATTCTAACTTTAAATGTGGAAAAAACCAAGTATATCGGGTGTAAAAAGACACTTTCCGAAGCCGAAAGCCACATATTCTACCCATTATTTGCATCATTTTTTTCCACTAGACCATACCTGGGAATCCACTGGTTCTGGAGATATTGAAGGTCAAAGTCGCATTTTTTTTTTTTACTTTTTCACGAAAATGAATTCTATGCGATAATACGAAACTTTTTTCCAAACAAACATTACCTGAATTTTAGATTTATCTTAACAGATTACGCATTTGAAGTTACAAAAACGCAATGAACAACAAGTACCTACCTACGTAGCGTAGGGGCGGAGCTTAACTAACACTGAATCCGTTCATTCAAGCGTGGGTTCGCGTTACATTGCGCGCAATAAAAACTTGTTTTTTTTTATTAAAAAAAAAAAAAATTACGGTTCCCAGCAATAATTTTTGCGCAAAGCTACTTAGCTATACGTACAGTATGCGTAGTTTACGGCTTTGTGATGTGTCTTTTTACACCCTGTATTTCGTTCAGCATCAAAAATTATTCAAGTCTCAGTAGCAACCACAAAATTATTTCTCACGAGTGTAACCTGAAAGTCAACTGCGCGTGTTCTTCACTGGAGCGTGTTCACACCATCAAGTACTTAGGTGTTACTATAGATAGAAATCTAAACTTCAAAGAACATATCAAGCTACTTGGTGCACGAGTACGCAAACTCATATATGTTTTTAAAAATTTGCGCCACGCTGCTGAGCCTCATCTCCTAAAACAAATTTATTATGCCCTAGGTCAGTCTTTACTAAATTATTGCATCTCATCCTGGGGGGGTACTTTTAAAACCACTATGAGGTCCATTGAAATCGCTCAGCGGGCAATTCTAAAGGTGTGTATTTTTAAACCTATCCTTTTTCCCACTGTCTCTCTATATCAGATTTGTGGGGTTCTGACCGTAAGACAACTTTTCATCCTAAACATTATCCTTAAACAACATACAAAACTACCTTATGACCCATTCGTGCAAAATAGAAGAAATAAAAAAGTATCTATGGAACGGATCACTTGTAAAACCAAATTTAGTGAAAGATTTATTGAATTTCTTGGTCCGTTCCTTTATAGTAAAATCAATAAAGTATTAAATATTTACCCGCTTACGAATTCTAAATGTAAACAAAAAGTAAGTGAATATTTGCAACACCTAAATTATGAAGAAACGGAGTTATTGCTAAGCGTTGAACGGTAATTATAATGTTAAAATAATTTTAGATAATGATCATGATCATTCAGCACTTCAATCACGCACACCTACACGCATTCACCCGCCCATACCCACATACACCAACACACACACCCACACCAGTCAAACTCCACATATCACATACTAGTTCACACACACTCACAAACACTTCTCACTCACATATAGACCATTTGTTTATCATATTATGGATAATTTAAATTTTATACAATGTAACAGTTAAGTTAGTTTTAAGTCATTCAAAATTTACTCGTAATTATTAGTACAACCAACCATATCTTTTGTTGGCATTTTATTGTAAAAATATCGAGGGAAAAAGGCGCTGAAAACCGAAATACAGGCATTGCCTAGTTCGGTTGCAGTGGCTACATCCATGTAATTAGAAATTAATACTGCCAAACAATTTTTCTGTAATTTTTCTGTAACCTATTACTTTTTTGTGAATAAAAATATTATTATTATTATTATTATAATCGAATAAAATGGCATCTGTCGTTTGGCATAACTTAACTCTTTTTTTTCGGAGATGTCTACGTCCAACCTCTCCCATACATTTTTTCCACTGTGCGGCGGAGGCGCGCGGCGGTCCGATCGTCGCGTGTTCCACGAATTCGCCTCGCGGTCGTGTCGTAGGTATTTAACGGCGTGCGGCACAGCGCGGGCGTAGGGCTCCGCTGGCCGGGTCGCGCGGTCGAGCGGTAGGTAGGCAGTAAGGCGGTGTACAGACAAGTGAATTGATTAGGCAGTGTTCACACGGTTGTGGATATTTAATTATGAAATTATTTTATTACTGTTATGTGTATATGTAGGTATGTATTTGTGTTGTATGTAATATGTATGTATAGCCTACACTACATCACTCCCCCGCTGAGACCGGTTCACGGGCGATAGTGGCGCGGAAACCTTACGGTTCTTCCGCTTCTTGTTTTTTTCTCAGCTGATGATGGTGCTTGCGACGACGGTGGTGATGGTGCTTGTGGTAAAGGTGGTGGTGTTATCTGAGACGAGCCATCGTTGTTCTTAGCCATGTACGCTGGCTTAAGCCTATCAATGGTTACTATTATGTTTTTACCTTGGCCGTCTATTGTAAATGTCTTTGCTCCTCTTTCTACGACTTTGTGCGGACCGGAGTAAGGAGACTCCAATGACTTTTTTAACGGTCCTTTTCGTAGGAAGACGTAGCTGGCTGTGGTAAGTTCTTTAGGTACATAAAATATTTTCTCACCATGGGTGGATGTTGATGCAGGTGATAGCTTAGATATGTGTCTTCGTAGTCGTGCTGCGAAATCTGTTTCGTCTATTGTGTCATGGGTGGTTGAGGGCTTTAAGAACTCACCAGGTAATCTAAGTGGCTCGCCGTACACCAACTCAGCTGTAGAGGTTTGGAGATCATCCTTCCAGGCGCTTCTCATTCCCAGGAGTACAAGAGGAAGTACCTCCGACCATTGCGCGTTGTTATGGCACATTATGGCGGCCTTGAGCTGTCTGTGCATTCTTTCTACCAGACCGTTGCACTGTGGGTGGTAAGCTGTCGTAGGACAATGGTAGGCGCCTATAATTGACGAGATGCACTGGAACAGTTGAGAGTCAAATTGCTTCCCGCGGTCAGTTGTAATCTTCTCTGGACACCCGAAGCGCGCGACCCAACCAGAAATGAAGGTGCTAGCGCAGGTCTCCGCTGTGATGTCTGCTAGAGGGTAGGCTTCTGGCCATCGAGTATACCTATCTATAGCTGTAAGGCAGTACCTGAAACCAGAAGAAAGTGGCATAGGGCCTATTATGTCAAGGTGGACGTGGGAAAAACGGTTGGAAGGAACAGGGAATGATGAAAGAGGAGAGTGGGTATGGCGGGTTACTTTGTTGCGTTGGCAATCAGTGCATTGTTGAGCCCATTTTCTGCAGTCTCGACGAATCTTAGGCCACACAAATCGTTCTGATATCAGTTTAGCTGTAGCGTTGGGGCCTGGATGACTGAGATTGTGTAGGTTGTTGAAGATTGCTTTTCGAAAAGTTGGCGTTATGAATGGCCTAGGACGAGAAGTAGACTGGTCACAGTATATGTATCCGTCCATAGATTTTATTCTTTCTAACTTTAACGCCGTTTTGCTGTTTATCAAACTCTGTAACTTACGGTCATTTTCCTGTTCGTTTTGAAGTGCTTTGTAGTCGATGGTAGTGTCGATACTTTCCAGTCGTGAAAATGCATCGGCTACTACGTTGTGATTTCCTGAGATATGATTGAGGTTGGTGGTAAATTGAGAGATGTAGTCGAGATAGCGATGTTGACGAGGTGAGCAATTGTCTCTTTTTGTAGTGAAGGCAAATGTGATGGGTTTATGATCGGTGAACACTTGAAATGTTCTCGCTTCGACCATATACCTTAAGTATTTTATTCCTTCATAAATGGCGAGCAATTCACGGTCGTAGGTGCTATATTTTGACTGAGCAGGAGATAACTTGCGGGAAAAGAATCCTAGTGGTTGCCAGCTGTCATTATTTTTTCTTTGTTGTAAGACAGCTCCGATGACTACGTCTGAAGCGTCGGTAAAAAGTGCTAACTCAGCTTGTGTATCAGGATGCGAGATGAGAGTGGCTTCTAACAAGTTATTTTTGCATGCGTCGAATGCTTCTTGAATCTCAGGTGTTATAGTGATGGGCGTATTTATTAAAACAATGGCAGTTTCGCATAGACTATTTTATTACAACTTTAGTACAGATAGTAAATACAAGATGGCTCTGCTGGTACTACAGATACATTATTTTGTTACCATCTTAATATCCTCTCATAACAAAATAAAAAAATTGTTTAAATCTCTGATATGCCCAATAACTTCAAGAATTTATAATGTTTACTTATACAAAGACTTTTGGTTAATAAATCTGCAGGCATATTAGAAGTTGACACATATTCTACTTCTACTTTATTATTTAGAACACATTCTCTTATGAAGTGGTGTCGAATATCAATATGTTTCGACATTTTATGAAACAATGGATTAGCAGTCAATTTTATCGAGCTTTGGTTATCACTATACAAACATATAGGTATCTTGCTATCCAGTACATGCATTTCATTCATTAAATATTTAAAATAAATAGCCTCCTTACAGGCTTCAGACAAGGCCATATATTCGGCTTCAGTGCTGGATAGTGCCAATGTTCTTTGCTTTCTAGACTCAAAACTTATTACACATCCTGCCAAAATAAAACTGTACCCAGTATATGACCTTCTATCTATAGTACAAGATGCCCAATCAGCATCAACATAACCATGTAAATTACTATCATCTTTCTTAAATACTAGACCATAATGTTTAGTTTTCTTCAAATATCTTAATAATCTCTTTAAGTGCTTCCAGTGCGTCTCATTATAACATGTATTATATTGACTTAGAAAACTAATACTGAAGGAAATATCTGGCCTTGTGAGGACAGATAGGTACATCAAACATCCTACTAATTGCTGGTATGGAAATTTGTCCTCACATTGATTATCTACAGATTTTTCTAATTTGAGATTAGTTTCCATGGGGGTATCAGATGTATTACTGTCACTCATATTAAATCTAGCTAACACATTATCAATAAATTTCTCTTGATCTATAGTTATGCAGTTCTTACTGACATTTACATTCATACCAAGACACTGTTTTATTTCACCTAAATCTTTAATTTTATATTCTTTTTCCAAAACATTTTTTAATTCTTGGTAAGCTGAATTACAGTTATAAAATACAAAAAAATCGTCGACAAATAATGCTACATACACTTTAACATTATTGTGACATTTCATAAAAAGGCATGGTTCATACTTAGATTTATAATAACCTAACTTCAACAAACTTTCTTCTACCCTTACATACCATGCTCTGGCAGATTGTTTCAAACCATATATTGCTCTTTTTAACTTTAATACTTTATTTTTACAGTTAATATATTCAGAATTTTCTGGTAATTCCATAAACACACATTCATTTATATAACCATTTAGGAAAGCTGTAGGAACATCTAGGTGGTTCATATTAAAATTTAGAAGTACACTTAAAGCAAATAAAAGTCTTAAAGTACTATACCTTAGCACAGGTGAATATGTTTCATTAAAGTCCACTCCCTTAACTTGGGTGAACCCCTTTGCCACTAGTCTTGCTCTATAACGCACTTCACCTTCACTATTACCACAGCCACCTTACCTATTACCTTTCCCACTTATTTTTCACTACTGTACCAACACTAGGTCTGTCCACTACCTCCCATGTTTTATTGTCACTAAAAGACTGTAACTCTTCCTTCATTGCTCTTGACCATTTCTCTCCTTCAGGACCTTCAAGAGCTTCACATACTGTGATTGGCTCATTTGTCATATCTTCAACACACATGTTGCTGTAGCCAAAACGATCTGGCTTGCGACAAACACGTTTGCCTGGTTGATTGTCAATATTATTCTGAGGAATAACCTCCATATCATCTGTTGTCAAGGGTTCATGGAACACTTCATCGGAATCGCTGGACGATCCGCTTGCAACATATGTGAAGTCATCATTTTTCTGTGTCTGCTCGGTCTCATCTAGACTACTCAGCTTGTCATCATCTGATTCTGCTGATATCTCTTTCTCTGTGTTGCAAAGTGGCTGCTTTTCTTCTACCATGATATTTGTTGTACTACTGTCATTTTTAATGTCTTCCATGACTACAACATCTCTGGCTATAGTGATTATTTTGCTCTCTGGATTGTACAAACGAAAACCTTTTACATTTTCTGAGTATCCAACCAAGTACATCTTCTGAGCTTTCTTATCCCACTTCTTGCGACGTTCTTTTGGTACATGGACCATAACTGGGCTACCAAACACTCTTAAGTGGCTGAGGTTGGGTTTGCTGCCCGTCCACTTCTCATATGGGGTAGTATTCCTGTCTAGACCGGCTACTGGTGATCTATTTTTTAAATAGACTGCTGTGTTCACAGCTTCTGCCCATAACTGTTTAGCAAACTGAGCATCAAACTGGAGACATCTTGCTTTTTCAACTATTGATCTGTTATATCGCTCACACAACCCGTTTTGTTCAGGTGAGTAAGCGTTACTTTTCTGGTGGACTATGCCATTCTTTTTCAAGTAATTATCCATTTCTGCAGAACAAAATTCCCCACCATTGTCAGATCTTAATGCTTTTATTCTTGTGGATTTCTGATTCTCTACTTCGCACGCTTAATCATATACTGACACAACTGAAAAAAGACGTTTTTCGAGAAATCGCAAAAAACGATTTAGCAAACCTGACTTACCTTACAAAATGGCTTATTACTCGAAGAAAATAGCTTTATATAATGAAATAATGTATTGTAGGGATAGTTGATAAAGTGAGTATTGTATTTGAATATAATTTTTAAGAAATTTAGATTTTTTACTATAAATTAATCGGTAAAAAAAAATATTCCTCAAGATGCGTCAGTGTAATATAAAAGATAAAGTTACATTGATTTAATACTGGTGACACATTTTGAAATGAGTCCGTGTTTTATTTAATATATAACTAAAGAATACTCATTATTAAGGTATGGGTCCTTTTACTATGAAGTAAAATTTTAATATTGGTGACATATTTTGAAATGAGTCCGTATTTTATTCAATGTAAGTTCTTATTGTTATTATAATGAGTCGTTAAGGTATATAAAATAAAAGATAAGTATAAAAATATTTCGTTTTATTTATTATTTTCATTAATAAAAGAATCAAAAACATAGTAAAGTTCAAAGAAAATACTGAAAAGGCTACTTAACAGTAGCCTTTTCAGCATTTTCTTTGAACTTTCGAGAACTTTTGATTTGCGGCTAACGCCTCATTGGTGGTAGGGACTGACACAGGTTAGCATTTTATTTGAACTTTAGGTACAATACAATTCACAATTGTTTTGTACAAACAATTGTGAATTGTATTGTACCTTATTGCAATGCAAACTTTAATTAACAATAAATCTTGTATACAACAACAGTCAAGTAATAATTAACTGTATGTCTACTTTTATGTAGTATTTGACTTATACACGAATGAATCTTAATACTTAAGATATATTATTTGAATTGAACTTAATACTCTTACAATATTCAAATTGTGTACTGTGAAAAACAAATTGTGTACTGTGATACCTAATCACAGTACACAATTTGTATATAGGTACTTTAAAATCAACTCTGAAATAAACTTTGACTCCTAATAATGTAATTTATAAACTTTATAAAAATAAAGCAGTAAAAACTTATCCTAGATTATAATATTAACGAATTAAACTTAACGAAGAGATCAATATTAAATTTACAATATTAGGAGGCACTTTTTATTTATAATCTAATAAAAACCGTAAATCTGAATAAAAATTCTCAAGGAAATAGCAACAGTCACACTTATCATCTCTTTAACAACATGATAATACCTAATTGTACTTATTTATTATTAATTAAGAGATCAATTTTCTCAATATTAGGCACTTAATCAGTCATTCATTACAATACTAAACTTAACATACAATTTGTTTGCACCTTGCAAGTATTCACCCTGATTACAGAATCGTATCATAAAAATCTTTATAAAAATTGGGTATCAAATTTTTATCAAGTAACTCTTTTAAATCCTTCTTTTTATTTTCACCGAGCTTTTGCTTGCCCGTGTATGCTTTTACTGTTGTCAGCTCTGATAGGGGATTCAATTTTTTTCTCTTGTTTCTTACGTTTATCTTTGCAAATTCTGCATCTTTGTTGTATGATGTTTTCACATAGAATGAAAAAGGTTCCCTTTTTATCACTTTTATAACTTTGATATCATTCCATGATAAAACATTTTTATCTTCAGTTTCATTAAAATTGTATCCCCAATTTTCCTGCAGTTTTTTTAGGTCTAAAAATGAGTCGTATGTAAGTTCGTGTACGCGGAACATTTGACCAGTCTTTTTGGCATTTTTGATAATGGCTACATATTGGTGGGGGCAATAAATTGGTCCTGATTTTAAATTCTTTTTAATTTCTTTTTCGATCAGGCTATGAATATTGTCACCCTCATTGTGAGTGTGACCTTTAATTAAAAATTTGTGTGTGATTGATTCTATATTCAGGTGGGTTACAGCATAGAGATAAAGCGCTACTATATATTTATTCTTATTTTGACCGCAGCAGTTGTCTGAATACAGAATCAAGTTCAGGCCATCACTATTACTAGCAGTTACCCCTGCTTCACAACATAGTCTCTCAAAGCAATCCAATAAACAGGAGCCTATCTCATTAGCACCGCGTTTGGCATCAGTTTCATTCCAAAAATAGCAGTCTACATCAGTATAGGAATCTTTCATCTGGGCTTCAACTTTTTTGTTTAAGAGTGTGATGGTAAAGTTATAACTATTTAATTTCGATTTATAGTAAAAAGCTGATGTATCGCCTCGTGGCGATTGTAACACCGCCTGCAAGTCGAACACTAAGACTTTATTTTTGTCGTCTATTTTGCAACGGTCATCATGTTTTTCATTACGACTTAGCTTTTTTTCTTTTATATGAGCTATATACTTATCATGAATCATACTTTTTTGCTCTGCGTTTGAATTTGTGTACTGTAGACATAGATCGCATTGGTCTTTTCGCGGACAAAAAAATGAAATATTATATTCCTTAGAAAATGTACGGTAAAACATGCAATACTTACCATAGGGCTTACTGTTCTTCTCTTGCGCTACCTTGAAGTCATTGAAGAGATCTGTAATGGTTTTGCCCCCGTCTATGTATTCGCGAGTAGATGTTTGCCTTGTGTAGTGTGACGGAACCCTTGGTATTGAGTCTATAAAAGTTTTAATGTCTGAAATCAGTGTTTCATCAGTAGTGGTGTGGTTGTCGTGTTTACCTCTTCGATCATTTTCCAAAACTCCATGGTTTTGACACTTTTGGATTACTGTACGAATAACCCGATCGGATATATTCAGCGTACCAACAAAAAATGGTTTACAGACCCGGATTGGTCCACCATTGACTATAAAATGAAAAGCTTTATTAGCTTGCCTCGGGCGCATGGCGTTGGTATATTTATACCTAGGAGTGACATCGGACATACAAGACTGAATAAACGATCGCTGCTGATTGAGTTCACCAATATTCCAATAAGCATCAAAAATAGCCTGTCTTTGAAGAGATGTAAACTTTTCATAACATTTAAGCCTGCACTTGTCTGTGCAAGGTGGTTTCACTTCACGAGCTGCAACAGTTTTCTTTTTCGAAGTCTCATAAGATCGTCCAGAATTTCTTAGAATTTTATTTAAGTTTTGTTTCCATTTTTGAGGATTGCTTGTGCGCTTTCTACCTTTCTTCTTAATAATCTCTATTTCTTCTTCTATGTTGAGTTCGTTCATTTCAGAGTTTTCAATTTCACTTGTTTGTTGTTCGTTTGTTGACTGTCCATTAGCTGTAGTATCTGTATTATTGATAGTATTATCATCCACGTGATCGGAAGTAGAAGGTTTTACCACTGTATCATCATCAGAAGAAGAAGATGAGGAACTGCTGGAACTGCTGGAGCTGCTTGAACTGGAGGATGAGGAGCTACTGGAGCTAGATGATGATCGACGTGATGAAGGATGAACTGGTTCTATTTTCTTTCTTTTTATTTGACTATCATAGGTTGGATCGTCATTGTCGCTGATATCTGCACTGATTTCACCAGAATGTACGGGTGAAACATTGTAGTCAACTTGGTCTCTTTTACGGCTAGAATATTTATGATCATGATTGAGCTCGCTTTCAAAAAAGTCTTTAGCATTGTAATAACGCTTGTTTTCAGGTTTATTAGTAATATCACATAACATCTGTAAAAAAAGAATAGTTATTTAAAGATTCACGCAATTCGAACCGATGGCCATTGACAAAATAAATGACGAAATACAAGGTTTAAAAACTCATGATTCATCTAGTATTGACAATTGCACCCCCTAAGGGTTACCTAAAATAGAGGATGACAGCAAAACTTAATGACGCGACGCGGTCGCGTGCGCAAATCTAGTTTAAAATTAAAATACCACAATAAAAAGGGATAAAATAAGAAATAATTCGAAAGAATAAAATAATAATTACGAGTAGGTACTTACCTCGACATCAACTGCAACATTCTGAACTGAACTATCTTCATCTATGTCAAACGCCACTTTGTTGCTATCGGACGTATTATTTTGAATCGGAGATTGACTAGGGTCTGGGTTCAGAATGGGATCTTGAATTTGAGCTCCCTTATCATCACGAGAAGGGTCACTTGTAGAATTAATCAATTCCATTATCTTTTTCGACCTTGAAGACATTCTGAAAAAAGTTAAGTTACTTTCTTATTTCGTTTAAACCAATTATTTTAATCTATAAGTGACACAAGATCGAATATGCATTCAACAATTTTATACCAGACAATTGTGTTTTATAAAATAAAGAATCATAACAAAGTACGACTTTAGATTTCAAGAACACTTTTGTAAAAAACTGACCTAACTTCTAAAGCCGCCAAAACACTACCGGCAAAACGGAACAGTTTTATAAAATATAGGCATAATACACAATCAGTCAAAGAATTGTTAACATGTCTTTGTATAAAACAGAACTAACACTAAATAATTCATGAATAGTTCGATCCTATTTTGTACTAAATAGGCATATTTAACAATTGGTCACATTTTTATAAATAATTTCAATAAAACTTACCTTTGATTTTTACACTAAAGCGACTTAACTACTAATATGACACTTTTAAATAAAAACACGAGATGTTCACGATCCTAGTCCTTGACGCATACTGATATCTGTCTCTGTCTCGTAAAAGCGTTTGCCGAAACGCTTGCGTATGAAAGAGACAGATATAGGTTTAACTCCTTCTACAAACAAGATATCAAAAAAATTCCGAGATCGGCCGAAAGAGGGCGTTAAAATAAACTTCTTGGTATACTTAATTAAACTTTGACCGAAACACTAATCGGTCAGTATATGATTAAGCGTGCGACTTGTTCTTTAAATTCTTTGAAATACTTGAAGGTTTCATCTTTTGTTTTAAGAAAATAGACAAAACACATTCGGCTGTAGTCGTCTACAAATATTAAAAAGAAACGAGACATAGCAAGTGATTTGTTTTCCATTGGTCCGCATAAGTCGGTATGGATCAATTCAAGTATATTGTTAGTCTTACTTGAACTTTTGGGGAATGGTAATCTTGCTTGCTTGCCTTCGCAACACACAACAATTAATCTTGCTAATATCACTTTTGTCTTGGTAAGTCACACCTTCAACAGTTCCATGTTTCATTTTCTCCAAGTCATTTGAGTTTATATGACCGAGTCGTCTATGCCAAGTCGTACTCGAAATCTGTACTGCAGCTGCTAAAACTTGCTGAGATTTCACAATATTTAATCTGTATACATTATTCTCCAAACTAGCTTCACCAATGCAGTCATTCTGAGCATTGTAAATGTAACATCCACGTTTGTTAAAGGATACTCTGTTACCATTTTCAACCATTCTGCTCACTGACAACAAGTTTGTGGTTAGATTAGGGATGCACAAAACTTTGTTCTTTGTTCACTTTTATGTCATACTCTGTCCCTTTAACTGAGGTAGTAAGGTTTAAATCTCCAGAGCATAGAACTTGTACGCTTGTCTGATTTGCCACTATAATATCTTTGGTTATCGGTTGATATGTAATGTTCGACAACATGTTTTCGTTCGCTACTAGATGGCAACTAGCACCGGAATCTACATACCAGTCGTTTCTATTGAATTCGCTAGTCATAAATATTGCGCTAAAAGCATTTGACTTCTCTTTTTCAGTATTCGGACATTGGTTTTTATAATGCCCAATCTTTTTGCACTTGTAGCAACGAATAACTTTCTTGTTGTTTTTTACGTTTTCATTGACATTGACATTTTTCATTGACGGTTGCGTTCCATTATTGTTACTATTAGTTTGCATCTTCCCGCGCTTATGTTTGGTCAAAAACGCGCTTTCAGAACTAACCTCAAACTCCGAACTCATGTCCAATAATTTAGTTTTGATTGCATCTGAACTAATTTTCATGCCCGAGTGCTCTATAGCCATTATCATTGGGCTAAATTTTTCAGGTAGTCCTGCCAGCAATAACGACCCAATCCATTCATCATTTATTTCGAAACCGGTACCTTTTAACTTCTGGGCGGTTTCGACGAGCTGAGTCACGTAGCTAGTCATGGAGTCGCTGTTCTCTAAGCGGATTGATATCAAGCTTCTTAGGAGGCTTATCTTCCGTGTAAAACCTGAATCATCGAAAAGTGATTTTAACTTGCTCCATAGACTTCGTATCGTAGCTTCGTTCTTGATATGGGTGTAAAGAAATGGATCTATTGTCATTATTATCTTCGCCCTGGCTTTCTTATCCTCCATTTCGGCTAGTTCAGCGGCGTCATTCAAACCCACGCCTTCCAGGATCATGTAATTTTCCACGGCAAAAGCCCAATCATCATAATTTTCTCGTCCCCGTAATTTAGGCACGTTCACTGAATAACTGGCAGACATATTTCGTTCGGATTACTTGGTTTTTTACTCGATAACTTATTAATTTGCGGACTGGGCACATAACCTATTAAAACAATGGCAGTTTCGCATAGACTATTTTATTACAACTTTAGTACAGATAGTAAATACAAGATGGCTCTGCTGGTACTACAGATACATTATTTTGTTACCATCTTAATAGTATTTCCTTTAAATTTTTGGGCCACTTAAAGCTTGATTGAGCGGGCCTTGTATTTGAGCGGCGCCAGGAAGACATTTTCTGTAGAAATTTATCATGCCCAAAAATCTTCGTAACTCCTTAGCATTTTTGGGGAGGGGGTATTCTTGGATCGCCTTTACTTTTTCAGGCAACGGTCGTATTCCAGCTGCAGATACATGGTAACCCAGGAACGTTATTTCGTTAACACCTAATACGCACTTATTGGTGTTGATTACTACGCCATACATTTTTAATTTTTCAAAAAGTTTTTGTAGGTGTCCGATGTGCTCTGTCTCCCCTTTTGAGAACACAAGGATATCATCTAAGAATCCAAACGTAAATTCGAATCCTTGCAGAATTTCGTCGAGAAACGTTTGGAAAGTCTGTGCAGCATTTCTTAAACCGAAGGTCATTGCGGTGAATTCAAAAAGTCCGAAAGTTGTTGTGATTGCTGTCTTTTTAATGTCGTCTTCGAATACTGGTATTTGAATGCTTTTACGAGATCAATTTTTGAAAAGATGGTGGATCCTGACAGCTGGTATGCGAAGTCGTGGATGTGCCTCACTGGGTACCGGTCAGGTATTGTTCGTGCATTTAAAGATCTATAATCACCGCATGGCCTCCAGCCGTCGTCTTTTTTAGGTACCTACCAGGTGTAGTGGAGATGACCATGGACTTTCTGAACGACGAGCTGTGCCATTTTGTAACATTTCCTCAAATTCTTTTTTCGCGATCTGCAAACGGTCCGGTGCCAAACGACGCGGTCGTGATGTTACTGGAGGCCCGGATGTTGTCCTAATGTGATGTTTTGTATTATGTATTGATACACTAATTGAACCAGCTGGTCTGGTTATCTCTGGATAACATCGTAGTAGGTTGAGATAAGGTGTATTACCAGTAAATGTTTTCAAAGACAGCAGTTCGTGTGTTATGTCGTGAGATGAAGGTGCACCGACGGTCAGGTTCGTAATCGAGTCGATCAGCTGTTGTCGTCTGCAGTCGACTAATAAATTGTAGAAACTCAAAAAATCGACGCCTATTATAGGTTTTGAAACATCTGCTATAATGAACTTCCAAGTAAACTCACGACGTAATCCAAGGTTAAGATTAATTTGGTATGTACCGTAAGTAGGTATCGGAGTACCATTTGCAGCGACAAGTTCGTAATTGCATTTATTATTAAATCGCAGCTGATTACGTAATAACGATTTAGGGTAGGCGCACACGTCTGAACCTGTGTCTACAAGAAACTGTATGCCGGTACGTTTATCAGAGATAAAGAGGCGGCCTTTACAGGTAGAGCAGTCGTCAGCCGCCATTACTGACTGCTTTTGCAGTTTTCCGGCTTGAAATCGCAGGGCTGAACACATTTAGTGGCCTTCGCACCAAATTTATAGTGGTACCAACATGATGGATATTCCTTATTTCGTGAATGAGATCGGCTCTAGCGGGATTTTGATCGGTCGTTACGCCTTGATGATCGGCCTGCGCGGGAAGTATTGTCGACTTTTTGAGTTAATAATTGCACTTGTTTCGTAAGTTCGATCATATGTTTAGACAAAGTTTCCACATTTGCTGATGTTGACGCCACTTGATGACCTGTCGGCACGACGTCGTGAATTCTGTCGGCGAGATCGGCTAATTCATCGAGGCGCGCGGATACTTGAGACGAGATTATGGACTGTATGTTACTAGGCAGCCGGCTCGACCATATTGTTCTTAAAAATTCTTCAGGCACTTTAGGACCGGCGGCGGCGAGGTGCTGCAGGTGTCTGAGAAACTGCGACGGTTTCCTATCACCCAGCTCTTCGTGTGTCAGCACAGCAGTTGGTGTACTTTCTTCTCGCGGGATTCTGAGAGCCGTTTTATAAGCTCCGTCTTCAATTTGCCATATTTATCGGTCGCTGGTGGATTCACGATGATATCTTCGACCTCAGTTGAATATCGCGGGTCGAGATGACTGACGACGTAATAAAACTTGGTTGTGTCCGCCGTAATATTCGATATCGCGAACTGGCCTTCTATTTGGGCGACCAAATCGCGGACTTTTCGGGCCAAAATGGAGGGACTCGCACGCCGACCCGAAACACGTCATGTGATGCCGGTGATCCAGACCGTTTCGTATCCTCCTTGACCTGTTCGGAATCACTCATGTTGTTGTGAAATGTTAAGTTTTTGTTCACTATTGAGTCCACACACTCCGCACCGCACTTAAGTTTCAGGTAGCACTAGCACGTGTTTACTGTTCGGGGTCACCACTGTAGTGTGTTAGGGTAGGTTAACGACCTATTAATTAAACACTACTTTAGCATTCATATTAAATGTTTATTAACATACTTAAAAATCATAAAAACTTATGACACTAATGCGCGGCGCGAGTCGCGAAAAGGCATGCATTCGCCGTAGATGTTTGCAGCGGACTGGAGAGGGCGTCCGAGGGGCGCGGCCATGCGCGGGGAGCAGCGGCGCGCGGCGGCGGCGGCGGCGGTGGTCCAATCGTCGCGTGTTCCACGAATTCGCCTCGCGGTCGTGTCGTAGGTATTTAACGGCGTGCGGCACAGCGCGGGCGTAGGGCTCCGCTGGCCGTAGCGCGCGGTCGAGCGGTAGGTAGGCAGTAAGGCGGTGTACAGACAAGTGAATTGATTAGGCAGTGTTCACACGGTTGTGGATATTTAATTATGAAATTATTTTATTACTGTTGTGTGTATATGTAGGTATGTATTTGTGTTGTATGTAATATGTATGTAGCCTACAAGCTTTAAGCTTGATCAATTTTAAGTTTTGCAAGCACCATTTCATAGGTTAGTTTGGCTAGTTTCCCTTTGTGGCCTCGCATAGGCCTTACTCTTTTTACTGTTTCTGTTTTACCATTTTACCTGTGATGTCCGAAATAAAATATTTTCCTTTCTTAATTTACGTAATGTGGAAGTGTCTGTTTCAGATAATTGACAAGAGTAGAGCTAGTTGAAAAAAAGTAGGTTCATTTTTGAAGCATAAAGATATGAAAGTTTTTTCTCTGACCTCATAATATATCCGAAATTAAATTATGGAATGAGGTATATAGTTTAAGTTAGGGAGTGACCCAAGGGCTGGTTTTTACCTTGGGCAGAGACTAAGCATTGCCATACAACGTGGCAATGCGGCCAGTCTCTTGAGTACCTACATTACCAGTCGACAACGTTGCGGATCAATTTTTCGATGCTATATTTTGGTTTGTAAATAGTTTTAGTTAAGTTAGTATATAATTTTGCTACTTTTATTAATTAATTAGTTATAAGTTGTTTGTACCCACATGTAAACATTCTGTATTAAAGTAATTTAAAGTAAATTTTTAGTTAGGGAGTTGTATAGTTAGCTATAATGTGCACTTGGTGAGCAGATGGTTTTAGTGTACAATCATTTGTAGTTAATTCATTCATGGTGCCTACATATAATGGTACCTGACCGTGTTCATGTTCTAATCTCAATCCATCAATGCTTTATCCTCACATCACAATGCACTCCCCCCCCCTCTTTGTTTCTTCGACAATTTCATTTTAATGTCATAATTATCACTGACATCTACTATTAAGTATTTTGACTGTTAATTGGGATGGTTGACTGTTTAATTAGACATTTTGATTTTATAACCTTTGTACAAGGTCAACCATCTCTGCCCGGCCCTTTGGGACATACAGGCCTGATGTTATGTAATGCAAATAAGATCACTAATAGTTACTTTAAGTTTTCTTTTAAAATAGGTACTTCAAGGCACGTGTTTTGTTTAAGGAAGACTTAACAGTCGAACCTAGCAATTCACTTATGTCAGGTGTTAGTTCGCCATGGTTAATTTCCATCGCAAACATTTAGTTACTTACATCTATAGTGATATCTTTAGGTATTATGATTTATGGCAATCTTGTTATTTGACAAGTACCTAAATAATCAGGATTTAGGTTGGTAGGAAATCTTGTTTTGGTAAGTGTTATTCAGTACTGGTAATTTAGTCAGTACAGGTAAAGTATGAAAGTTTTAATATGGAAGTTATCGGGCAATGTATTTATAATGAGCCCTTTAGAGGGGTATTACATTATCAATTATCTCGGATCCTTTATAGGATCCTATGTTTGATCCTACATATTTGACGTCTAGGATCATATCTGTGTATTACATTATCAATTATCTAGGATCCATTTTTTTGACATATGGGGTTGCAATCAATGACGTATTTAAAACTCATTGGTTGCAATCGTCGATTAAAACAAAATACTGAAGCCTTTCGGCAAACAATATAACAAATAGAACTTAGAACACTAATGAAGCCACAAAACAATGAATTCCCGGCTGCCCGGCAGCAGTTTGATTTTTTTTTAGTACAGCAGTGTTGCCAACAAATAAAAAAAGAATTCGTCCAGACCTCGGGCGCGTCGGTCCGACAGACCCCGAGTGGTCCGCGGTGGGCGCTGAAGCAGCTGGACCGGGAGCTCCTCCTGGAAGCCTCGATCGTGCAGGCCTGGGTGTCATCACCGGACAGGCCTGCCGACATCAATGTCGAGGCGGAGTGGTTCCGGGAGGCCATGTCCGAGATATGTGACGTGGCAATGCCCCGGGTCCAGCCCGGACGTGCTCGGCGCCAGGTGTGCTGGTGGTCGCGTGAGCTGACCGCTTTACGCGCGGCATGCGTTGCTGCGCGCCACCGGTACTCCAGGCACCGCAGGCTCCGTATCCGCCCTCCGGATACGGAAGCCATTGAGGCGGAGCTGTACGACGGGTACAGAGCGGCGAAGACCGCCCTCCGAGCGGAGATCGAGCGGGCCAGAGGACTGGCCCGCGAGGAGTCGCTGGAGACTCTGAACAGAGATCCGTGGGGACCCCCATACAAATGGGCGAGAGACAAACTCCGCCCATGGGCTCCCCCGCTGACGCAGAGTCTCCGGCTCCAGCTCGTGGAGGACGTGGTGAGCGCTCTGTTCCCTTCGCGAGGGGAATATACTCCCCCGCCCATGGTTCCGCCTCCTGCGGTGCCCAATGCGGACCACTCTAGTGGCGACGACGACGATACTCCGGAGGTGACCGAGGTAGATTTGAGAGTGGCGGTACGTAGGCTGAATGCCAAAAATACCGCCCCAGGACCCGACGGCTTACCTGGAAAAGCCTGGGTTCTGGCTTTGGAGGCTCTCGGGCCTCGACTAAGGGGGCTCCTAAGCGCATGCTTGGAAAGGGGCCAGTTTCCGCTTCGTTGGAATACGGGGAAACTGGTCCTCATCAAAAAGCCGGGGCGCCCGGCGGACTCTCCGTCCGCTTACCGGCCCATTGTGCTGCTCGACGAGGTGGGCAAGCTCTTTGAAAGAGTGATTGCAGACCGCCTTGTCGGGCGGCTGGTGCGAGTGGGACCGGACTTGGCGGAGAGCCAGTTTGGTTTCCGCAAGGGGCGCTCTACGGTGGATCATGCGCGTTCGAGCCCTCACGACGGGGGATGCTGTTGCCCGGGGTGGGGTCGTCTTGGCGGTGTCTCTTGACATCGCCAATGCCTTCAATACCCTGCCCTGGAGTTGCATCAGGGAGGCACTCCGGTATCACCGGATGCCGACCTACCTCTGTCGAGTGGTCGAGGCCTATTTGACGGACAGGGCCGTCATCTACCCCGGTCACCACGGAGAGTGGAACCGGCGAGAGATGTCGTGCGGTGTCCCACAGGGATCGGTCCTGGGGCCGCATCTGTGGGACATCGGCTACGACTGGGTGCTGCGCGCCGACCTCCCTAGCGGCGTCAGTGTAGTCTGCTACGCTGACGACACGCTGGTCCTGGCGCAGGGGAGGTCGCATTAGGCGGCGGCCGAACTGGCGACGCGCGGGGTTGCGACAATCGTCGATAGGATCCGGCAATTGGGACTCGAGGTGGCCTTGCACAAGTCCGAGGCCATGTGTTTTTATGGTCCTCGGAACGCGCCACTGTCGGGTTCCCGGATAACGGCAGGAGGGGTTCACATCGGTGTCGAGTCGACGATGAAGTACCTGGGACTCGTCCTCGACAGCCGGTGGAACTTCGTGGAGCACTTCCGACCGATCGTAAAACTACTGAAACCTTACATTCGTCGCCCTCGCGTTCTATTGATTTATTAAGAGCAAACGTTTCATCCTGCCCGATTGAATTTAAATTCAAGCATATAAACCCCATAACATTAATAAAATCTTTCAAGCAAATCAAGATCAAATTAACCGAAGATATATGGGGAATGTCAATCAAAGTTTGTACCTCCATTATTGAGACTATAGCGCCGTACTTAGCCTTAATATTTAATTTGTGTGTGGATCAAGGAGTCTTCCCTGATCTAATGAAATATAGTAAAGTAATACCATTTTTCAAATCCGGGGACAGTAAAGACACCAATAATTATAGACCCGTATCCGTGTTGCCAGTTTTAAGCAAGGTGTTTGAAAAGTTAATGCTTAATCAAATGCTCAATCATTTTAACACCAATAAAATCTTACATGATCAACAGTATGGTTTCACCAAGGGACGTTGTACGACTGACGCCGGTGTCACCTTATTAAAACACATATTTACGGCGTGGGAAGAGGCCCAAGACGCCATAGGAATTTTTTGTGACCTCTCCAAAGCATTTGACTGCGTCGACCACGAAACCTTAATCTTAAAACTTGAGTATTACGGACTTGGAAAACTTGCGCTCAGTTTAGTAAAATCTTATTTAAATGATAGACACCAGCAAGTTCAAATAAATGGTGTCAATTCAATCGGTTTAAAAGTAAAAATGGGTGTACCACAAGGATCAATTTTGGGTCCTTTCCTCTTTTTAGTTTATATTAATGATCTACCCCATTTGTTAAAAACTCAACCACAAATGGTGTTATTTGCTGACGATACTTCCTTAATTTTTAAAATTAATAGACGTGCATCAAATCTTGACGACGTAAATAACGCCCTACAGCAGGTCCAAAATTGGTTCACTGCTAATAATTTAGTATTAAATGGGAAAAAAACTAAGTGCATAAGATTTTCGTTGCCTAATGTCAAAAGTAGTAATTGTGAGATAGTATTGAATCAAGAGAAACTAGAATTTGTCGATAAAACTGTTTTCCTAGGGATCACGCTTGACTCAAGGCTTCAATGGGGTCCTCATTTAACATCCCTTTCAGGACGATTAAGTTCAGCAGCATATGCTGTGAGAAAAATCCGTCAATTTACAGATGTAGGTACCGCGAGGCTAGTCTATTTTAGCTACTTTCATAGTATTATGTCGTACGGTATTCTACTATGGGGACGGGCTGCAGACATCGAGTCTATTTTTATTCTGCAGAAAAGAGCCATCAGAGCCATATATGGCCTCCGCAGGCGCGACTCTTTAAGGGAACTGTTTAAAGATATTAACATCATGACGGTACCTTGTCAATATATCTATGAAAACATTATGTACGTAAGGAAAAATCTACATCTTTTTAGTAAAAGAGGTGCAAGACACAATTATATTACTAGGAATAGGGACCAATTAGTTCAACCGGGTTTCAGGCTGGCTAAAGTGGACTCATCTTTCATGGGGTACTGTTTAAAGTGTTACAATAAAATACCTCCCCACATACTTCAACTGAATGAAGCGAAATTTAAATCTTATATTAAACGCACACTATGCAGCCAAGCATATTATAAATTGGCAGATTATATTGCTGATAAAAATGCTTGGCCCAACGCTGGTCCTGCTCCACAAGGGCGCATAAACTAATTGATTAGCATTTGAAAATACAATTGGAGCTGCTGAAGATTAAAAAAACTGTCTTTGCATTGTATAAATTCAATCTCTTATCATTGTATAATTGCATAGAACATGTGTGAGTGCTATGTACCGACTATAAAGCTACCATTTAGGTGCAGGGTATGTCTTTCATTGACTTGAATGTGTCATGGCGGACTTAATTCAGCCCCCACTCATGGCCTATGCACGAATAATTATCTAACAATTTCACCTTCTTTCAGCTTCAACGCTCTGGCAGGGGTTTTTGGAGCTTTAGCTTATGAGTTTGGTTTTCAAATCATACTCAACTCAACTCAACTCAAAGCATTTATTTCAAATAAACCAATTACAGGCACTTTTGAATTGTCAAGGGGGTCGGTCAGTCAGAAAGATGAAGCTAGATGCCCATTCCAAAGCGTAGTAGGTACCTATGGAGAAGAACGGGCAAGAAACTCCACGGACACTCTTTTAAAACATGATATGGTTACAAAATATTGGTTACATCATTTATGTTGAAGTTATACATGTGAGAACGATGCAAAACATGAAAAGCGTCCGTAACAGAAATAAAAAAAAATAAACAATCCAAAAAATTAAATTAAATTAAAATAAGCCGTGGCAGCTAAGAGATGACCAGTCCCTACTGACGGCGCCCGTTCACGAACATGACGCATGGATTAGCACCATTCAGCTCAACCATTCTGAAGGGAGCTAAATGATCCAACACACGCGCCACCGTCAGCGAGACATTAGAGTGTGCATGACATACTCTCAGCCGCCATGACACATTCAAGTCAATGAAAGACATACCCTGCACCTAAATGGTAGCTTTATAGTCGGTACATAGCACTCACACATGTTCTATGCAATTATACAATGCTAAGAGATTGAATTTATACAATGCAAAGATAGTTTTTTAAATCTTCAGCAGCTCCAATTGTATTTTCAAATGCTAATCAATTAGTTTATGCGCCCTTGTGGAGCAGGACCAGCGTTGGGCCAAGCATTTTTATCAGCAATATAATCTGCCAATTTATAATATGCTTGGCTGCATAGTGTGCGTTTAATATAAGATTTAAATTTCGTTTCATTCAGTTGAAGTATGTGGGGAGGTATTTTATTGTAACACTTTAAACAGTACCCCATGAAAGATGAGTCCACTTTAGCCAGCCTGAAACCCGGTTGAACTAATTGGTCCCTATTCCTAGTAATATAATTGTGTCTTGCACCTCTTTTACTAAAAAGATGTAGATTTTTCCTTACGTACATAATGTTTTCATAGATATATTGACAAGGTACCGTCATGATGTTAATATCTTTAAACAGTTCCCTTAAAGAGTCGCGCCTGCGGAGGCCATATATGGCTCTGATGGCTCTTTTCTGCAGAATAAAAATAGACTCGATGTCTGCAGCCCGTCCCCATAGTAGAATACCGTACGACATAATACTATGAAAGTAGCTAAAATAGACTAGCCTCGCGGTACCTACATCTGTAAATTGACGGATTTTTCTCACAGCATATGCTGCTGAACTTAATCGTCCTGAAAGGGATGTTAAATGAGGACCCCATTGAAGCCTTGAGTCAAGCGTGATCCCTAGGAAAACAGTTTTATCGACAAATTCTAGTTTCTCTTGATTCAATACTATCTCACAATTACTACTTTTGACATTAGGCAATGAAAATCTTATGCACTTAGTTTTTTCCCCATTTAATACTAAATTATTAGCAGTGAACCAATTTTGGACCTGCTGTAGGGCGTTATTTACGTCGTCAAGATTTGATGCACGTCTATTAATTTTAAAAATTAAGGAAGTATCGTCAGCAAATAACACCATTTGTGGTTGAGTTTTTAACAAATGGGGTAGATCATTAATATAAACTAAAAAGAGGAAAGGACCCAATATTGATCCTTGTGGTACACCCATTTTTACTTTTAAACCGATTGAATTGACACCATTTATTTGAACTTGCTGTTGTCTATCATTTAAATAAGATTTTACTAAACTGAGCGCAAGTTTTCCAAGTCCGTAATACTCAAGTTTTAAGATTAAGGTTTCGTGGTCGACGCAGTCAAATGCTTTGGAGAGGTTACAAAAAATTCCTATGGCGTCTTGGGCCTCTTCCCACGCCGTAAATATGTGTTTTAATAAGGTGACACCGGCGTCAGTCGTACAACGTCCCTTGGTGAAACCATACTGTTGATCATGTAAGATTTTATTGGTGTTAAAATGATTGAGCATTTGATTAAGCATTAACTTTTCAAACACCTTGCTTAAAACTGGCAACACGGATACGGGTCTATAATTATTGGTGTCTTTACTGTCCCCGGATTTGAAAAGTGGTATTACTTTACTATATTTCATTAGATCAGGGAAGACTCCTTGATCCACACACAAATTAAATATTAAGGCTAAGTACGGCGCTATAGTCTCAATAATGGAGGTACAAACTTTGATTGACATTCCCCATATATCTTCGGTTAATTTGATCTTGATTTGCTTGAAAGCTTTTATTAATGTTATGGGGTTTATATGCTTGAATTTAAATTCAATCGGGCAGGATGAAACGTTTGCTCTTAATAAATCAATAGAACGCGAGGGCGACGAATGTAAGGTTTCAGTAGTTTTAATTGGCATACTGGTAAATAAATTTACAAATTCTTGAGCAACTTCTTTGTTAGTGCTTATAAGACCCCGTGAAGTTTCTAGTGTGAAATCATTATTATGTCTTTTATCCTGTTTGTTTCGTCATTGATAATTTTCCAAACCGTCTTTATTTTATCATCGGCTGATTTGATCTTGTTGCTAATGTACAAGGCTTTAGCTACCTTGCAGGTATTTTTAAAAGTTTTAGAGTAAGTAGCAACGTATTTATTAAAAGTTTCAGAGTTAATATAAGGCTTAAGGCCATACAGCTCAAACAATTTTTCCCTACTTTTCCTAATACCCTTAGTCGCCCAGTCACTGAACAAAAAATTTGGGCAAATCGTTTTAGTTTTCTTCTTTAGAGTATTATTAAACTCGGTGCGCACTACCGAAAAGAATTCCTCATATAATTCATTTACATTTATTATAATATGACCCGGTATACTTAACTTGCCAATTAAGTTATTATTAAATCTACTTAGATTGCTGGTTGTTATTTGTCTAGATTGTATCTGAATCTGTTCGACCTTGAAGGTTTATAATGCACTATGTTCTAGAAGTAAGTAGAGTCTTCTTTAGTTGTTGCCTAGCAACTGTTATGTTCTGTTCCGTCATGCTGCTGTGTTTTTCAGATGAAGTTAATTTTTGTTTGTTATAATAAAATGTATATAACTTTATTAAACCACTGTGTTACAATGATATCTTATTTTCATTGAAAGCAAGCTCAGCCAACAGGTTATGGGCCCAGGCGTGATCTGGTGTGATATCTGAGCGTAGAGAAATATCTGATCTCAATTTCAAATATGGAACAAGCTGTTACAAAAAGTATTGAGAGGTTGGCAGGTCAAGCTAATTATGGTACGTGGGCTTTTGCTATGGAAATGTTCCTGATTGACCTCGATCTGTGGGAGTGTGTGAGCGAGAAGTTCGTTGCAGACTCGGCGGAGGCTAAAAGGAAAGATGCCAAAGCTCGGAGTAAGATCTGCCTTATGTGCATGGAAAATATTTATCCCATGATCATGAATCTCAAGACAGCGAGAGATACTTGGCAAGCGTTGCAAAAATCATATGCTGATGGCGGATTACTGCGACGGCTTTATCTGTTGCGGAAATTATTCAACGTCAAATTGACAATGTTTTCATCAATGGAGGAATATCTCAATGACATCCAGTCAACCAGCCAGTCATTACTTAGCATAAAGGTAGGTCTAGATGATGAATTTGTTGGGATTATTATGTTGGCCGGTTTAACCGATGTGTACAATCCTCTGGTGATGACATTGGAGCATTCAGGTATGAAGATTACGACAGAGTCTGTGCAGGCAGCGTTGCTCAAAGAAAGCTTGAGGAAAACCAGTACAACGAACACAACTGAAGGTGACACGGCAACGGCACTGATGTCAAAGTCCAAGAAGGGTGTTATATGGCATTTTTGTAAAAAGAAAGGGCATTGTAAGTGGCAGTGCCAACGTCGTAAGACGGGAGACAACAGAGACACACCTTTAAATAAGAAGAAAGACAGCAAGGAGACCTCGGGTCTAATGGCCGCTCTATCTATGACGGTTGGTGAGGGCCATTGGGTTGTAGATTCCGGAGCTACATCACACATGACGTCTGACGTGCAAATTCTTGAAGATAGACAGTACATTGGTTCTAAGCTAGTGACGACCGCGAACAATGATAAAATTGTGTCTAGTGAACAAGGGGATGTGTATGTCATGGGGCGCTCTGTGAGGTTTGAGGATGTACTTATGCTTCCAGGTTTGACGACAAACTTGCTGTCGGTAAGTAAAATGTGTACTAAGGGTTGCACTGTTGTTTTCGATGAGACTTCTTGTAAGGTTTACCAAAAGGATTACAAAGTAAAAGTAATTGGAAAGCCATTATTGACAGCACCACTGAAACAAGGGTTATATGTTTTAGATAAAGAAGCAGCCATGGTTTTGACGTGTCCTCCAGAAGATTCTTCTCGCGCCTGTTTTGATTTGTGGCACAGAAGACTAGGTCACCTGAGTGGAGCTCTGATGGTGAAGCTGAAAAGTTTGGCGGATGGTCAGACTTTTAAAGAGGTGAGCACGGAACCATGTGAAGGATGCTGTAAAGGGAAGGAGTGCGTCAAAATGTTTCCAAAAGGTAAAAGCAAGAGAGCAAAAGACTTTCTTGAACTCGTGCATTCGGATTTAGCGGGCCCTATGGAGGTGGAATCCTGGGGTGGTAATAGGTAATACTTGATTTTTGTCGATGACTTTAGCCGAAAAACATTTGGCTATTTATTAAAATCCAAGACCGAAGTTTTCGCTAAATTCATGGAATTTAAGGCACTAGTTGAAAATCAGATAGGAAAGAAGATAAAGAAATTTCGTAGCCATAATGGCACTGAGTATACCAACGCAGAATTTCAAGGATTCCTGAAGAAACATGGGATCCAACACCAGAGATCAGTACCTTACACTCCTCAACAGAATGGAGTGGCGGAACGAACAATACGCACAATAACTGAAAAGGCTAGATGTATGGTGCATGAGGCTGGTTTGGACAAGAGATTCTGGGGAGAAGCTGTTGGTTGTGTTGTGTACCTGAAGAACCGATCTCCAACAATGGCCCTCAAGGATAAAGTTCCAGAGGAGGTTTTTACAGGAGAGAGAGTTGATCTATCGAATCTGAAAATATTCGGATGTAGAGCTCAGGTTCTGGTAAAGGATCATAGTCGTAAAAAGTTTGATCCAAAGACGGTTCAAATGATAATGACTGGGTATTCGACCAATTCGAAGGCGTACCGATTTATCAATTTGGAGGATGATCCAACGAGGATTATCATCGCTCGAGATGCTACATTCATGGAAAATGTTTCCGTGACTTCTAAAAGGAAACAAAAAGTCGCTGTTCCTGTTTCTAAGAAGGATGCTGTGGTCATAGAGTTACAGTATGACATTCCTGAAGTTAGTCGTTCCACTACTCAACCAGAGGTTCCAAGAATTGCTGGTCCTGTTGCAGTGGGGGTTCCGGTGGCTAGTTCGAATGTCAATGAAGAAGCATCTGGAAGTGCATCTAGTACAACGAGGGCTAGTTCACTATCAAGATCGGATTCTGGAGATAATTTTTACGACTCTGTCGATGTAGAGAATCCTACGATAGATGATTTGCAAAGTTCAGCTTCTGTCGACTTAGAGCGTCCTGTGGCAGAAGATTTGCAAAGTTCGAGACGTTACCCTGCTCGAAATAGGCGTCCGAAGCGGGAGAAAGACATGGTATATAATTTCCATGTGTCAGATGATCCTGATCCTATCTCAGTTAAAGATGCTATGGAGCGTTCTGACAAGAAGTTTTGGGTAGAAGCGATGAAGGATGAGTTCAATTCCTTGAAGGTGAATGGAACCTGGGAATTGGTTGATCGACCATTAGACGCTAATGTTATCAAAACAAAATGGGTTTTCAAGTTGAAGGTCGGAGCTGATGGCAGCACCCAGCGCTATAAGGCCAGGTTGGTTGCTAAGGGTTATTTACAAAAACCTGGTGAAGACTATTTTGAAACATTTGCACCGGTAGTCAAGATGTCGTCGATTCGTCTTCTATTAGCACTGGCTGTTGAGAAGAACCTGAGCGTTCATCATATTGATGTTACCACCGCTTTTCTCAATGGAGATCTGCGTGAAGAGATATATATGGAACAGCCGCAATCTTTTTTGTTCAAGAGGGGAGTGAAGGCAAGGTTTGCAAATTGAAGAAAGCCATTTATTGCCTCAAACAAGCTGCCAGGTGTAGGAACCAAAAGATTCATGAGCATATTATAAAGATGGGTTTTTCTCGGTCTAAATATGACCAGTGTGTCTACACGAAGAATTTTAAAGAAGTTTTCACTGTCATAGCTCTGTACGTGGATGATTTTTATATATTCACAAATAAAGCTGTAGAAGCCAGGACGGTGATACATCAGATTGGAAGATCCTTCAAAATAAAGGATTTGGGTGAGGCAAGAGAATGTCTTGGAGTTCGGATCGAGAGGAAGAGTGTAGGTGAAATTCACTTATCTCAAAAGAAATACATTTCAAAAATATTGGAGAAATATGGAATGTTGGACTGCAAATCCGTTAGTACACCGGTTGAAGTGAATCTTCGCCTGAAATCTGTTGAAAAGAACGACAACACGCGGTATCAATAAATTATCGGTTCACTAATGTACCTGGCATGTTGTACAAGACCTGATATATCGTATGCAGTTACGATGCTAAGTCAATTTAATAACTGCAATGATTCTACTCACATGGCGGCACTGAAACGAGTCCTTAGGTATTTAAAGGGGACAGCGGAACTATCGCTGTGTTACAAAAAATGTAATAAGCCTTTGGTTGCCTATGCAGATGCAGATTGGGGAAATGGGCCTGATGGAAAATCTTTCTCTGGTTATACCCTAGTTTTCGGTGGTGCTGCGGTGTCTTGGCAGTCTATAAAACAGCGTTGTGTGTTGCGTTAAGTACTGCTGAAGCTGAGTACATCGCAATCTGTGAGGTCGCTAAGGAAGTGATATCAGTAAATGGTTTATATTGTGAACTGACTGGCCGGCATAACGCTGCTGTTACTATTTTTAGCGATAGTCAAAGTGCCAGTAAGCTAGTTTATACTCCTGCCATTGGTAAACGTTCCAAACATATAAATATAAGATATCATTTCGTTAGGGAGTTAGCAGAGCAAAGAGTAATTTGTGTTGAATATTGTGAGACTGCCCTTATGCCTGCTGATATGATGACGAAGGGAGTTGGTAAGCAGAAACATTTGTTCTGCACACAGCATAGTGGATTAAGTGGGGGTGTTCGACCTTGAAGGTTTATAATGCACTATGTTCTAGAAGTAAGTAGAGTCTTCTTTAGTTGTTGCCTAGCAACTGTTATGTTCTGTTCCGTCATGCTGCTGTGTTTTTCAGATGAAGTTAATTTTTGTTTGTTATAATAAAATGTATATAACTTTATTAAACCACTGTGTTACAATGATATCTTATTTTCATTGAAAGCAAGCTCAGCCAACAGAATCCTTTGTAATGGTGTGTTGGACTTGAAAGCAACGGTTTGACCGCTGTGATCAGAAGGGAGATAATTTACAATGACTTTGTCTAAGTAGTTGCAGCAACAAAAAACATTATCAATACATGTAGCTGTATTTGTAGTTATACGGGTTGGTTCTGAAAACACATTTATCAAATTGAATGATTGAAAGAGACTTAATAATCGACTGCTATTTGAACTATTTTCTAAGATATTAATATTGAAGTCACCACAGATAATGTCAAGGTATTCTGCTTAGACTTTTTTTTACAATTAACTATTTGAGAGCAAGAAGACACCTTGATCTTGGTAGGTATAACTATAGTGTTACCAGTATCTTCTGTTGTCTTACTATCTAGTTTAAATTAATATCCAGAGTGAGCCCCAACACTCCCATGACATCACCAGGCAATGAGATCCTACTACTTGTGGACCCCACATTATGACAGGAATTTGCCATAGTGACACATGGATCCTCCTTCGTACAATTATTGTAAACGTGTATAGCACTTGGGCTACAGTTACTGGTGGCCACCTGTACATTAGAATTATTACTAATAATTGAGGTGTTAATTATAGTACTACACTTCGACATACTACTTATGTCTGAGTTAATATAAGCTAATAGCCTCGCTATTTTAAGTCTGAACCTAATGGGCAGATACACTGTATTCCTTGTCGATTTCAATTTATCAACAAAATTGTTGGTGTCAAAAAATATAAGTTTGTCACTGTAGTGACTTACTAGGAACCGTATATGCTTATTAAGCATATGTATATAATTGTTTTTTCTATTTGATAACCTTTCAAAATAGGGAAAAGCACACAAAATTATTTTATTACAATTTATCTTTAAAATCTCAGTAACACTGTCAGTGATATCTTCTTTATTGACTTGGGAACTATTTCCTACATATACAGTTATATTGGTATTAGAATCATATTGATTTCTTGTAATTGATGTCATTATTTCTTTGAAGGAAATCCCAGGTAAACAATAGTTTTGAGTAGAAAAACTCAAGTTATTACTAACTAATTTCCCTAACCCTCTTCCTATACTATAACTGACTGATAGCAAACTTGACTACTACAAGAGGAAATACTATACTAGCTACTGACTGTACCACTTGAGAAAATTCTTGCACAATATCAGGTATATCTTGGTTGAGGATACAGTCTTGAGACAAACTCTCAGTCTGGGACGGGTCCTCCGTTGCCTTAGGCTGGAAAGCATTTGGGAGGAGCCGCGCCGTGCCCTCATCTCAGGAGTAGGCAGTGACTTGTCGCTGCCGGCCGTAGTGAACGCTATGGTCGGCGGCGCCGAGTCCTGGGACGCGGTGGTCGCCTTCTGCGAGACGGTCGTCTCGCAGAAGGAGGCTGCGGAAAGGGAGAGGGAGATCTCGTCCACTCACCCGGCCCGCAGCAGGCGCACCGGGCGTCGGCGGAGGGCGGACAACGCCCTCTTCCGGCCCCCCTAAATGGGTCCAGGGGCGACGGACTCGGGGACGTCCGTCGCCCCCCACACATCAGGACCCGAGGTGGCGGCGCGTAGTGTTCCACGCGCGCCCAACTCACTCCCCCCCCTGACCCGAGAGGAGGCCCGCGGTGGCGGGCCGGCACCGGCCGGGGGTTGCGGAAGATTCTTTCGTTCCCGCGACCCCCGGCGTAGGTGTGAGTCGGAACACCGGGGTGGTTTTTAGTCAGTAAGAGTCTGACAGACCCCTCCGCCCGCCCCAGGGCGGAGGACATCCATGAGGATTTTCCACCCCGGAACAAAAAAAAAAAAAAAAAGGCTGGAAAGCATCAGGGTTTGAAACCTTCTGACAAGTACACTGACACATAACTAACTCATTAGTAGCAAGAATATGTTCTTTGATTTGATTCTGAGAGCATATTTAATAAAAAGGGAACTAAGTCTGCCCTCAAGTACCTGTATGTCGGACTGTAAACGCTGTGTATCAATTTCATAGATGTTTTTGCTTTTCATATCAAATCAAATCATTTATTTGCTTAATACAGGTGGTATATAAACAGATGTTACAATTACGTGTTGATGTTACGGTTATTGAGGTTATTTTGGTAAATAGGGTCAAGCGCAGAATGAGCTTTAAACTTGATCAATTTTAAGTTTTGCAAGCACCATTTAATATGTTAGTTTGGCTAATTTCCCTTTGTGGCCTCACATAGGCCTTACTATTTTTACTGTTTGTGTTTTTACCATTTTACCTGTGATGTCCGAAATAAAATATTTTCCTTTGTTAATTTACGTACAGTGGAAGTGTCTGTTTCAGATAATTGACAAGAGTAGAGCTAGTCGAAAAAAAGTAGGTTCATTATCGAAGCATAAAGATATGAAAGTTTTTCTCTGACCTCATAATATATCCGAAATTAAATTATGGAATGAGGTATATAGTTTAACTTAGGGAGTTGTACAGTTAGCTATAATGTGCACTTGGTGAGCAGATGCAGTTCAAAGAGAGCAGAGCAAGTTCAAAGCCCACATCAAACGTGTCCTTATCAAAAAAGCATATTATAAGATTAAAGACTACGTTGAAGACAAGGAAGTTTGGCAATAATTCCTTCTGCACATGTGGCTTCCCTGGTGCCTCATTAACGGCATAACTATGTAAATGTCTATTAACTGCTCCCAAATTACGATAATTATTTTAATTTACAAATGACATAATCTTTTTATTATTTGACATTGTATATTTACAATATATTAAATTTGATTTGTTACAGCAGTAGTGGCAACCATTATCATTTGGTTTAAATAGGTTTTTATTTTTATTAGGAATTTCATTTGTCTTTTATATAGCTTATTTTCTTTTAAATTTTGTGAATGAGAGAACGTTGTAGACATAACAGACTGTAGATCGGTGGACCATTTAATATTTTGCTAAGTACCTGGTACTTGTTGATGGGCCTACACTGTCCTCTCATACCTTTTAACACTGTAACTTGGAAACATTGTAAAAACCATTTACTTTTAAAAGAGTAACCGTGGAGTTTCTTGCCGGCTCTTCTCCATAGGAAACGACCAATTGGAACCGTGCACCTAGCTTCTGACGTTTCATAAGTGCCCTTGTAGGTTTATGTGAAATAAAAATAATTTGAATTTGAATTTGATGGTTTTAGTGTACAATCATTTGTAGTTAATTCATTCATGGTGCCTACATTGATTATATGGTACCTGAACTTGTTCATGTTCTAATCTCTCTAATCTCTCTCTCTCTCTCTCTCTCTGTCTCTAATCTTAAGTATTTAGACTATTAATTGGCATGGTTGAATGTATAATTAGACATTTTGATTTTATAACCTTTGAACAAGGTCAATCATCTCTGCCCAGCCCTTTGGGAAATACAGGCCTGATGTTATGTAATGCAACTAAGATCACTAATACTTTAAGTTTTGTTTTAACATAGGTACCTATTTCAAGGCACATGTTTTGTGTAAAAAGACTTTACAATCGAACCTAGCAATTCTGTTGAGGTGTGTCTTCGTTTATCGGGAAATGATTATCAAGGGTGATGGCAGCAAAATGAATGGTTTATTCGTCTTGTGAAAAATAGATTTATTGAATAGGTAAGTACAGAATAAGTTAAGAGAGGAAGGCCGAAGTGGAAAGAAGGGCCGTGTCCCGGTGGATCCGCTATTTATAGGAAGAATTCACTGCCCTCTCCTGGCAGCTCGACGAACTCCGCAGCTCGATGACGTCGCAGGCGCACTACAATTAAGTGACAGCCCGCGCGCTGTGAGCCCATCAGATGTCTTCTTCGTTTTGCCTGTCGTTGGTAGATGGCGCTGTCCTCAACACCCTCCGCCGCTTTGAGAGTTCAAGATAGCTCTCAATGATGTCAATGTTGTGGTGATGGGACCGTCGCTGGCATGTTTGAAGCGTCGGCGTTGTCCTTGGGTAATGGAAGAAGGCAGATCTTGGAGAAGGCCCTCTCAATGACGCCTGTAGCAGTGCGAATGGAGGCCACCCTGGGAACGCAGGCCTTGCCTGGGAACACAGTCATTAATCGTCCTAATCGCCACTTAAGAGGTCGCAAATTGTCCTCCTTTACCAAGACTAGTGAGTTCGGAATGAGAGTTTCTTTGGTATCCTTCCACTTGGAACGTTTCTGTAGCTCTGAAACGTAGGTATTCGCTCGCCCATCTTGCCCAGAAGTGTTGTCTCAGCTGCTCGATACGGCGGTAGCGTGACAGTGAATGTGAGGCCACTGTCGTGACGTCCTTCTCTGCAGGCGCCGTCAGTGGTCGACCGATCAAGAAGTGCCCAGGCGTGAGGGGAGCGAAGTCATCAGGATCTGAAGAGACAGGATTACGTTCAAAGTTAAATAATATTAAAGCAAAGTGATGTTTACTACATAATAATATTGGGTGTTTTTTATCGTACATTAAATCTGAATTGCCTAACCTACCACCCACACGAATTATCTTATTTTTATCTATAAATATGTTTAAACTTGACAAACTACGTGATGGTTTAATAGGTAAGTTATTCATCAACGCTTTTAATTCATTAGGAAACGATTCCCTTTGTACTAACCTTACGAGTACTGTTGTTGCATTCTTTTACTCATTTATCTCAATAGCCCGGTTCTGTACAAAGGTTTTGAGCTGATTTGGGGACATTCTAAGACAACCCAAAACTATTGTGGAGTCTGTCCATAAAACAATATTATTGAATATGACGCGGAGTGAATTTTTAATTTGGCTAGTAATTTCGCTCCTACAAGCGCGCCACATAACTCGAGCCGAGGAATACTAATTGGCTTAACCGGAGCTACACGACTTTTAGCGCATAGCAACTTCAATGCGAAGTCACCATTCGCATTACAGGTGCGAATATATGCGCAAGCACCATACGCAGTTTAACTTGCGTCGGTAAATATGTGTAACTCTATTACATTAGGTGAATCACACATAACAAATCTTGGAATACGCAATTTATATAAGTTAGATATTGACTCAACGAATTTCTTCCAATGCAACACTATATAATATCCTGTGACAGAGCATCGTCCCAACCTGCTTTATCAAGCCACAGTTTTTGAAGAAGAACTTTGGCTACTATAACCACCGGACTTAATACCCCCAAAGGATAGTAAATTTGAGACACAGCAGATAGAATTGAACGTTTAGTCACATTGGAGAAATCATTATTTATTTTGGATGTAAAATGAAATTCATCCTTGCTGTTGTACCAACCAAGGCCTAATGTTTTGCTACACACATTTTCACCAATGACAAATACTTCGAAGTATTACCGTTTTGTGTTGTGTTTATAATAATGTTGGGCGCGTTCGTTACCCATTTTCGTAAGGGAAAACAACCGGATTGACATACTTCTGTAACCTTTTTACATATATACGATAACTGTGCCTCTGAATCAACCCCGGTAATTAAATCGTCGACATAGAAATCTTCTAATATGGTTCGAGAAACTAGTTCGTCTTTACAATCCAATCCTGTCTAACACAGCGAATACATAAGTACGGTGCTGACGCCGTTCCATATGTTACTGTGTTAAGACGGAACACACTAAGAGGATCTGACGATTTCTGTCGCCACAATATCAAATTGCAAATTTCTTTGCTCCTCGTGAACTAAAATTTGCCTAAACATTTTCTCAATGTCCGCACATGCAACGTACTTATACTGACGAAAACGTAAAATAAGTAATAGAAAATAAATCATTTTGCAATGCAGGTCCGACTAGTTGTATATCATTAGTATTAAAACAGCACACCATGCTTACCTACATTGCTGACAATACTAACAAGAGACGCAATGATATAATATGCACATCTAATGCAACCTCAAAACATGTCTTTGTAGAGAGATTTTTTACATTCTTAGGCCCATTCTTGTACAATAGATTAAATAGAACACATAAATTAAATTACTTTAGCTGTAAAAAAAATATAGTTCAATATTTACTAACCATAGATAATGCGCAGACAGAAGATCTACTTGTTGTCTGCAAATAGAACCGCTAACATGCTATTTTACTTTTATTTACCTAATTTTAATTCAGTTTAATACTCATTGTTAATGTATTTATGCTCTTCCTAGCCTGAAACACAGGTTCAACCTAGTTCAGGCAAATAAGCAACTGTGCTCTATTTTAATGATTTAGTTACTTTTTGTAAATGTGCCCCTTTTTATAAATAAAAGATTTTATTATATTATTATTATGTTTATTTCAATTTCGGACATATAAAATACATTTTTAAATATTTCTTAAAAAAAATATAAAAAACATTTAAAAATATAAAAAATAGTGTTCCGCCGGTATCGGGAGCAGGGTCCAAGCTACCGGTGGTTAGGGCTGCAGAGACAGGAACCTCCTCACTATGCGAGCCGTATCGAGGAGTACTGCCTTCTGGATCAGGCCCTTGATCCAACCGCCTAACGAGAGCCTCGAGAGATGATGGTCGAGGCTTTCGGCCATCAGGCCATTGGCTGTTACGACAATCGGCACAATGATAGCCGAGCTCACATTCCACATGTCGACAACCTCGTGTGCTAAGTCGAGATATTTTATTTGTTTACCACAGTAATGATAGACCGATCCCAGTACATCGTGACATGGTCATTTTCGAGAACTGGGTCGGGCACATACTTGTAGTACGGTACCTCAGAAACCACAAGTTTGTATTTCAAAGCAAGTTGCTGGTGAATAATCCTAGCCACTTGGTTATGTCTGTGCAAGTACTCGCCGTTAGCCAGACGAGAACAGCCAGAGATAATATGTCTGATGGACTCACCTGGGCGGTGGCATGCCCGACACACGTCAACCGTCCCGTCCTTCATAATATATCTCCGGTATTCGTTATATTATTATTTTTTACGTCTCTTGACATTTCTCGGGACCCTGGGGTCCCGGACCTTTAGAAGGCGTACGAGGGGCCAAAGCCAACTCGCAGAGGCTCGTCAGACGTTTTTAATGAAATGAGGCACCAACCGACGATTATCCCTGTATGTACTATGCAAGTGCACCCAAGGACAACCCACGGTTGGTGTAGGACTATTGCAGGATATGGAAACAAAAATATTGGACTATGGGTTTGGGTGGCTTAAGTTGGCTGGTGACCTGGAACTATGGGAGGACTATGGCCCCTGCCTGATCAATGTTTTATATGTACACGGATAAAATAGCAGGGGGTGACTTGCACACTCAATAATGGGCCCCCGGAAACTGTCGCTAGCACATAGTGACGTAGCGACAAGGGGGCAACACGTCCTGAGGCGCTTGAGGAGTGGAGAGGTATTCCACGGCTTTCAGAACAATCCCAGAGCCCGGAAGATGGTCAAGATCCCTACGAGCACTTACTGAAATACTTCCTTCCTCCGAGCACGTTTGCTCTTGCGAATCTCCACTCAAGCCGGCCAATTAAGGCAAGAATGAGGTAGGAGCTCTGTTCCTCGTCAGTGTTCACTCCAGCCGGCCAATAAAGGCAAGCCAGAGATGAGGAACAAGATTTCTCCCGGGAGATAGGGTCCGTGGGGTCGCTACTGCCCAACACCTCGCCACATGCTGCCCTGCGGGTTTCTGTATCTCTCTTGGTCTGGCTCCTCATCCTAGACCTGTTCCGGCAAAGTAAACTCTACCGGCACAGACCTGGAGTTTGGAGCGCGCAAGCCCCACCACGCCGTCAACGTAGAGATACGGCGGTGGGGGTATATAAATATTATTATTAAGCGATTTTCCTGTAGATGTTTTTTGACTAGCATCAAACACTACGCGTTTATTTAGTTGTTACGCTATCTTCACGGAGAACGCCGTGATGTGGTAAAATATTATATGGCATCTTGTAATCGTCATCAATACGGGTCATGTGTCCTAGGCTTAAGTACTCCTGCATGAAATCGCTATACATGTGTTTGTATTGTGGATTGCGATCAAGTTTACGCTCTAATGATAGCAATCTGGTTTTAGCAATTCCATAGCTATCGCCTAGTACTTCCGCTGATTCCTTCAGTGGAATCTGAACCGAAAACCGACCGTTGTCTACCCTCTTAGTAGTTTGTACAAATAGATTTTCACATGACTTTTCTTCTATAGAAAGATGCCGCCGACCTGAATAAGGAATTTCTTCGATTTCCCAGAATTTTCTTAATTGTGTTGTTTGAACAACGTGACACTGAACTTTATTTGTGTGAAAGTTTTCAGTGTATAAAGGACCCAAAATTATCCACCCTAGTTTGGTATTAACCAAATAAGGTCCGGAAGATAAACGAATTTTACCATTAACAATTAAATCCCAGAAACAATCTGCACCGATTAATAATTCAATGTGTGAGGGTGTACAGAAATTTGGATCCGCTAACCTAATATCTTTAGGTAAAGAAATATTGTTAATGTGAATACTTGTGGCCGGTATAGTCGACGTAATGCTAGGTAAAACAAGACATTTAATGTGCATATCATGATCGCCGTATGTGGATCTAAGATGAATTTCGCAGGAATGGACTGCCTGTGTGACTGAAAATCCTATTCCGCTAATTTGGCAAGTGGACTGTATACGTTGTGTGTTTAGTTTTGTACATAAAGAATCTGTGATAAAACAGTGTTGACTGCCGTTATCTAACAATGCACGAGCTTTATAATATTTATTTTCTTTTCCAACGATTTCAACTATAGCTGTCGATAGTAAAACAGATTGTAAACGTGTTTACTTAGAAAACTTTTACAATCTTATCTTTATTGTGTGAATTTAAGACTGTGTGAAAATTCTGAACTACTGACGACGAGCTATTTTGCGAATTTGTTGTCTGATGCGCTTGATCTACAGATTGCACAGTGCTATCTGTATTAAACTCATTGTGTAAAAGACTGTTATGTTTGCTATAGCATTGCTTGCAAGGACCGGCCTGACAATCACTGACTGAATGCCCTGTCCATAAACAATTAATACAGAGATTCTTGTTCTTAATGAACTGAAGCTTATCTTGTGAATTTAAATCCAAAAATTGTTGACACCCATACAACGAATGTTTTCCATTACATTTAAGACATGTGCGGGTAGACTTAAAAAACCTTTTATTGTTTTGAGTAGCAGCAAAACTGTGAGATTGTTTTTTAATAGAACTCTGACTTGCTTGAGAAGACTGAGAAGTAGTAACTTTAAGTATTTCCAAAGTATCAGCCTTATCCTTTAAAAACTGTAGGAGCGAATCTAAGTTAAATATTTTATTTGAATTGCTTACACTGGTATTTTTAAACTGTTCCCACTCTTTTTCAATAGTTACATCTACTCGTAACTTTGTAGTTATGAGGTAAATCAGCAAGGTGTCCCAAGATTCAGTAGGCTCACCAAGAGTTTTCAAAGTTCGCAAATTCTTAAGGGGACTACAGGACCTAAACGTGCCTAAACGCAAGTTTTATAATGCCTAAAAGAATATGATCCACTGCAGAAAACAATATCAGAAAAATATATGATATTCTTCAGGATATATGCTAGTATGATAGTGTGTTGAAAACATAATACAACTAATTTGATACGATAGAAAAAATCATGAAGATACCTCTAAAAATTTCTTTTAACGATTAATAATTTACATGCAATCATTCTGATTTTTTGTCAGATTATTTTATAAGCTACATATTAGCATAATAGTGTTTTAATTTTCCAGTCCAATCAATAGATTTTTTGTAAATCGCTAACTGCTTCTATTTTGCAATAAATTACCTGTGTCGTGTCATCGCGCTTCTCTTTCATTTCTATGCAGTCCGACAGTGACCGCGCTTTAGCTGTTGTAAGCCTCTTAAGTACCGTATCTATTAGTTTCCAAATTTGTGCAGGCGATTCCTTAATTACGGCTGACATTGAGAATAACGCTTTGACGTGATTGTGTATCAACAATTTATTATTATTATTATATCTATTCTCAATAATTTCCCACGCAACAATATAATTATCAGAAGAGAACTCCAAAGACTTAATAACTTGCAACGCATTTCCGGACAGAGATGATCTTAAATAATTAAACTTTTGGATCTGATCAAGTTGTTTAGAATTGTGAAACATTGATAAAAATTTATCCCTAAATTCTAACCAATTATCGTAATTACCGTCAAAGCTTGGAAGCGAAATAGTTGGCAATTTCACTAAACTATTGGAATTCCACGTGTGTTCTGAATCATTGGATTTGTACTTATGCTTACTACTACTCACATTTATTAAACAATCAGCTTCAGCGACTGAACTGTCACTGACTGTAAGAATTATCGAAAGAATTACTGTTTGATATTCATAATTTATTGTTTTTAATGTACTACCTAATTCAAACACAATGCGAATAAATAAATAAATAAGACTCTATACTCTAATTGTTCTGACATGTCTTGTTCCGGCACCAATTCCTCGATTAATGATTGAATTCTACTAAACTCCTGATACAAACCTTGAGCAGACTTTATGCGTAATTCTAATTCTGTTTTTTGCTTAGGATTAATTTCGTTACCTACTAACAAATTTACACATTTTTCGAACTGTGTGAGTATACCTGTAATGGTACCTCGTTTCTTTTTTAAATCTGCTAGCTTTTTAATATCCTCGGGCAAAGTCATTGTGGCAATTTATGGAAGGTGTGGGTACTCACGATTTTCTGCGGCACGCATTTGGTGAACAAAGCGCGCGCAAAGCTGGTCTATGCGTTCCTGTATACACAAAAGCACGATTTTAGCACACACAGAATGAATAGGTAAGGAGGAAGGATTGCCAGGCACCCCTGAAGTCTTCCACTGGTAGCGTGGTGATGATCCGGCTCGAAGGACCAATGTTGAGGTGTGTCCTCGTTCATCGGGAAATGATTATCAAGGGTGATGGCAGCAAAATGAATGGTTTATTCTCTCTTGTGAAAAATAGATTTATTGAATAGGTAAGTACAGAATAAGTTAAGAGAGGAAGGCCGAAGTGGAAAGAAGGGTCGTGTCCCGGTGGATCCGCTATTTATAGGAAGAATTCACTGCCCTCTCCTGGCAGCTCGACGAACTCCGCAGCTCGATGACGTCGCGGGCGCACTACAATTAAGTGACAGCCCGCGCGCTGTGAGCCCATCAGATGTCTTCGTCGTTTTGCCCGTCGTTGGTAGATCGCGCTGTCCTCAACAAATTCACTTATGTCAGGTGTTAGTACTCCATGGTTAATTTCCATCGCAAACATTGAGTTACATTTATAGTGATATCTTTAGGTATTATGATTTATGGCAGTCTTGTTATTTGACAAGTAAATAATCAGGGTAGGTTGGTAGGAAATCTTGTTTTGGTAAGTGTTATTCAGTACCGGCAATTTAGTCAGTACAGGTAAAGTATGAAAGTTTTAATATGGAAGTTATCAGGCAATGTATTTATAATGAGCCCTTTATTGGTTATCTGATGTTGAAAAAAGTCTTGCAGGTAGCCCTCAGTGATAGAGGTACCTATAGGATGAAATCGTACATCTGTCTTTTTTGGTGTGTTGTAATGTTTGAATAATGTACAAATTGTCAGTATAAAGTACTCTTGTTAGTACTGGGAATTTTATTTGTAATTTTCTGCCAATCAAATATGGTGGAGGTCTCAGTTAAATAGCAGTTTTAGGTTCAGAATGAGACAGAATTTTCTATTTTGTTTGAGTCTGAAGTTTATATTTAAATTATTTGTAAATCTGTGATGTATTTTAATTCATCTCAGTATTTACTTGTAATGGTGTTAAGAGTTACTATATTGAGTTTGATAGGTAGGTATCAAATATGTAGTTTATTGTATTTTGTACCCACAACTAACAACAAGATCAGTGGCATGTAATTGTTTTGTAGGCATTTGGTTGGTGCATTCCGGTATCAGTCTTGCTGAGTTATTGTTTTGAGGTGTAGATATAAGCCGGGTTGTTATTGGGGTCCACCAAAACTATTCGTTTTCATTATTGAGTGATTCCTGTTATTGTAGTTAGTTGTAGGATGTATTAATTTGTTATTATTTGTTTTGTATCAATATCCGGAATCCATCTTGAGTCAAGCACCCGTCTTTTAGCCTGTTGTCAGCATTTCCTTTGCCTCTCCGCTGGTGGCGCCCTCTATACTTACCGTTGATATTAAGTATTTTAAGCGCGCATCGGGTGATGGCCCGATTTACCGACATTACAGCGTCGTTTTTCGCGCCGTTTAGTTGTTAGCGTTATTCAAACTTCGCGAAAAATGTCTACCTACTTAATTCATTTAAAAGTTTGGTAAAAACTATTTCAGTTTTAGATTCGTGAAATTTTTTACCTCTCCGTTGTTATTATGGAAAATTCTAATAATAATTTAGAGTAGGAAAGTGTTATTGACGGCTCATTATTGGGTAAACGGGTTCGATCTCGGACACCAAGTACAGATAGTGATGGTGATTTTTCTACGAGTAGTGGACCCAATCCTGAGAAACGCAGAGCGAGAAGGGACTCCCAAACCGTGAGTTATGCACAATTTGAGTTTTTATCACAACAATTGGTTTATTTAACAAACCTTATGTTGAAAAATTCCGACGTTGTAAATACGAATTCTAGTGCTAAAAACAATACGTTCAGATTTTGTCGGAAGTCAGTACAACGGTAAAAGATCCAGCGAATGAATCATTTCTTAAGGAAATAACGGAACTGAGCGTTTTATGCGCAAAATAAATATTCAGCTACCCCCCGGTTTTGTCGAGTTAAATTTTAACGACGAACTAAAGTGTTTTAGCGAATTCACGCTCATATTTTTATTAGAACGATCTTTTGTTGGATTAACGAATGCTTCACTTCCTAAAATACGAATTGCATAAAACATTAAAATAATTGGCGGATTGTTCAAAAGAACGATTGTGTCTCACAAACGAATAAACACAACACGTTATTTGAAAAAGTGGAGACTTTATTTTCGAAAGAATCCGCGTATAGTAAGGCTACTGACTTGTTACAAATAGTGTGCGGTCGTAGACCCGATTTAATAAATATACGTCGAGAGGCTGTGTTGCGCCAGATTTCCGAAGGCTTTCATCGCGATGAAATACATAAAATTCCTCTAGTACAGCACAGTCCAAAACTACCTTCAACAAATTGGGGAGGGGTTGGATAAATTTACTGTATCAGTACACAGTGTACATACAGTACCTCAAACTTATTCTAAAGATTATTTTGATCAAAATCGAAAACCGTCGACTAGTAATTTTACAACCTGATGATAGACGTCGATACGATATCAATAAAGGACAAAACCATGGCTCACACGCTTCACAACAAAACAAAAATCGAGCAAGCAACCATCGAGCTAAACCTAGGGGAAATAAATCGCAATCGCAGGCATAAAAAACCCCAATATGACCATACAGATTCAAACCTTGTTAGGGTCAAGTGTACCTGCAGAACGAACGCCCAACTTCCTGTCCACGTTCTTTTTGGTACCGAAGTCTGATCAGACCTTCCGTCCTATCTTCAATCTGAAGCAACTGAATCAGTTCGTAGTAGCCAAACCATTTCAACTATTCAGTCACTTTCGTGTTTAATTTTTTTTGCAACAACAAGATTCGATGACGAAACTAGATATGAGCCAAGCATGTTTTTACGTGGCCATCGCACAGCAGCATCGCAAGTAGGTTCCTGAGATTAAATTATCATCTAAATTCACATCAGTATCAGCTACTTCAAATGACTTGTTTTGTTTGCCGTTCGTCCTTTCATCGGCACCCAGAACGTTGGCCTCAATAACCAATTGGGTGGCGGAAATGCGGAATTCCTGAGGAGTCACGATTTCCTTCTAGTAAACCAGTCAACATCGCAGTTGGAAGACGACATCGTATTCACGATAAAGATTCTTCATTTACTGGGGTGGTTAATCAACCTCGAAAAGTCTGTACTGACACAATGCCTCGAGTTTAATTCTCGGCATAACATGGGACACAAAACGCAACGCAAAGTCCCTGTCGGAGCCGAAGTGCCTATCGCTACGCAAAGCACTTCACCAGCAGCTCCAGACAAGCAAGTGGTCCCTCAAACATTACCTAACTCTAATGGGGAGACTCAACTTTGCAACGTTCGTGACTCCGAGAGGTCGCCTTCACTGTCGCACTCTGCAATACTACAGTCGACAGCTGTTGGTGAAACATCCGTACCGGCTGATACCTATCCCTCAACCAGCTCAGTCAGAGATGGAGTCGTGGTGTCAAGCTATAGGAAAGTCGATGCCGATCCACTTGAGCTCGGTGACACACTTATTGACTACAGACGCATCAGACTACGGATGGGGGGGAACAACTCGGCAATACAAATATTATGGGAACCAGGATGAATTCATATGGCATGCCAACAAAAAGGAGATCAGCACGGTAAATAATTTGGTACTAAAAAAAAAGCTGCTGTTAGAAAGATAAGACAGTTAACAGATGTAGAAACCGCGCGTTTGGTCTATTTTAGCTACTTCCACAGTATTATGTCGTATGGCATTTTACTGTGGGGTCGGGCTGCTGACATTGAATCTATATTTATTTTACAAAAGAGAGCTGTCAGAGCCATTTATAATCTACATCGTCGCGAATCTCTCAGGGAACTATTTAAAAGGATTAATATTATGACAGTACCTTGCCAATTCATTTATGAAAATATTATGTATGTAAGAAAAAATCTACATATTTTTTATAAAATAAGCGATAGACATAATTTTAATACTAGAAATAAAGATAAGATAGATCAACCATTTTTCAGATTATCTAAAGTATCTTCATCTTTTATGGGGTACTGTGTTAAATGTTACAATAAAATACCTTGTGATATATTACAATTAAATGAAAGAAAATTTAAAACTCATATTAAAAGTACACTTTGTAAACAAGCATATTACAAATTAGAGGATTATATCCAAGATAAGAATGCTTGGAAACATGCTGGTCCTGCTCCATAGGATAATCTAGAATCTAGACAAAATCAAACTGGTTGCTAATTTAAGTTGTATGAATTATTATTTTTATTATATGACAATGATTTTACATTCTGTGATTACTTCCTCACACACTGACTTATTAATTGTAAAATTTTAAGAAAATCGTCTACTTTTACAATGTTTGTAAATATGTGAGAACCATGCATCTATCACATAAGTAATTAATTTATCTTTCGTTGCTTCATTTTTATTAATTCTTCTTTTTACCTATTGTGGTAAAGTATTTTTTTTTTTTTTTTTTTAGTTGCATCGTCTTCACATATAATTATGTAACTAATGTACGTACATATACAAAATATTGTAACACTTTTTAAAAGAGTAACGGTGGAGTTTCTTGCCCATTCTTCTCCATTCGAAAACTACCTTTTGGAAGGAGCGACTAGAATCAATTCAATTTTTTTTGTAAACTTTGACGTTCAAAAGTGCCTAACAAGGGCCTATTTGAAATAAATGATTTGACTTTGACTTTGAGCAACTCCAAAATGCACAGATACTGCTGCAAATCGACAATCGGACAGTAGTCTCGTATATAAACAAGGAGGGTGGCTCAAAATCCAACTAACCCGACAGTTTCTTGCTGTTCGACAAGTAGAACATTCATCTGACAGCACATTATAATCCGGGCAGATTCAATGCGGAGGTGGATGCTCTTTCTCGGCGGAAGGCTTGCCCAGATTGGCACCTCACAAGGACAGCAACGACAATAAAATCTTTCGAATGTGGGGCACGACGACCTCTTCGCATCGAGAACAACTTTGTTTCTGCCACCAAATCTTATTTCCAGAGTTCCCAGACACCTGAACCGAGACGTCGGAGACTACATACTGATTGCCCTGAACTGGAACAAAGTATTTTGGCAGGCGGATGTTCAACGGCGAGTGCGACATTCCCCTTTTTCTGATTTCAGATCTAGCCGGCACTCTGATAGACACCAGTACAGGAACGCATCCGCCGCAGATGCAAGAACTACACTTGGTGGCATGGCTGATTTCGGGTGGCCAGATATTTTGGCGGACTGGATAGATCAGATCAAGAACAAAAACTCCTAATAATAACCTGGATTGGCTCCACAATCAATACCTGCAGACCAGCGTGGCGCAGATGGAAGCGATGGTGTCGTATTCAATTTAATACAAATACCCTAATGCGGATCGATCAAGTAGCTCGATATTTAGCACATTTACAATGTCATATAGGTCTTGCCACTGTATCCAAATGGATACAGCAAACGAAACTTCCTTCAAATCCCACTGCATCCAAATGGATACAGCAAACGAAACTTGCTTCAAATCCCTCTGTATCCATTTGGTAACGGCATGTACACGCGGCTTAAATCACTATTATAACTGTAAAATAAGGGCTAATATCGTCTGTGGGTTGTTTCACTCTATGGCCTGACGGATATTCTCAACTAGACCTAAAATAATCAAAAAATTACAGGTAACACCAAAAAATTCTGAAAATGTCGAGAGTGACGTAAAGCGCACGTCAAACCGCGGGAGTTGAACTATAAAACATTTCTTTTTTTTTGTTTTGTAGGGAAGACAGGTTGAAGAACTATTTTGGTACATAAATCTGTTATTTCAACTTACACACACGTATTGTTTTGTCTTTAAATCTTTAGTTTTAAAACATATAGAAATCTACTAAACCACCAATTTGGAACCCTAACGTTGTATTGCAATACATGAGTACTTACAACTTTGACGAAAATAATATAATTCATTTATTGAGACATGACACTCTTCTACTACTAGGTCGCAGGGTTCACGATCTTACATTGTTTCAAATTAATAGCACCAGTTTAGTTGATGAAGATACCTCTATTGTATTGTAGCTACCATTTGGTTCTAAAAGAGACAACCATAACTATAGGCAGTCTGGATGGAGGCTTAGGCTTATCCTTATAAAAACCTATTTGATTTTTGGTTAAGACGATTAGTATAACTAAGTCTAAACCGTCGAGTAAATAATAAAAATAAAGTAAAACTATTACTGAAGGGGGCATCGATCACTTGATCGATGGAAGGGGGATATAAAACCTGCATTGGCGGGTCGCTGAGGTCTCTTTTTAAAGCTAGTGGTATTGATGCAACTCCAGGATCAGTATATAAGATCTGCAGTAGCTTCTCTCAATTTGTTAGAAAAATTTCCGATTGATCAAATTCTTGCAACTAGTAACTGGAAAATGATTCATACCTTCCAAAGTTATTCTCAAAGGGAATTGCAAAACGATTCGAATATTCCCAATCATTTTCCTTTATCTAATTTTTGGATCCTGTTCATTTGAAAGATTACCGTTATTTTTCGTTAGTTATTTATTTTATTACATATGTAATGTGGCTGCAAGCAGTATATCATACATAATTAAATATTGTAATACATTTACATATTTATACATAATTATTTTTTATCAACCCTTTTTTCTTATACACATTATAGCGTCTTAGGGTTAAGCGCCAGGTGATACCAAACACATCACTCAAGATGGATTCCGGATATTGATACAAAACAAATAATAGAGAGTTTTACATAAAATAAAACTTACCTATTATTTTTTCATCAATATCCGGAATCCAGGTAAGGTCTACCTGGTGCATCATGAGTTCCATAATGACGGTAAATCGAGCCATCACCCGATGCGCACTTAAAATACTTAATACCAACGGTAAGTATAGAGGGCGCCACCAGCGGAGAGGCAAAGGAAATGCTGACAACAGGCTAAAAGACGGGTGCTTGACTCAAGATGGATTCCGGATATTGATGAAAAAATAATAGGTAAGTTTTATTTTATGTAAAACTCTCTATTTAATATAACAAATATCAACTTCTGTTGCACTAGTTTTACATTTTCTCAATAGGACCGGTAAGTTTTCTTTATCATCCTGAGTGTATGTCTTGTGGTTTTGATTTATTGATTACTTGTTATTGTTTGTAGCAATGAAGTTGTATGCTCGAGTTTGTTAAATGTATCTTTTTGTATATCAAATACAGTAAGTTGCAATTCATTAGAGAAGATATTACTTTTGTTCTGGTTTTAGTTTGGTGGAAGTGAACATTGACATTATCAGGTATTTTGTTGCATCAGCCAAGTCTGTCAACAGTTTGTGTATGTCTTATTTATTTGTTTATTCACTCCAAACATACAAGTATCCATAGAGGCTAGACCCTTACCCTTCCTATGGTTATGTTCTTCGTAAGCGTAGGATCAGTCATTGCTTTCCTTATGACAGAGGTAACCAGTGCAATTTGGTTGTGGAATATCTCAATCCCTTGTTCCCTCAGTTTAGAGGAGTCTGGGAGTAAGGCATATGCCTTATGAATAAGTATGAGCATGGAATTATGCTTTGTAGGGGGTCGATGAATCATTTGTCATCAGCCATTGTATCACAGAATCATTTTAACACAGTATCTTGTACTAGTATTTGAATGTATGAGTGTAAAATTACACAATTTTGCTCTGTTGTTTTAATTTTCAAAATAGATATCATTTATCAATTTATTTCAGGGTAATTAAGCCACCTAGTGCTTAGGTAAGACACTGAGTATCTTGTACATGTGATTTCTTTTAATTAGGTATATTTGTTTGTTAAAAATAGTAACTCAGGGGTATAGCCATGAGTATAAGTATAATAGCATTTTAATGGGCTGGTGTTTATATCAGTAACAGATATGTGTAACATTAGCTGATAAGGAGTAATCCGTCAAGGCGGACTGTGCTTCAATAATGTTATTATCCTTGATGTCAAGCTAGATCACACATGGTATTGGTTTAACAGTTATGATCATCTTATGCTAAGCTTGTGCACACTGTTGGTGATGTGTATGTGTGGTGGTCAGGAACTCAGGACTTCTTCAATAATTACTTTTAAATGATTTGATGAGTATATTTAGATGATTAGGTGGTCAAAGTTTACATTAGTTTTATTGATGCACGCAGCGCATAAGTACGTGCACTCCCGTTTGATCGGTCGGTCAAGTGAGCACTCTGCAGCCGTCGGGCGCGGAGCGGCCGGCGGTGGCGCACAGTGGGCTGAAAATCGACTCTCATAGACATATAATACTTTTTTCCCAAATGTCCACTTTTATGACTTGAAAATGTTTTGTTACACTAAATACATGCCTAAAAATATCAACATTATGGAATAGCATTGCAAAAAACGCAAACAGAATTTTTTCATTAAAAATTACTATGGAGCTGGCATGAAAAAGTCGTATATCTCCGCCAGCGTTCAATTGGCCCTAATTCCCTTGCAGGATATTAAACCTTGAATTATTTAAAAAAAATTGACATACTCTCTGAACCGGCCAGTGCCGCGAAACGTTTTTTTTAAATCACTTTCGATTAAATATTTTCAATTTTTTTTTTTTACCAGATGTTTAACTAAATTTAAGCTTACACGGACTACTTAAACGATGAACCCGACCACTACTTTGTATAAACACGCCACATGATCATAAAAAATTTAGTTTCAAAGACCTAATTATGTAACGATCTTAATTATCGTCATTATTTTATGAGTTTAAGTAATATTGTTATTCATATCTATTCTTTTAGTTAGCTAATGAGGGTTGTGAGTAAATGAGTTTAATGATCATACTAATTAACATCGTTGCAATAAATAGGAGAACTCAAAATAAAATCAATTCATTTCGCTTTACGCATTGAAAGTACAAACAGTAATAACATCACATCACCGTAAACATGGAAAGCATCGTAACAAATCTGGATATGTTCGTTATTTTAAAAGGTTCAGCCAAAAAAAACGATTATCAGTTTTTATTTGAGACAGTGTTATCTCGAGTGAGATGTAGTTTATCTGAGGAAGATCGTGTGACGTTTAAAGAATTTTGCCGGAAATTTACGAGAGCAGTAGAGAAGCGTTGGCATTCTGTAAGCCGAAAAATGGAGTTATTTCGAAAGGAATATGGAAACTGGCTTCAGAAAAATGTCGACTGGCCTAGCTGCATCAAAGAAACTGTTCAGGAAGCTTCGACATTTGTCGCTCATGGGGAAGAAGAGCCATCAACATCATCAGTTGGTACTATGACTAAAAGGAAACTCCCTAGAAAACCTTTTGAAGAGTTGGGAACGAAGCAAAAGAAGAGACGGAGTGGTGATCATTTGAACAGTGATTGCAGTGAACTTGTATATGCAGCTTGTACCAAGTTGAAGGAAGATGGAAGAGATAATATTGCTTCTGTGATTGAATACATAATGAAAAATCCAGAAACAGTTAATAGATTCCAAGACTTGATCAAAAAACCGGCCGGCAAGGACACTTTTACACCCCTAAAGTCGCTTGGATTAATGCTATCTCTTAAATTATCAAAATGGCAATATACAACTTTGAGAGAATCAGCAATTCGAGAAGGTATTAGAGACTTATATCCATCCTACTACAGAGTGCAAAAAGCAAAAAAAGTGTTATCCACCTGAACATGAAAATTCCATCACGGTTACAGATAGCTCAGCCAGAATTTCTCTGCAGGCTCTCTTGGACTTAACAGTTAATAGAATATTTAAATCTTTACCACAAGATTTAAAGCAAAAAGAACTGATTTTAATTTCTAAATGGGGTTTTGATGGAGCATCTAGCCAGAGTAAATATAAACAAAAATTGGATTCTATTCAAGATGACTCCAGTATTTTTATGACATCATTGGTGCCATTAAAACGGACATGTGAAGAAAATACAGTTTGGCAAAACCCGAAACCTTGCTCTGCATTGTTTTGTCGTCCGGTGCAGTTTAGTTTTATTAAAGAAAGTGAAGCAGTAGTGAAGGAAGAAGAACAGATAATGAAGGATGAAATATCTGCTCTCCACCCAACTGAGTGCAACAGCAATACAATTAGCGACATGATGGAGTTTGGGATTTCTTCACTTCATGCGCGTATTAATATGATGGAATGCCTTTTACACATATCCTACAGATTGGACATTAAAAAGTGGGCTGTTAAAGGCAAAGCTGACCAAGATGTGAAGGACGCAAGGAAGAAATTAATTCAAGATCGCTTCAAAACAGAACTCGGTCTGCTAATTGACATGGTGAAGCAGGGTCATGGAACTACCAACGATGGCAACACGGCCAGAAGATTCTTTGAATTTCCAGAAAAAACCGCTGCTATCACAGGATTAGATGAAGAACTAATCCGAAGATTTGCTGTAATTTTACAAACAATAACGTCAGGGCGTACAAGACTGCTGAGAGATACGTGGAACTATATAACTGGTACTATATGTCTGCAACAGTCCACAAAGTTCTTCTTCATGGAGCTGATATCATTGCTTCCAACGCAATTGTCCCAATTGGGAGTCTTTCGGAAGAGGCATCGGAAGCCTGGAACAAGGATTTTAGAAGATTCAGGGAACACCACTCCCGTAAGAAGAGTAGAGTGAGTTCTAATGAGGATATTTTTAATTTCCTTCTTCTTTCGTCAGATCCACTTGTTTCATCAACCAGACCCATTTTGGACGCAAAAAAAAAGAAAATTTTCTTTGAGGAAACGCTGACACTTAAAACTTCAAGAACCTGAATTCGAGTTTACGGATTTTTCTCAGTTAGACTCCGACTCTGAGTTAGATTCAGATGACAGTGACTCAGAATAGTTTTAGTTAGTTCTTTTTTTCCTTTATTTTTGTTAATATTTATAATTATGTATTAGGTTTATCTTTTGTATTCATAAAGTTATTTTTTTTTAACATTGAAAGTTGTCGCTTTTGTTTACTTTTTCAATAGTTGTTTGTTTTTTTCCTTAATGTTTGTGTACTTAGAAATTAAATTAGTGTAATCTGTAAACTATTTTTTCACTACCCTCATTAGCTAACTCATAGGATAGGTATGAATAATAATATTACTTAAACTCATTAAATAATGACGATAATTAAGATCGTTACATAATTAGGTCTTTGAAACTTAATTTTTTATGATCATGTGGTGTGTTTATTCAAAGTAGTGGTCGGGTTCATCGTTTAAGTAGTCCGTGTAGAGTTTAAGCTTAAATTAAGTTAAACATATGATTTAAAAAAAAAAATGAAAATATTAAATCGAGTGATTTTTAAAAAAAAGTTTCGCGGCACTGGCCGGTTCGGAGAGTATGTCAATTTTTTTAAAATAATTCATGGTTTAATATCCTGCAAAGGAATTAGGGCCAATTGAACGCTGGCGGAGATATACGACTTTTTCATGCCAGCTCCATAGTAATTTTTAATTAAAAAATTCTGTTTGCGTTTTTTGCAATGCTATTCCATAATGTTGATATTTTTAGGCATGTATTTAGTGTCCCAAAACATTTTCAAGTCATAAAAGTGGATATTTGGGAAAAAAGTATTGTATGTCTATGAGAGTCGATTTTCAGCCCACTGTGTGGCGCGCTCGGCTCGTCCCCTCCCCCGCCCCTCGTACATGAAGATCCCCGCGTTCGGTTAGATGCGTAAACATAGCCTCCGCCTTGGAAGGACCCGCTTCCAGTGAAGTGCAGAAATATCACGAACCAGCTCCGGAACCATCTTCTTCACCATCGAGGAGTAAAGGGCATAATTTTGTGTAAGCCCGTCTGATTACTCCAGTCTCCGTTGTTATGTCTGCGACTCTAGAAATGCCGTCGTTTCCGGTAAAAGTCTTGGTGACTCTGCCGAGGCGCCATCTTAACGGTGGCAAATTTTCCTCTTTTATAAGAACAAATGTTTCAGGTTTAATGTCTTGGTCCTTGTTCTTCCATTTAGTTCTCCTTTGTAGCTCTGTAATATATTCTCTCGTCCATCTCTGCCTTAAGTGTTGTCTCAATTGTTCTACTGTTGCATAGCGCGACAGTAATGTTGGCGTAGTCGTGATATTGTCACAGGCTGCTGCAGTAAGTGGACGACCGATGAGGAAGTGCGCCGGCGTCAGTGGCAGGACGTCAGTGGGATCAGAGTATAATGGGGATATAGGACGTGAGTTCAGAATAGACTCGATTAATGCTAACACTCTGTGCTGAGCTCTTCGTAGGTTAAATGCGCATTACCGACCACTTGACCGAGACGGTATTTGGCAGACTTAACCCCTGCCTCCCATAGACCACCGAAGTGAAGAGAGTACGGCGGAATGAACGAGAACCTAATATTTTCATTAGCTGTATAATTGATGATATAATTAATATTATTTTTATCATTTATGAACGTATTCAATTCCTTTGAAGCTCCGACGAAGTTTTTCCCGTTATCGGAAAATATCTCCGCAGGTTTGCCTCGTCTGGATATGAACCTATTTAGAGCGAGTATGTAGGCTTCGGTACTGAGACTGGTAACTACTTCCAAAGGAATAGCCTTTGTTGAGAAACATATTAAATAAACAGATTTAACATTTTTCTAATTTTGCCCCTCTTCCTTTACGACTCAGTATGAACAGTGGTCCGGCGTAATCTACGCCGCAACGATAGAAAGGAAACTGCGATTCTAATCTCTTAACTGGTAAGTTGCCCATTTGAGCCTTTATTGTTTTGCCTTTTATACTATTACAAACAACACAAGTAGGTACGAGTGGTTTTCTTAGATAAATTCCTACCACCGATTTACTGGCCACCAATTTTCCCGTAAAGTGGACAAAAGTAGTTGAGGCCCAGCGTGCTATAAACGATGGTGCTCGTATTTAAATAAAAGTATCGTGTAATTATGTTTACTATACAACACTACCGGGTGTTTTTTATCAAATGTAAATTCAGGTGAATTTTTTATCCTACCCCCAACTCGCATGAGTCCGTATTCATCTAAGAACATATTAAGACCAGATAAATTACGATTGGATTTTGTTGGCAACTTATTTTTTAAACATTCTTATTCAACCGGAAAAGATTCCCTTTGTGACAATCAAGACAAAATAACCATCGAGTTATTGAGCTCCTTAACTGATTGATAAGGCACCGTTAGCCCGGTTTGATTTAACTTGAATTCGTGTGTTAGAAATAAAACGCAACACATACGTCATTGTGTGTTTTAAACGATTTTAAGAAGAAAACCTATTAAATAGGTTTAGGTCTGTACCTACTTGACATTCCATTGCAACAGTATTTAACTTGAGCTCCGGTAATTCATTAAAATTAATACTATGACAGACGGACGTAAGACCTTTTTCCCAATTCGCGTAAACAACTCGGACCGTGCTACCATAAATCAGAACTTTGAAGCGCATCTATGCTGACGCCGCGCGAGACTAAAGCTTCATGCAGACCAGCGCGACGTGACAGCGCGACGCGACACCGCGACGCGACACCGCGACGCGACACCGGTTATTGTTATACCATCAAGTTTTCTTAGAAATAGTATTGTTCGTGTCGCGGCGCGCGTCGCGCTGGTTTGTACGAGCTTTAAATCGGCTGGGTTCTGCTTACCCTTTATATGTAACCAGGAACATCCTTCAGTAAGGTCATTGATCTCTACCACCCTATTCTGAACAAACGGCTTTAAAGAACTCGGTGTCATATTTAACCAGCCTAATACTGTCGTTGAGTCAGACCATAAATAAACATTTTTAAATTTAATCTTAATTACCTACCTTATTTATTTTGTTATACAACCTTGCACCTAACAATGCAGCGCATAGCTCAAGACGCCGAATACTGACCGGTTTTACAGGAGCAACTTTACCTTTTGCACACAATAAACGAACTGATAACGCATCGACTAAATTACAAAACGTGCGGAAATAGGCACAGGCGCCGTACGCGCTCTGGGAGGCGTCGCAAAAACTATGCAGTTCAACTTGTATATTATCGTTACATAAATCGTCTATATCGTGTCGAGGGACCCGTATAGTGTGTAAATAATTTCATGTTTTTATGAAATTATTCCAATTTAATTCAATGTTTTGTGGAATAGGATCGTCCCATCCAATTTTGCATACTTAACCATAATTTCTGCAAAATAATCTTTGCAATTATAATTGTCGGTGACAATAGGCCTAATCAGTCATTTTGCGAAACGATCGATAGAATAATTCTTTTGGTAATAATCGGAGCATTTTCGTTACCAAGTTTTGTTATGAAATGAAGTTCGTTGCTCGCACAAAACCAACATAAACCTAATGTTTTGTTTTGACAATTCTCTCCTAAAGACATATCTTTTGATGAAGTATTATTACCTATTTGATAATGTACTTGTGTCCGATTCTGACGCGTCATAATTATAAACCCATTTACGTAATATAAAGCATCCCGAATTCCCGAACTTAACACTTTAGAAACACTATTACATATTTTAGTTAATATCCTTTTATCATCATGACCGGTAATGAGATCATCTACGTAAATATCTTCCTTTATTACATGCGAAACGACGTCATCATTACATTCGATAGCAAGTTGTCGAATGCATCGCATGCTAAGGTACGGCGCAAACGCGGTACCGTACGTCACCGTGTTAGGCCTCTGCCTCGAATTTTGCGGGCAGCGGGGCGGCAGCGGCGGCGGCGCGGGAGCGGCAGGATCTTATGCGTAAAATCAAATGGACCGGTTCTCGAAAACAGCGGCGTGGCAGCGGCGCGGGGGCGGGCAACGAGCGGTGCACTCCAGTCAAGCGGTGACCGCCCGCATTGCGCGTTTGCATTGTAGTATAGTGTTGTACATTTTTCACATCGAGCGTTAGGAATAAATTTGAATCAAAAAGATGTTGTCGCCGTTTTTCAGACATTTCGTTCGCGAATAAAAACAAATATCTCGACAACACAACCACGAACACAACTCTACACCGCTATAGTGCCGCGCGATCTGCCCGCTGGTTTGGAGAACAGGTATGCGTTGCCCGCCCCGCTCCCGCGCCGCCGCCGCCGCCGCCCCGCTGCCCGCAAAATTCGAGGCAGAGGCCTTAAGCTGGTACACACCAAGCGGATCGGAAGGATTTTCCCGCCATAAAATGCACTGTAAGTTACGCTGGTCTGGCTGTATAAGTACCTGCCTAAACATTTTCTCGACATCGGCACAAGCTATATGTATACCTATTTTTTTATTTGCGAAATCGTAATAAAACTGAAAATATGTCATTTTGCAAAATAGGACCTGTTAACTGAAGGTTATTCAAAGATTTACCACAAGTTGATTTTGCACTTGCGTCAAAAACTACTCTTAATTAGTGGTAAGTAGTACTGTTTTGCCTAAGGACTCCGTGATGCGGTAAAAAATAAGTAGGAAATGGGTACGATGTAATGCGACTCATATGCCCTAAGCTTAAATATTCCTGTAAGAATGCACTGTACATTATTTTGTAATCTGGATTGTGCGCTAGCTTTCGCTCGAGTGATAAGAAGCAGCTCTCGGCTAACGAAAATGTGTCACCTAGTAGGTACTTGTCTTTAAACTCCAACCACTGATCATACGTGCTAACGTGCCATCAAAGGTTGGCAGCTTACTTGTACTTAATTTAATGGAGGTTATAGGGTTAAACGCCAGTCCCTGTGGATTAAGTACGACGGGATCATTTAAATTTAGCAAACATTTGGCTTTAGCTATAATGGAATAATAGGTACTTATTTTCAAAAGACTCTCTTTCCTCTATTTCGCCTACTAACTGAGTATCTGGCAATAAAATATCTATTTCGTTCTGAATTTTCGAGAAATCTTTCAATAAATCTTCGGCTTTTTGCAAACGAACTTGTAATTCTGTTTTCTGCGCGTAACTTATTGCAGTACCTTCTAATATTTCTAATGACGTAATAAATATAATAACAAACAAAGTCAATTTACATTTGCCTGCCTACATATGCCTCGCTTTTTAACTAAATCTGCTTTCATCGCCTCGGTAGCCATGAGTTGACAGACAAGGGAAAGTAGGTAGTTACGGTTTCAAAGAATAACTGTTGAGTTTACACTTAAATTACACAAATAAAAACACGTATTAGCACTAATCGTAAGGAATGGGTAAGGAATTGGTAACTGAGCCACTGACTGACCTCTGACTTGAGTTGATCTTCGTCTTCTTTATGCAGATTTCTGGATGTTTCGAGTCGAACGGACCATTAAGTTGGTGATGTGTATGTGTGATGGTCAGGAACTCAGGACTTCTCCAATAATTATTTTTAAATGATTTGATGAGTAGGTATATTTAGATGATTAGGTGGTCAAAGTTTACATTAGTTTTATTGATGCGCGCCGCAGCGCATAAGCACGTGCACTCGCGTTCGATCGGTCGGCTCGGTCAAGTGAGCACATCAGCCAGTGTTGCCAGATGTACGATTTAAATCGTATTCATACGATTTTTTACATTTATTTTGCATGTACGATCAAGGGGCAGAAATCGTACGTAAACATACGACTTTTTTAGATTTCATACAACCAAAGTACTAATACCAATATTGCACGTCACTATTTATTATTTTACTTACTAAGTACCAACCCTTCACATCACTAGTTAGTTAGATTTGTCTATGGTTAGGGGATTTCCCTTACATCCCAATGGTTACGTTACTCGGAAGTCGGAAGTTTTTCATTCAATATTTAGTTATTTGAAGTTAAAGTGTGAAAGTTTTTAATCATGGAGGATGAAGATTCAACATCTAATCCAGGCCCAAGTTGCCCTTGTCCTGGAACTCCAAAAAAGACTGGCTGAGCAACGAAACATTAAATGGCACACTTTTAGCCAAACAACATATTAAGCGCTATGGGTGTTATGTGGATTTTTTTCCAACGAGAGAAATGTTAAATAACATGAACAGCAAAACCCTTTACGGGGATAAATAAAGACTTAAAAGTGTGTGTTTAAATTGATTATTTGCTTTAATATAATAAAACAAAGGTTTTGAAAACGTACTTTTTTTTTTTTAGTAGCCTTGTTAGGGAATACGATTTTTTATTCACCCATCGTACGATCGCTCATTCAAAACGTCTGGCAACACTGACATCAGCACACTGCACACTGAGCACAGTGAGCACTCGGCAGCCGTCGGGCGCGGAGCGGCCGGCGGTGGCGCGGTCGGCTCGCCCCCTTCTCCACCCCTCGTACATGAAGATCCCCGGGTTCGGTTAGATGCGTAAACGCACACTATGCCAAATATGTACCAGCTAGCAACACACGATCAATTAACAATCCAGTTAGTGGGGTAGAATCCCGCACTCACTATGGGGAGTATAATACTTTTGCAAGTTTATATACAGGGTGATTGGAAGATGGGTGTAAAGCTTTAAGGTGAAGATAGTATAGACAATTTAGAACCATTTAAGCCATTGTTGTCTTAGACGAAGTCTTACCAAATATTTTTAACCAAATTTTTAAGTTTTTTTTACGGAAATTCTCAAAATTTAATATAAACTGCATAATTATGGCCAAATTGAATGATAAATGAATTCATTTTTTATTTATTTAATTAAAGTAATGTGTAAGCAATCAAGCAAAACATGTTTTAGGCTTCTGTGTCATTAGACATTTTTTTTACAGACATTTAAAGCTAAGAAAAAGTAAAAAAATTGTACAATACGTCTTTTAAACCTTATTAAAAAAAAAAATCTTCGCCTTAAAGCTTTGCACCCATCTTCCAATCACCCTGTATATCAAACAGACAATGTGCAGGGTTAAGTAAGGCTGTCTCGCAGCCTTCATGCTCGAAAATTAGAAGCATTTGGAACCACCTTTTTACAATTTCACCAAGGTCATAGAAATGGGACTTACCTCTTATGACGAGTACATACCAGCGTTAGCTATGTAGAGTAACATCGGTAAGTGCATCACGTACCTCATTGGTAATTTCTCATCCAGCTAGTAATGTGGAATTAACGTTGCTGAGGACATCTCGTGTCCACTGGAGGGGTAATGGTGAAAATCGCATACCAGCTAGCTATGTACAGTAACATCGCTAAGGGCATCACGTGCCTCTCTGGCAGCTTCTCATCCAGCTAGTAACGTGGAGCCTGGAGGTAACGTTGCTGAGGACACCTTGTGTCGACTGGAGAGGTAATGTTTTAACACGTTTGCAGCACACATGCAATAAACAGTGTTATTATTTATTTATTTATTTATTATTATTAAACATACACACACTATCCTTACAGGATGACCCCAATACAATAGTGCATTGCAAACACACAACATAAATAGAAATTCGACTTACGACTATTATCTTATACAGGTTGAAATTTAATTCATGCGACACCTGTTAAGGGGTCATTGTACTCATCATTATGAACAACTTTCAATATGGAACCAACACCGTCACCGCGAAAAACAAAACAGCTGTTCCCTACATTTATGTTCGCATAGCTCGTCAAAATGTAGGAAAAGGCTGGTTTTTTTTTCGCGATTTCGGTGTTGGTTCCATAGTGAAAGTTGTTCATAATGATGAGTACAATGACCCCTTAACAGGTGTCGCATGAATTCAAATTCACCCTGTATATGTACTTAAAAATCTAAACTTTAAAAATACCAAAAACATCACATAACTCTATTAAAAAACACAATCTGAAGTCAGACTACAGAATTATGTGTACCTACCTATGTAATAATTATAAAACATGCTATAAAATCTTAACCTACAATACAAAAACAGACTTAACACAGAATATTAATATTTAAATACAACTAACAAAATTCAACAAAACTCTTGCGAATTCACTCAGATTGCACGAAAAAATGTCAATTCTCTCATGCACATCGTTTAGTACGCATATTGTGCGGGTGAGGGGTGCTTTTGACAGCAGGTTGGTTCTGGCAGCAGGCACGGCTAGCAGTGGCGGTCGTCGCCGCCTCCACACGTACCGGTCTGGCACGCACAGCTTCAGGTGACGCAGCACACCTGGGTCGTCCCGGGTCATGAGCTACTCCACGCAGGAGCTTTAGAGCTTACGCCGCAAGTGTAAATTCCCGGCGCACTCTGAGTTCGTTATACCCCACCATACCCAGTAAAAACAGTGTAAGATACATCAGCGGGTAAAAAGGGTAAACCCCATAAAGTTTAAAATACAAGTGTCTTGGAAATTTGTTCTGCACTCGCTCCAGCATGACATTGTATTTCGCTTCATGAGGAGCCCAAATCACCGCACTGTGTTCCAAGTGACTCCTTACCAAAGCGTCATACAGCACCCTGAGCGAGGTAACGTTTGTGAATCCCTTGGACTGTCTCAGCATGAAAACCAGGTTTCTGTACGCCTTCTTGCAAATCTTAACTATATGATCCCGGAAAGTTGATCCGGGGTAAGCAGTACCTACTTCTAGGTCTCGTACCTGAGACACTCGCTGCATCGGCGCTTCCTCTACTTTGTATTCGTAGGCTAAGGCAGTCTACGCGCGCTTAAATGTCATCACTGAGCATTTCGCTATGTTGAAATGGAGTTTATTTTTATGGCTCCACCCTACCACTCTATCTATGTCTTCCTGCAATCTCTCACAGTCCGACTCACCCTTGACCTCGAGCAGCAATTTGAGGTCATCTGCAAACATTAAACATGAACTATGTTTGACTACGTCAGGTAAGACATTTATCATTAAAATAAATGCGAGAGGACCCAAATTGCTGCCCTGGCTTACGCCTGACCTGGTGTAGTATGGCTCGGATTGGAACCCGTTGTAGTCAACGTACTGCTGTCGGTCTTTCAAGTAGCTGGCGAAGAACTGTAGTAGATGTGGAGTGCAGCCCATTTTTGCCAGCTTCATTAGCAGTACATCATTGTCCACGGTATCAAACGCTTTAAAAAAATCAAAATATGCCGCGTCTACCTGCACACCAGCATTGCCGGCACCACCCTCGCCATGAAGTTAAGCAGATTAGTGGACGTGCTGCGCGCCGGCCGGAACCCGTGCTGCGCGTCCGATAGCTGTGCGCTCACTTGAGCCTGCACGCAGCGTTGAATGGCTGACTCGAACACTTTTGCAGGTGTCGACAACACTGCCACCGGTCTGTAGCCACTGACATCCGGACCTGACTTACCCTTGGGAACCGGAATCACTCGCGTGATTTTTCACCTAGGCGGAAACGATGCTTGTTTTAAACAAGTATTAAAAAAAACAAAAAATTCAAAATTCAAAAGTCATTTATAAATTCAAACTAGGCTGACAATCAGCACTTTTCAAACGTCAAAATTACATAAGACAGTCCCCCAAAGCGCCCACCCTTCACCACTTCCTAGTGCGTTAGCTGGGAAGAAGAAGTGGCGCATCAAACTCCCCAGCTGTGTGGTCAGTTAGAAAGAAAAAAAAAAAAACTATATAATAGTATTCAACATAATTATATAATTTAAATATTATCCATATGTTAGCTAGCACACACCAATATACCAAACAAAATCATCGAGAACTATACTCGGGCAAGAGGGTAAAGATATGATGCAGGGGCTCAGCCAGCAGCCTGCCACAGTCCCGGAACAGAAAAGCTGGAATGCCATCGGGGCCAGATGAGCGCTTTGGCTTGAGCTTTATGAGCGCTTCCCTTACGTCTTGAAGACTGAGGGTCTCGATTTGCACTCGGGCACTGTTCGCTTCCGCCTCCTCCCCCGCCGCCCGCGCCTCCAATCGCGGCCGCTCTTAATTATACACCGACTCAAAAAATGACGCAAATTGTCGGGCACACTCCTCATCCGAAAGATGTTGACCATCCTTTACGATAATTTGCCTGTTTAACCTACTTCGGTTGGACCTAATATACTGCCAGAATGATTTTGGATCTTTTAAAAATTGATTTTGTATTTTAAACTTGTGTTTTTTGTGTGTAACTTCTATTGATTCTTTAATACGAGATCTATACTTTGAAAATTCACCATAATCGCTATCCAGCTTTGTTTTTTTGAAAGTTTTATGAAATCTAGCTTTATTCTTTATATCTCTTATGATATCAGCGGTGTACCATTCGGGATAAACGTATCGAGAATTTTCACTTTTAGGCTTTTTACAGGGTACACATCTTTCTAAAATATTAGGTAAGTACTCAGTTTATCATAAAAAATATTCAACATATCCTCCAAATCATGCATGTCGTAAATCATACTCCTATCAGTGGAAGTCAGCACAGAGTATAACAACTCGTAGTGAGCTCGATAGAAGTTCCACTGCGGCCTAACACTACGCGCTGCGGACCTGCCGCCCCCAGAGGGCGCAGGCGGAGCGGACGCGGCGGGTGCGGGGAGCACGCCTATAGAGTTGGGTAACTAGCCGAAATTTCAATAACGTAGCTAGCCGGCTATTTGTTGTGGAATAACCAGCTAGATAACCAGCTATTTTGGCTACTCGGCTATTGAACAATCAACTAGCGTTAGCGGCGTGGCGGCGGCCGGCGCGGCGCGGCGCACAGTGGTCTGAAAATCAAGCTCCATACTCATAGAAACTTAACGTCAGAAATTAATAAATAAAAATATGTTTTGTGTTTAATATACCTCCCTTTGTTTTACTAATATAGTATGAAGGGTATGAGTAGCTCCATGCGTGAGAAAAATTTTTTTTTCTTTTTTTTTGTATGGAATAAAACACTTAAAGTGCTTTTTTTCAAAACTGAATAGAACTGATGGGCTAGTATTCACATGAGCTATTGCACCATACACGGCGATCAAGATGACATACAATTCTTGAGCCTTTCGGTGCCGCTTTGCATGTAGCAAGCTTTGGAAATTTTGAATTTACAGTCGGTGATCTTTCAAATCTTTGATGGTATTTTGTGAAGCTACATATTGCTTTGAATATGAAAATAGTATGTAAACTAATACTCATGCAAGAAGAGACAAACATACACACACACACACCCTCACACACTCACAAACTTTCGCCTTTATAATCTTAGTGTGATTATAAAGGCGAAACTTTGTGTGTGTGTGTGTATGTTTGTCTCTTCTTCACGCTCAAACAGCTGAACGGATTTGGATGAAATTTAGCACACATAATAGTTTATAACCGGGAATAACACATAGGTAATATATTTAACAACACACAGGTATATAATTAAATGAAGTAACCAACCACATAACTGATATTGTCGTTAGTTAATAACCTGCTAATGACTTTTATAATGAAAATATTAGAAAACGATGTAGATTATTTACATTTTACTACAAAATTAATTTCACGAAATAACTCATTTGTTAATCACCGTCATTATTGTTGAATTTTAATTTAATAAGCATTATGGGACAGCGAGTGTTAATGAGGGTAGTTATAATATAAATAGGACATTTAAACTAACTTCACTCAGTAGCTCTTTGCACTTGTGCTTTACTATACTTATTACGTTCGATTTGTTTTCGTGTTATGATGGAAGCTTTTAGTACCAATTTGGATATTTTTATGTTTGTGGCTAACAATAGCTGTTTCTCACAGCCCAGTGTATTATATGAAGTTTTTGTCAATGCCGTTGATTTGTCAGAAATCGAAAATAAAGAATTGAAACAATTCTGTCAGACTCGTGTGTGTTCGTTGAGGAACAAATGGATCTCGTGTAATCGCACGAGACATACTTTCATAAAAAGTATGAGACATGGCTGCAAGAAGACATAAAATGGCCTGAGTTCATGAAGGACAAGATGACACCTTGTTTAATGTTAGAAGAGCAGCAACCATGTTCCAGTTTTGACTTCGGTGTAAATGAGGGTGCATCAACATCATACAAACCGGAGACGTACAGTGTTGGAACATCAACTGTTGTGAGTCCAAGAAAAGTGTTCTCGGAGCTAAGCCCGCTACAGAAGAGAAGAAGAGTGAAAGAGCTCCTCACGCATAGCACTGAAAGCCTTGCTTATGCAACTGGTTTAAGTGCAGATAACAAAAATGTAGCAGATATAATAAAATTGATCACAGAGCATCCCGAAGAGGCTACAAAGATAAAGGAATTGTTGAAGTCCAAGAAAGCTATGCCCATATATTCCGCTGATAAAGCTTTAGGAATTCTGACTTCATTGAAGCTTTCAAAATGGCAGTATACAATATTAAGAGCTTGTGCAAAAGAAGAAGGAATACTACTATATCCTTCATATACTGCTATCTTAGAGGCGAAAAAGGACTGTTACCCACCAAAAGACACCATAGAAATTACCGAAAGAGGGGTAAAAGTAAAGCTTCAAGCGATTTTGGACAAAACTGTTGCTAGATTTGGGAAATTCCTACGTTTGGAATCTTCGCTAGATGGCAAAGAGCTAACATTGATATGCAAGTGGGGCTTTGACGGTGCTTCAGGGCAAAGTTTGTACAAACAAACTATGGCGGGTGAAGATGATTCAAGCAATTTTATGTGTTCTTTTGTGCCTCTGCGCTTAGTTTGTGGTGAAGAAAAGTTATGGGAGAATCCAAAGCCATCTTCCACAATGTTCTGCAGACCGCTCTATTTTAAATTTGCAAATGAAAACAAATTAAATATTAAGGAAGAACAGGCTTTGATTGAAGCTGAGATTGCAGCACTGGAGCCGTCTATTATGGGAATTCATACTGTTAAGCACTCAATGCTTATGACCATGATAGATGGTAAAATCACTTCGCAACTGTCAAATACTTCAACGCAGACTTGTGACATCTGTAAAGCTACCCCTTCGGAAATGAATAAGTTAGAGAAGATCTCAGAGTAAGTTTTGAATAATTTGTTATATTTCAGATTACCGTAATGCTGTGTATCTTTTTATTAATTAATTCACTTTCTTTCCAGAAAACCTGTTTCAACAGATATGTATCAGTATGGTTTGTCTACACTTCATGCTTGGATTAGATGTATGGAGTGCCTACTCCATATTTCGTATAGACTAGACTTCAAAACATGGCAAGCCAGAGATGCAGACAGCAAAGAGTCATTGAAGAGTAGAAAAAAAACTATACAGCAGAAGTTTCGTGATGAAATGGGCCTCCTAGTAGACATCGTTAAACAAGGTGAGTTATGATAACAGTCGTTGTTCTTAAATCTTATTTTTTCAAATAACGTTAGTTCTATTTATTCTTTACAAAGTTGTGGATTAGTTTTGATTCATTTATAATTTTCAGGTTCCGGAACCACAAACGATGGAAACACAGCGAGGAAATTTTTTGGTAATCCTGCCAATACTGCAGCTATTACAGGCTTGGATCCTAGTTTGATCCAAAGATTTGCAACACTTTTGCGTGTGATGGCCTGTGGGGAGCCCATAAATGTTGAGGCGTTTAAAAACTTTGCGCGCCAAACAGCAGAATTATATGTGGAGCTCTATGGCTGGTATTACATGCCTTCGAGTGTCCACAAACTTTTACTGCACGGTGCTGAAGTTATTAAACACTTCAATATTATGCCCATTGGCAAATTATCTGAAGAGGCATCGGAAGCCAGAAACAAAGACTTCAAGAAAATCCGAGAACAGCATTCGCGCAAATTTTGTCGAAAAGCGACAAACGAAGACATTTTCAATGGTCTCCTTGTCTCGTCAGATCCCTACCTGTCCAGCATAAGACCTGTGCTGAGAAAATCAGTAAATACACCTATTACTGATGATATGAAATCTCTTCTTATTGGTGACGATGCAGATCTAGACAAAGAGAATGTTGAATTTATTGATATTAACGCGTCAATGCTGGACTCGGATTTAGAGGACTGACGACAGCAAAGATACTCTCTGCTAATCGTTTTTGTATAAGTAGTTATAGCAAATAATTATAATAAAATAATAATAAGAATATAATTAAATTAATTAATATAATTAATTAGTAATATAATTAAACAGTAATATTTAATATATCATAGTTATAGGAGCTGTAAATAGTTGTTGTAGTCTTAAATTGACAATTTTGACGTTACTTTTATTGTTATTGCCTTTCTTGCACATAATTTTTGTTGTAATGTATTAGTATTAACTATTTCATTAACAGCTCCCCCAAACGTATTATACATTAACTATTTAATACATGTTTTTATCTTTCTTCACTTTTAACCATATATTTAAAAATAAAAATATCCTTAGTACATATTTATTCCTTACTAGCTGCACCCCGCGGTTTCACCCGCATAAGTCTCGATTCCGTGGGAATATCGAGATAAATAGTAACCTATGTGTTATTCCCGGTTATAAACTATTATGTGTGCTAAATTTCATCCAAATCCGTTCAGCTGTTTGAGCGTGAAGAAGAGACAAACATACACACACACACACAAAGTTTCGCCTTTATAATCACACTAAGATTATAAAGGCGAAAGTTTGTGAGTGTGTGAGGGTGTGTGTGTGTGTATGTTTGTCTCTTCTTGCATGAGTATTAGTTTACATACTATTTTCATATTCAAAGCAATATGTAGCTTCACAAAATACCATCAAAGATTTGAAAGATCACCGACTGTAAATTCAAAATTTCCAAAGCTTGCTACATGCAAAGCGGCACCGAAAGGCTCAAGAATTGTATGTCATCTTGATCGCCGTGTATGGTGCAATAGCTCATGTGAATACTAGCCCATCAGTTCTATTCAGTTTTGAAAAAAAGCACTTTAAGTGTTTTATTCCATACAAAAAAAAAGAAAAAAAAAATTTTCTCACGCATGGAGCTACTCATACCCTTCATACTATATTAGTAAAACATAGGGAGGTATACTAAACACAAAACATATTTTTATTTATTAATTTCTGACATTAAGTTTCTATGAGTATGGAGCTTGATTTTCAGACCACTGCGGCGAGGATCGAACTCGGATCGTAGGGCCGTGCAGTTGAGCGTTATTCAAGTCTCTAGCTACGCCGCGCCGCCGCACAGTGGTCTGAAAATCAAGCTCCATACTCATAGAAACTTATGTCAGAAATTAATAAATAAAAATATGTTTTGTGTTTAGTATACCTCCCTATGTTTTACTAATATAGTATGAAGGGTATGAGTAGCTCGCTAGAAAAAAAATATTTTAATTTTTTTTGTATGGAATGAAACACTTAAAGTGCTTTTTTTCAAAACTGAATAGAACTGATAGGCTGGTATTCACATGAGCTATTGCACCATACACGGCGATCAAGATGACATACAATTCTTGTGCCTTTCGGTGCCGCTTTGCATGTAGCAAGCTTTGGAAATTTTGAATTTACAGTTGGTGATCTTTCAAATCTTTGATGGTATTTTGTGAAGTTACATATTACTTTGAATATGAAAATTGTATGTAAACTAATACTCATGCAAGAAGAGACAAACATACACACACACACACCCTCACACACTCACAAACTTTCGCCTTTATAATCTTAGTGTGATTATAAAGGCGAAACTTTGTGTGTGTGTGTGTATGTTTGTCTCTTCTTCACGCTCAAACAGCTGAACGGATTTGGATGAAATTTAGCACACATAATAGTTTATAACCGGGAATAACACATAGGTTACTATTTATCTCGATATTCCCACGGAATCGAGACTTATGCGGGTGAAACCGCGGGGTGCAGCTAGTAAGGAATAAATATGTACTAAGGATATTTTTATTTTTAAATATATGGTTAAAAGTGAAGAAAGATAAAAACATGTATTAAATAGTTAATGTATAATACGTTTGGGGGAGCTGTTAATGAAATAGTTAATACTAATACATTACAACAAAAATTATGTGCAAGAAAGGCAATAACAATAAAAGTAACGTCAAAATTGTCAATTTAAGACTACAACAACTATTTACAGCTCCTATAACTATGATATATTAAATATTACTGTTTAATTATATTACTAATTAATTATATTAATTAATTTAATTATATTCTTATTATTATTTTATTATAATTATTTGCTATAACTACTTATACAAAAACGATTAGCAGAGAGTATCTTTGCTGTCGTCAGTCCTCTAAATCCGAGTCCAGCATTGACGCGTTAATATCAATAAATTCAACATTCTCTTTGTCTAGATCTGCATCGTCACCAATAAGAAGAGATTTCATATCATCAGTAATAGGTGTATTTACTGATTTTCTCAGCACAGGTCTTATGCTGGACAGGTAGGGATCTGACGAGACAAGGAGACCATTGAAAATGTCTTCGTTTGTCGCTTTTCGACAAAATTTGCGCGAATGCTGTTCTCGGATTTTCTTGAAGTCTTTGTTTCTGGCTTCCGATGCCTCTTCAGATAATTTGCCAATGGGCATAATATTGAAGTGTTTAATAACTTCAGCACCGTGCAGTAAAAGTTTGTGGACACTCGAAGGCATGTAATACCAGCCATAGAGCTCCACATATAATTCTGCTGTTTGGCGCGCAAAGTTTTTAAACGCCTCAACATTTATGGGCTCCCCACAGGCCATCACACGCAAAAGTGTTGCAAATCTTTGGATCAAACTAGGATCCAAGCCTGTAATAGCTGCAGTATTGGCAGGATTACCAAAAAATTTCCTCGCTGTGTTTCCATCGTTTGTGGTTCCGGAACCTGAAAATTATAAATGAATCAAAACTAATCCACAACTTTGTAAAGAATAAATAGAACTAACGTTATTTGAAAAAATAAGATTTAAGAACAACGACTGTTATCATAACTCACCTTGTTTAACGATGTCTACTAGGAGGCCCATTTCATCACGAAACTTCTGCTGTATAGTTTTTTTTCTACTCTTCAATGACTCTTTGCTGTCTGCATCTCTGGCTTGCCATGTTTTGAAGTCTAGTCTATACGAAATATGGAGTAGGCACTCCATACATCTAATCCAAGCATGAAGTGTAGACAAACCATACTGATACATATCTGTTGAAACAGGTTTTCTGGAAAGAAAGTGAATTAATTAATAAAAAGATACACAGCATTACGGTAATCTGAAATATAACAAATTATTCAAAACTTACTCTGAGATCTTCTCTAACTTATTCATTTCCGAAGGGGTAGCTTTACAGATGTCACAAGTCTGCGTTGAAGTATTTGACAGTTGCGAAGTGATTTTACCATCTATCATGGTCATAAGCATTGAGTGCTTAACAGTATGAATTCCCATAATAGACGGCTCCAGTGCTGCAATCTCAGCTTCAATCAAAGCCTGTTCTTCCTTAATATTTAATTTGTTTTCATTTGCAAATTTAAAATAGAGCGGTCTGCAGAACATTGTGGAAGATGGCTTTGGATTCTCCCATAACTTTTCTTCACCACAAACTAAGCGCAGAGGCACAAAAGAACACATAAAATTGCTTGAATCATCTTCACCCGCCATAGTTTGTTTGTACAAACTTTGCCCTGAAGCACCGTCAAAGCCCCACTTGCATATCAATGTTAGCTCTTTGCCATCTAGCGAAGATTCCAAACGTAGGAATTTCCCAAATCTAGCAACAGTTTTGTCCAAAATCGCTTGAAGCTTTACTTTTACCCCTCTTTCGGTAATTTCTATGGTGTCTTTTGGTGGGTAACAGTCCTTTTTCGCCTCTAAGATAGCAGTATATGAAGGATATAGTAGTATTCCTTCTTCTTTTGCACAAGCTCTTAATATTGTATACTGCCATTTTGAAAGCTTCAATGAAGTCAGAATTCCTAAAGCTTTATCAGCGGAATATATGGGCATAGCTTTCTTGGACTTCAACAATTCCTTTATCTTTGTAGCCTCTTCGGGATGCTCTGTGATCAATTTTATTATATCTGCTACACTTTTGTTATCTGCACTTAAACCAGTTGCATAAGCAAGGCTTTCAGTGCTATGCGTGAGGAGCTCTTTCACTCTTCTTCTCTTCTGTAGCGGGCTTAGCTCCGAGAACACTTTTCTTGGACTCACAACAGTTGATGTTCCAACACTGTACGTCTCCGGTTTGTATGATGTTGATGCACCCTCATTTACACCGAAGTCAAAACTGGAACATGGTTGCTGCTCTTCTAACATTAAACAAGGTGTCATCTTGTCCTTCATGGACTCAGGCCATTTTATGTCTTCTTGCAGCCATGTCTCATACTTTTTTATGAAAGTATGTCTCGTGCGATTACACGAGATCCATTTGTTCCTCAACGAACACACACGAGTCTGACAGAATTGTTTCAATTCTTTATTTTCGATTTCTGACAAATCAACGGCATTGACAAAAACTTCATATAATACACTGGGCTGTGAGAAACAGCTATTGTTAGCCACAAACATAAAAATATCCAAATTGGTACTAAAAGCTTCCATCATAACACGAAAACAAATCGAACGTAATAAGTATAGTAAAGCACAAGTGCAAAGAGCTACTGAGTGAAGTTAGTTTAAATGTCCTATTTATATTATAACTACCCTCATTAACACTCGCTGTCCCATAATGCTTATTAAATTAAAATTCAACAATAATGACGGTGATTAACAAATGAGTTATTTCGTGAAATTAATTTTGTAGTAAAATGTAAATAATCTACATCGTTTTCTAATATTTTCATTATAAAAGTCATTAGCAGGTTATTAACTAACGACAATATCAGTTATGTGGTTGGTTACTTCATTTAATTATATACCTGTGTGTTGTTAAATATATTACCTATGTGTTATTCCCGGTTATAAACTATTATGTGTGCTAAATTTCATCCAAATCCGTTCAGCTGTTTGAGCGTGAAGAAGAGACAAACATACACACACACACACAAAGTTTCGCCTTTATAATCACACTAAGATTATAAAGGCGAAAGTTTGTGAGTGTGTGAGGGTGTGTGTGTGTGTATGTTTGTCTCTTCTTGCATGAGTATTAGTTTACATACTATTTTCATATTCAAAGCAATATGTAGCTTCACAAAATACCATCAAAGATTTGAAAGATCACCGACTGTAAATTCAAAATTTCCAAAGCTTGCTACATGCAAAGCGGCACCGAAAGGCTCAAGAATTGTATGTCATCTTGATCGCCGTGTATGGTGCAATAGCTCATGTGAATACTAGCCCATCAGTTCTATTCAGTTTTGAAAAAAAGCACTTTAAGTGTTTTATTCCATACAAAAAAAAAGAAAAAAAAAATTTTCTCACGCATGGAGCTACTCATACCCTTCATACTATATTAGTAAAACAAAGGGAGGTATATTAAACACAAAACATATTTTTATTTATTAATTTCTGACGTTAAGTTTCTATGAGTATGGAGCTTGATTTTCAGACCACTGTGCGCCGTGGCAACAAATCTTGATGATAACGCTAGTTATAAATAAGTTAATGTGTTTTCGTTTTTATTTACTTACTTTTTATTTTATATTATATTCTTTCGAAAAGAAATGACTTCTCCTCGTAGGTCATACGTATTTTAAAAACAAGAAAACGAAAATATATAACTTTACATCTGACGATAACTACCTATCTAACTAACGTATTTCGTAAATTATTCGTTTAAGTACTGAACGAAATTGCTAAGTAAAATGCCGTCTCTTTCTTTAATTGTGAGAAAGAGATGTGCGATGCGAATGAATGAACTTCGCGATCGCGTCTCGCTCTCCTCAGCGCAGTGAGCGCGCACACAGCTATCGGCTATCGGCTACTCTGGCTATAGCCGGCTAACGGGGCGCGGGGCGGCTGGCGGCTGCAAAACGTTTGTATACTCTGTGGCCGCTGCCCGCTTTGCGGTAACTTGTCGATGTCGAATATTCTAGCTAGCCAATAGCTAGCTATCGTGGTGACGGATATCATAACCGTGGCTATTTTGTTAATAGCCGGTATTTGGCTAGTTATTAGAATAGCTACCCATCACTAGCGCACAGTGCACGCTGACCGCGAGCGGTGGGTGATGCGCGTCGACGGGCACGAGCGCGTCGTCGGCCGCCACCATAGGAGTGGGCGATACAAATCGTATATAGATACAATACCTATGTATCGGTACAATATCCAATACCTATATATCGGACGGCACTGAATCTATATATCAGGTATCCGCGTACCCGGCCTACCTCATGCGTTGATGTAACACTACACAAGTACACAATATCGGTATCGCACTATGATATTCGGTTCAAACTGATATTGTGATTCGGGTAATCGGGTACGCACGATTGTTTGATGCGCGCGGGAGTGATGTAGCTATAGGTGAACGAGCGAAAGAGAGAGAGAGAGATACGCTAATGTGTAATACAAATTTTAAACACTATTTACAGGAGCATAGAGTTTAATACCGAATACATTATTTTCTAAACACTTGTAAACAGGAAACCATCATTAAACGTCAAAGGATTTTAAATCCTAAGGCATTCTCAATAAAAAATAGTTTTGAATTAATTTTACATGACCCTTGACCTTGACCGTGATTGTGCTCTGTTGCATTGATGCATTCCTGTTCTATTTTTAGTTTCGCGTCGCGTTAGTTGCAGGAGACCGAATTTCTCTGCTTGCTTTCTTTACTTACTAAAGTTAAAGTGCGTAATTGTTTGGTTTTTGTACATAATAGTTAAATGAATAATATTCATGTTGTGTATTAAAATAGTGTAAATAGTATTTGATTTTTTAAAAAAACTCTTGTTTGTGACTAAGTTAGTGTATAAAAATAACAAATATGAATCGTCCAAGTACGAGCATATTATGGGACTATTTCGACAAAAACAATATCGTCGACAAAAAAGCTAAATGTCTAATTTGTTGCGAAATATACAGCTACAAGGGTTCAACAGGAAACCTCAAGGCCCATTTAAAAAAAAAGCACTTAGATGCTTTTACGACAGTGGCCAGGGCACAGCAAGATTCTAGATCGATTCAGCAAAATCAAAGACAGCAATTTTCTGTACAGACAGCTGTTAGCGATTCTTCTGCCGGTACGTCATCGTCAGTTGTGAATGTTTCTCCCAGTACGTCAACATCCGCATCCGCTGCTAGTCTTCCTGTAACACAGACACTAAGGCAACAGACAATAGGAAGATATGGAAATACCAAAAAAAATTCGAATGAAATGAAAAAACAAATTGATCGAGATTTAATGGATTTGTTTATCGACAGCTATCAACCGTTCTCTTTAGTTGAAGAACGAGCATTTAAAAAGTTTGCACGGTGGATTCCTGGCTACCAACTGCCAAGTAGGAAAACAATTTCCACTACCATGTTGGCTGCTTTATATGATCAAACCAAAGCTGAATTAAAAATTAAATTAGGTCCGCAATTCAATTATTCCGTATGCATCACAACCGACTTATGGACCTCGAGATCCAACGAGTCCTACATAGCCGTTACTGGTCACTATATGACAGACGATTTCGAGCTAAAATGTATTTTATTAGATTGTCGTAATTTTCAAGACTCCCATACGAGTGAAAATATACAGGAAATGCTGGTTAATATTGTGACCGAATGGGGACTAACCAATAAAATAAATTTCGCAGTGTCAGATAACGCAGCTAACGTCCAAAAGGCCATCAACAATATCGGATGGAAGCATTATGGCTGTTACGGCCACTCCCTAAATTTAATAGTGCAAGATGCCGTTACTACGTTGCAGCCTATACTGGAAAAAGTAAAAAAAATTGTTAGGCATTACAAAACGAGTAGCACGGCGTTGGAGAAACTTTTGAAGGCCCAAACGGACGACAAGGCGGACTGTATCCCAAAACGTCTGATACAGGAAGTACCCACACGATGGAACTCAAGTTTCCATATGGTTAGGCGCTTCGTAGAACTTGAGCAGTATTTGAGGGCCACAATGGCGATTTAAAAAAAAGATTTACCTATCATCACCAACGAGGAGTGGTTGTTGCTGTCCGAGCTAACAAAAATTTTACAGCCGTTTGATCAAGCCACAGAAACAATCAGTGGTGAAAAATACATGACTGGGAGCTTAGTAATTGTAATGACACGCTGCCTTCTAACGGCCTGTGATAAATTTTTAATAGAGCCATTCTACGAAGCGACAAAAGATGTTATATATCGCCTGAGAACAGGGCTGGTGACAAGATTCGGTCTTGTTGAAAGAAGCAGAACATTCGCTACATGCACGTTCCTAGATCCCAGATACAAATTATCTGTATTTGGCGATCAGAATGAGGCTAAAAATACCAAAAGCCACGTGCAGGAAATGCTAGTTGCGATGATTGCTGAAGAAAGTGCTCAAGAAGCGTCGTCGTCTCTTTCGTCAGCATCGGCCGGTAGCAGCAACACTGTTGATGGATTTCGAGCTATACTGCATGAAATTATAGGCCAAAAGCAACACCCAGTTGGTACTCCTTTGTCGAAGGCCATCAAAGAGATCGACACGTACATTAATGACGATCCCCTGCCAACCTTCCACGGAGACAAATGGACCTGTCCTCTCGAGTGGTGGCGTGTCCACAAATTTACATACCCACATCTTGCCAAACTTGTCCAAAAATATGCAAATATCATGGCCTCATCTGTTCCCTGTGAACGAATCTTTAGCAAAACGGGCCTCATCATCAGTGACCGTCGGACGCGACTTACGTCACAAAAGGTCAAGCAACTGACTTTTTTAAACGTTAACTTGGACGAAAAAAGGTTTCTTATAAATTTTAATTAAAAAGCAGAAAAAAAAAACAAAAAAGAAAAAACCAAAAAAAATGTAATTTGTAAATATTTGAAAAAAATTGTATATTATGAATGAACTTTTAAATACGCCTGCCTTACATAATACCTTCATTTATTGACAGTTTTCATAAGATTCGCATTAGTAATGCAGTCAGTCCTAAGCCTGAGAAAAGTATGAAGGAAAGTTCATTTCACTGATTAATATTTAAAAATGATTAAAATATATCTGAAAAACCGAAACGATTGTAGTAGTTTCATTTTAGAGTGCCATATTATCAACACTACACAAAAAATACATTCACTGATTTCGAGTAGGATACAGTTACAAATAAAATACAATGATATACATATCGAACAAAACCGAAACCTAAAAATCACAGTATCTTACGTAGCAGTTTCGTTTCAGAGTTCCACACAGATTCATCCAATATATAGATATTGAAATATATAGATGCGATATCCGATATTCAAAACCGATACATAGGTACGATTTGATACAGAGTAAAACCGATATTACCCATGCCTAATCGACACCTCCCTGCTAAAACCTGTGCTCAGAACCAAATCCAACCTGAACCTGACGACCCAGACAGTTTGGTACTGTTTTACTTTGAGTGAATTCGCAATAGGACACAAAACATTCATAATAATTTTGAACATTTCCAGGACACGAATACAAATAAAATCACCAATAACAATTATTTCTCCATAACTATCAGATAACTTTTCTAAGTCAAGTAGTCATTCTCAGAACTCAGGTGGTACTTATGTAAATAACACAAAATAAAAACAAAAATCTATTTTTGAAATAAACCGTTGCACTAACCATTTCAAAAACGTAGGTGTCTTTCGACGCGTCGCGTCCGCGATTTGTACTTGTCGCAGCTCATATCGGTGTGTGGCCACTAAAAACGCTCCTCCCTGCTTCCGACCATCCGCTCGATCGCAACGCAGTATTTGATATCCCGGAAGGATTATTTCCAGATCTTCTATGGAGTCATTGCAACCAGATTCCGTTATTGCCCATAAATCAAAATTGAATGCTATTCGATTGATGTTGGTTCGGAATTCATCCAGTTTGGTTCGTAGACCTCGTACATTTTGATAGATATATCGATGTTATGGCTATAATATGTTTGGTTTTGTTCTGTTTGAGTTCCGAAACCAAATCCACTTACTGAATTCTGCATTCATTGGCCAGATTTCGGCCTGGTTCAACTTATCGAAACACTTTTCCGGTACTCCAATAACAAACGACGAATAATCTCTCTCGATTTTGTGCTTGATTTTCTCAATTTTAATTATAACATCTGAGCCACATACATTTTTCACGTGATCTGCTATGGCTTCAAGAGTGGTTTCCGGATGCAGTCGCCAAACATGTAGATATTTTTTGCGATCACTAACTTGAATTGCCTTCAACTCCATATTTGTTCCCACTCTGACCTCTTTAAGTTGCCTGTTATTTTTTAAGCTATTGCATAGCTTTTATCGGAGACTCTGAGCGCGGCGACCGAATGTAGAAATTCCGTAACGAAAAAAAAAACCTGACGCGAAAGTTTGTGAGGATGGATGGATGGATGTTTGTTACTCTTTCACGCAAAAACTACCGAACGGATTTTAATGAAACTTTACAGTAATGTGGCTTATATATCAGAATAACACATAGGCTACAATTTATAAAGATTTTATGTGATTTAGCCATAATATAACGATAAGTATCCAGTAAGTCGGAAAAAATCCTGCCCTCTGAGATCTATCTTTGCGTGCGCTGCCTAAACCGCTGGAGTTACATGAAAAGAATGTATTGTGGGGTTGTTTGTCTTAAAGAGTTCTAAATAAAAGTCCGCGACAGCATATATCTACCTTTTATGTGGAAGCCATTATAGCCAAAATAGTGAGCTATAAATACATTTAAATTGAATACTTTTTTTAAGTTGCATATTTTAGAGTATTTAGTTAATTCGTATCAAAATAAATACCTTCATCGCTTTCGGTATTTAATGTAGATAAAATTTGTCTTTTACACTAAGTAATTTGGACTAATATTTTAAAAGTTAGAACGATAAGAATGACCTGCGATGAGTCGACGGCGGGCGCGCAGAACGAGGGTGTAGGGGCGGGATAGGCAATGACGCGCGATCGCCGAGTGCGCGACCCGAACGCGGGCAGACGCGTGAGGGCAGACGTCATTGACGGTTGTGTAAATTCTGCGATTTAGGGGGGGGGTATAGGGGTATTTTTTAAAAAAAATATTTTAAATCAACAATATTATCTTCTTATTTTTGAATATATGCTATGCAATAGCTTTACCGCGGCAGTCCTCGAGTGCCACACGTATTTTTTTTATTTCGAACAGTCGTCCATGCTGATTCGATGTTCTTCCGCTTCATCGTTAGGTGGTTCAGTAGTCGCCAATGAGCTAGTACTACACAAAGTTTTTTCCGGTAAAATTTCGGTAGACTTCGTGGCCCCACATTTGTTTACCTTTTAAGCTTCGTGCAGACCAGCGCGACGCGACGCCGCGACGCGACTCGAACAATACAATTTCTAAGAAAACTTGACGGTATAACAATAAATGGTGTCGCGTCGCGTTGTCGCGTCGCGCTGGTCTGCACGAAGCTTTACGCTTTGATGTAGGTATGAAGCGTTTTATTGGAAACGTTGGAATTATTCTGTCGACTTACGACCTCGGCAAAAGAAGACATAGAAGGAGGATTTCGGCGAATATCAGCTGCTGTTTCGTGGGTTTGGTTTTTCTGAGTTAGCTTAGCTTCTACTTTTCCTTCGATCACCGTCATCATTTTAATTATGTTGCCCAACTCGGCTGTTGTTTGAGAAAATTGATTTAGTAGGAGCGATATCGCATTTGCCTGGCTGTCCATGCGAGCTACCATGTCAGCTTTAAATTCTCTCAATTCCTCGAGTACCTAGTAGGGAATAAGAATCCATAGTTATGGGTGAATACTGAGTCCGACTTCCGCGCTGACTGCATACATTGTTAACAGGAGTGGTGGCATTAACGTTAGGTAGGTAGGTATGTTAATGCGGACCGGGGTTTCACTGTTGCATCTTTTTGGCTTAGCACAGCAACATTCCGGACATAGCCATTTCTTTTTATACTTCTGGGTGTATGTCTTAAACGCATCTTTGTTTATTTCGAGACAGGCTATATCATACCTTTTCATACATTTATCATTGGCACATTCCATATAATAATCAATTATGAGCGAACCACAAGCGCCGCAATTATTAGGCATTTTTATTGGTATCGCGAACAAAAATTCAAATCTTGATGATCAAACCGCCAAACACTTGGCGGTTCACAGCGGCGCGACAGAGACGAATTATTTATTTTTTGCAGCCCGTCTCTTTCACTCAAGGTGAGGAGGAGCCTACCTCAGCGTTCTCGGACGGCGGCGTGATGTCGCGCTCGCGTATTATTTTCACCAAAACAGTTCACACCACTTTAGTACCTACTAGTTGTACTTATTTTCAAGACACATTATGAGTCAATATTGCACAAATTAATGCTCTAAAAAAAACTGAGCAAAATAAGTAACAAAAAACACGTCCGCCACTGACTAGTATTTGGGAGATGATGAATATAACCATCAACCATTAAAATTAACTATGATATTCAATAAACAAAATTAACATTAATGAATAAAAATATCATATCAAATTATCAACTTCTTCGGCGCAAAATATGCAACGTCGATTAAGTAACAATAACAACGCACTTTCTCTATCTCGCTCTAACAACGCACTTTCTCTATCTCGCTCTAACAACGCGCTTTCTCTCGGGTCGAACCGTCAGTACTCGGTCAGTGTCGTTTTGCATCCAGTAAGAATATTTACATTTACATTCAATTGTATGCTCTATCTTTCTTACGATAAAACACATTTACTGTTGGGGATATTTTATTCTAAACAAAGTAAGTGATATTTTTAACAAATATTTCGGTCGGTTATTGGTTGATTTAAAGTGATTAGTTAGTTTTGTTGTTTTATTCGAATAGCAAACTCGTTGTTGTCGTCGTAGTTGTTTTGGTTAATGTGAAGATTGTTTACAAAAGCTATTCTCACTTGTTAAAAATATCGAATACCTATCTAATCAAGATAAAATAAATGCTAGTCAGTCCTAAGCCTGTTAAAGTATGAAGGGAAGTTTAATTTCAACATGCATTAGTTAATGGAATATTCAACTATTCAACACGTTGCCGATACTTGAATAAAAATATTAACTAATGTTTTCAACCAATAAAAATATCGTTTTTTTTTTTAACAATTAACTGTTAACCAATTAAAATTTCAACCAATATTCTCATCTATAGTATTTGGGTCGTTAATGTGTGTTAATTTCCACCATAGTGCTTATATTTTGTATAAAACACAGTCAGTATCACGTACAAGGTGGTCAATTAGAGCCAGGCGCACATTAAGGTTGTGGGACGCCTCAGAATCTAAGTACCTACATCCAATGTTGGTCAGGACTAGGAGTGCTCAGGTTTCCACTAACGATGCACTTAATACACTTTCTATCACATATCATAGTTAACATTTTGTTATTTTAGTAAGGAGTATCATAAACTTATTTTAAATTAATATTTTTGACGAGAGAGAATTTTTCTTGCGGTGTCAGAATGCGCGCGAAAAGAAAAGTGACAGTTCGGTGTTACCAACGAACGAGGAAGATAATCCTATTTAAAAAATATTTAAGTACAATATTTTTATCTCTAAAAAAACGCGATGTTAGATGACGTGTATTAGAATACTACTTTGTTAATCATTATATTTCAGATCGCCGCGAAGTAAAATCACTATATTTAAAAACAAGAATTATTAACATTATAAACGTAAGTCACCACAGAACAAATAGCCATACCAGGTCCGGTCAATCTCCTTTGCAATTTGCACCATAAGCATAAACATGAGAGTAGGCCGTAATCCACCACGCGCGCCCGGGGTTGGTAGGGTAAGAAGCAAAGAGAATAGTTATATAGTCTTTGGTAAGAAGTCACATGTCTTCGAATGTTTGGTTCTAGGCAATGCCGGTTTCCTCACGATGATTTCGTTCACTGTTTTGATTTGCAAGCCAGTATCGAGCTAATATGATCACTGTACATCACCCACTGTTGAAAAATAAATAATACAACTTCAAGGCGAATGGTCTAAATGCATAATTTCGCTGTTAATACTCTTCTTTTTTGTATGGGAAAGGCCTTCTTCTATAGACTTCCTCATCCTTCCGTGATGAAAATAATATCGATTACTCTTACGGTAAGATAGCACCCTATCTTACCGTAAGAGTAATCGATATTATTTTGATACTATCCATTGATCTTCAGACACGGAAAGATCACTGCTAGGTTCGTCGACCATTTTACCAGAAAATATTTCTTAAAACTTGACACTAAACAATAGTATTATTGTGCATAATTACAATTTTAACAGTAGTAAACTATATTACATATTATTGAAATTAAAAATGTAGTGAAGATTTCTTATCTTTATTCTTAGGTCCTACCAGTGTCTTTATTTAGGACATTAATACTATGTGAAATCCATCGTGGATTACAGACAAAAATGGACCAACATTTATTTCTGTCGAGCAGCAATTTTTTCTTCACGTTTGTTTTCATTAAGTATGAACTTTTCACACAAAATAGCTACACTACTGTATTACGGTAATAAAGTAGTACAGTAACAGTAACAATAGTATTATATATTACTATTTTATTACACATAATTTCGGTGAAAACGCGTAACTAGGATTTTTTTCGCCTTTAATCTGTCTAATTCTCCTAGGCCAGGGGTTGGCAAGTTATTTTAAGAGGGGTCCGAAGATAATTATTATAAAACACAAAAGGCCAGTTTTTTATAGTTTGGCTCATGCGTGAAATAGCTAATGCGAAGAGAGTCTTCAAGGCGCCCGGTAATCTCGAACGGTATTTGTTTATCAAAAAAATGTTTTTGTTAAAGATGATAAGTTATTGAACAATATTTAGCGGTCCAAGTTTCAACCTTTCGCGGTACACCTATTGCCGACCGTTGTCCTAGGTTATCATGCAGTTGCATAATCATAATCAGCCTATAAAAGTCCCACTGCTGGGACACAAGTCTCTATTCTTCGAAAGGGAATGGGCTTTAAACTACCACGCGGGCCCATTGTGGGTTGGTAGATGTCACATGTCTTCGATTTTTTGGTTCTACGACATTTCACCTCCCGGTGTTTTCCTTCACCGTTTTGAGAGCAGAGGTAATGAAATTATTTACACAAAGTAAAGCGCTTGCCTGGGTTCGAACCTACGTACAACTCGTAAATCAGAACCGTTACCACTGGGCCACCACTGCTCCTCATGCAGTAGGAGTGAATTAAAAGAGCCTCCACAAATGGTAATGATTACAATGTTAGTTCATCCTGGGCAGTCAGCCCCAGTGCCACCTTGCTGAGTGGATAGTATTACAATGTTAGTTCATCCTGGGCAGTCAGCCCCAGTGCCACCTTGCTGAGTGGATAGTATTACAATGTTAGTTCATCCTGGGCAGTCAGCCCCAGTGCCACCTTGCTGAGTGGATAGTATTAAAATGTTAGTTCATCCTGGGCAGTCAGCCCCAGTGCCACCTTGCTGAGTGGATAGTATTATAATGTTCTTTTTGACTCTCATGACAAAAATGACATTCTTAAAAATATAAATTTGACTCAAAAAAATACAATTAATTGGTTAATAAGTAATAATTTAAAAGTTAATATTATGAAAACAAAAGCCATTCATTTTAGACAAAGACCAGCAATAGAGGATTTAAACATTAACTGTGATCACCACATAATAGAAGTAGTAGAGTCAACAAAGTTTTTAGGATTATACATAGATAACAAAATTACATGGAAGAAACAAATAGAACACATAAGTAATAAATTAATCGGATTTTCTTTCGCTTTACGCAATCTCGGTAAAATCATTGATATTACAACCTCAATAACTGCTTACCATGGTTATGTATCGTGTACTCTTCGATACGGTGTCATTTTTTGGGGCAATTCCATTGATTTCGAAAGTGCGTTCAGGGCGCAAAAAAGATGCGTAAGAGCTATATGTAACTTAACCCAAACGGACTCATGTGAGCCTCATTTCAAACGATTAAAAATATTGACACTGCCCAGCATCTCCATCTATGAGACAACACTATTTATCCATTGCAATCTAGAACTGTTTGAGTATCGCACAAGAGCGCGTCACGCAGATAAACTATGCGTTCTGCCAGGGAAAATCGCACTCCTTTCTAAAATCCTTTGTTTGCTTGGGCCCTAAAATATATAATAAACTACTCTTCAAGAAATGTAAATCTATTTAAAAATAAACTTCAAGCTCTACTTATAGATAAGGCTTACTATTCAGTTAAGGAGTACCTCGAAGATAACATGTAACGAAATCATTGTTAATAATTAATTAACAGTAATCCAAAATTTATTTGTCGTTTGAAATATATGTAATCTGCCCAGCATAATTCTTAAATTAATCTAAATAATTTTACTCTTATTGAATTTGACCTTTTATTTTAATATCATGATGACTATTTGTAATGGATTGACTATCAATGTATAATTAAATAGATCGGATTAACTTACCTAGTGACATCCGATCCTCAATTATGTGAAGTGATCTCACCCTCAGTCAGTACTTGTAGTTTGCACTTTGCACAACTCGCTGTATCACAATTTTTAAAGATGAACACATTCATCAAAAAAATATTTGGTAGTCTGTGGTCCATCTCACGTATTATCTGTGGATATCTGTCATGTTCATTAGTTCAAAGTATTACACATAGCCATACATTAATATACACAACTTCCGAACGGGGTAGAGATGAGAATCTGGGTAGGGTTGGGATATGCTGAGGGTGAGATCACTTCACATAATTGAGGATCGGATGTCACTAGGTAAGTTAATCCGATCTATTTAATTATGTTCGTGATCTCACCCTCAGTCAGTACTTGTAGATGTTTAAAGAAGAAAGTTGTGTTATTAATCAGCATGTTTATTTGATAAACATAAAGTAGGTAGCTTCTCATCATTATAGGGTAATCAGTCTCAATGGTTACTTATTAATTATTACAGCCTTATTGTAGGCACTTAACCATGGCATTTAACCATAGCACTTAACCATAGAACTTAGCCATAGCACATAGAGTATCTTTCAGTCTCAATGGTTACTTATTAATTATTACAGCCTCAATGTAGGCACTTAAGCATTTAACATAGCACTTAACCATAGAACTTAACTATAGCACTTAGAGTATATTACAAAATATCTGTTGAACACACTGCCTGAGCAAAAGCGTTTGGATCACTAACAATTGGTCTGTTATAGAAACGGGCAAATGTGGAGGATCTCTGTGTCCAGCCTGCAGCTTTCCTTATTACCTCTATATTTATGCCTCCTTCAGAAGCCTTTGAAGTGGAGGCATGTCTTGTGCTGTGAGCTGTGAACTTAGCAGTATCTAAGCCACTATCATTCAAAACTTGCTTTATCCACCTACTTATAGATGCAGTAGAGGCAGCATGGTAAGGTTTCCTCAGTGTGATTATCAAATTATTACAATCTTGTCTTATGATTTTGGTACTATCTAAATAACAAAGTAAAGTTTTGGCTGGACAGATATTTATATTATCTTTGAAAAATGGTAATATTAAATTAGGTTGAAATTTGTTTGGTCCAGATGTTTTAATAATTTCTGGAATTTTAATATCAATATTATCTTCATTAATAGTAATATTATCTATATTAATAAGCGATAAAGTTTGGATCCTATGCGCAGTTACAAGAGCTAACAATGTTACTAATTTTTTAGTGAGTAATTCCAAACTAAGGTCTTGATTGGGAAATAAATTTGATAGGTATCTTAAAACAATGTTGGGATCCCATACAATGTCGTATTTAGGTTTCTTTGGCCTTAATTTGTAAATACCTCTAAAAAACCTCGTCATTCTCTCATCTGTACCCAAGTGAGAGCCTAAGATTAAAGAAATTGCCGACCGTATGGTGTTCAGTGAGCTATATGACAGTCCTTGCTCAAACTTAGATGTTAAAAACGAAATTACAATGGGTACTGTGCCCGACAAGGGATGCACATCTTGACTCTTGCAGAAGATTATCCACTGATTTAGAGCTGATTCATACTGTTTTCTGGTTTTTTTAGACAAAGAAGCTAACATTATGTCCATTGAAGAAGGAGGTATTCCTCTCCTTAAGAACGCGCACCTGATAATGTGGCGGCAATCAGTTTGAGGCTCTTGTGTAAAGGATGTGGATCCCTGGAAGGAGACAGTAGTAAGTTATTACGGGGTTCGAATACAATTCTCTCTGATATAACCATGGCGCTGAACATTGGATACCATGGTTGTGCGGGCCACCATGGAACTACAACAATGCCTGTTGCCTTTTCAGTCACTATTTTCTGTAGCAACTTACTTATAAGGTTAAATGGTGGAAAAGCATAGAAAAATATTTCATTCCATTTAATGGTAAAAGCATCTATGGAGTGTGCATTGGGGTCTGGTAGCCAAGATACATAATTTTTGCACTTGTTGTTATATTTACTTGCAAACATATCAATCTGAGGTTCCCCCAATTTAGTAATAATCGTTTTATATGCCATGTCACATAAAGCCCATTCAATTTCAGAATGAGAACGTCTTGATTCTCTATCTGCCACAGCATTGTCCTTCGAGCTAATGTAGGATGCATACACCCATAGATGCCTTTCCTCACACCACTGCCATAGCTCTCGTGCTAGACTATTTAAATGTCGAAAGCGGGTACCTCCCATTCTATTAACATAGGCTATAGCAGTGGTGTTGTCTATTCTAAGAAGAATTTCACAGCATCTTAGTTCAGATGCATATGTTTTTAACCCCTTAAAGGCTGCTAGAAGCTCTAGGTAGTTTATATGAAAACATTTATCTTCAGTTGTCCAGTGGCCATGAGTTGTAACACCGTTACAGACTGAACCCCAGCCTGTTCCTGAAGCGTCTGAAAATATTTCCAAAGAAAATTTGAAACGTTTAATTTTGCAATGATTTATATGGATATGGGATAACCACCATTCCAAATCTGATCTAATTTCGTTTGATACATAAAGGTATGCCTCATAGTTTTCATTGTTATTTTTTAAGGCTATTGTTTTATGATTTTCCATTACTTTAGTATAAAGCCAGCCATATTCTACAGCTGGACATGCAGCTACAAGGGTACCTAAGAGTTGAGAGAATTCAATTATTTTGCATCTCTGTTTAGACTTGATTCTTCCTAAGGTTTTACATATGGATAATATCTTTTTCTGAGGAAGTGTTATGGAGAAATGAACAGAATTTAGAATAAACCCTAGATACTGACAGTTTTGTTTAGGCTGAAGGCAGCTTTTGTCTATGTTAATTATAAATCCCAAACTTTCTAATAACTTCTTAGTAGTAAACACGTTTTGTAAGCATTTTTCATATGAATTTGCAAGACAGAGAACATCATCAAGATAGATAACAGACAAAAAACCTAATGACCTCAGGTGACACATTACTGGTTTCATGACTTTAGTAAAGACATATGGTGCTGTACTAAGACCAAAGGGAAGGCATTTAAATTCATACAATTTGTCTTGGAATAGGAAACGCAAATATTTCCTATCAGTTTTATTTATTGATATCAAATAATATGCATTCTTCAGGTCAATTGTGGCCATGAAACATCCCGGGGTCATAAGTTTTGTTGCTGTTCTTAAGTCCTCTAATTTAAAATGAGTAGAAGACACAAATTTGTTAAATTTTTTCAGATTCAGAATGAATCTCCAGGAACCATCTGACTTAGGGTGTAAGAATATGCTGGACAAAAACTGGCCCTCTACAGCTGAACACCTTTGTATAGCACCTAAATGTAACAATTTGTCAATTTCTATAGAAATAAGGTTGGATTCCTTTTCTGTAAACCGATTATTCTGTGGCACTATGGCTTGAGCAGGATCATTGGTTAAGGGTATGGAATATCCTCTGACCCATTTGCGTATAGTGGGGTTAGTAGTGATACTATCCCAGTGGTCTGAGAAATATTTAAGTCTCCCAGTTCGTACCTGATCTAGCGGCCGCGACGATCCTGGCCCTGGCGGCGTGAATGATGGAATTTCTGTGGAGAGCGTCTCCCTCGTGTCGGCAGCTTGTTGGCATAATAAGTCTGGTGTGCTGTTTGCTTCAGTCTCGGCTTCTGCCCACTCGGACGTGCCACCTGTGATCGTTGTGGGCCCCGGTAGTTTAAATTATTCCTTTTAGGAACTTTTTGCTGAACAGGTGTGTTTTTTAGCTCTAAACCTGATTTTTTGACTGCTTTAATAGCATTAACCTTGTCCTGTAATTTGTCCCCAAACAGGTATTCACCTATCGGGGCACTTTCCATTAAATCTTTTAGGTCTTTGTTTAGCCCTGGTAATATTAGAGACCTTCGTGTGATTGAGTTTTCATGGTACAAGTCACATAGTAGACGAGCTGCATCACTTAAATTTTCAATATACTCTTCATTTCCGTGCATGGCAATCATACTGTTTAGTACCTTGCCAATCGTAGTGATTGCTGCCGATAACACAATTTGGTTTCTAGTAATCCTCTTGTCTCTTTTAATACCATTTTCATTCATTGCAGCTGCTACCTCGTCGTTTAGTAGTGGAGGAACTAATAGGCTACAGTTCTTTGGGGAATTATGTCTTAATAATATGCTGGCCTTAGTTTCAGCTTCAAGGCCATTTTGAAGAATGGCCATCCAACGTTTTGTTAGACATTCATGTAGCTCAATCGAGCTATTGGCCGGTGGGGTGCCTTCTTGCCCCAGGAGCCCCTCGATATGGGCTGGTATTGTGTTTTCCACCAGTACTACCTCAGGAGTAACGATTGGGAGGTGAGGTGTCTCTTCCAAGTCTGCCCCCCCCACTTTCGTTTGAGTGTCATCACTAGGTGAAATACTACGACGGCTGTATTCGGTATCTGGTGAGGGAGATATTACCCTGCGACGTCGAGGTGTACGACTCCTTTTCGTCCGGCTATGTCGGCTTTGCTCGTATGACGAACGACTTCTTGAACGTGTTCGGCTGGAGCGATTTTCGTAGTCATCTAAATAACAAACGCATAGTGTTAAGCTCGAAACTGTTAAGTCCATAGCTGACCTCTCGTGAAAGCTTTTAGGATACAGTCGAAATGCTTTTCAATTTACGACAATGTCATCGGCTAACCTCTCGTGAAAGCTCATAAGATGCAGTCGAATTGTTTTAATTGTTAACGAAAACTGACATTGGCTGACCTCTGGTGAAAGCTCTTATAATGCAGTCAGAAATTCAGAATTAAATATGGCGGTAGGTACCTATTTAGCGTATCTGTTATACTTAGAAAATTGTTAGAATTAGGTACATTTAGCGTTACGTATTACCACGGCTACCCTCACGTGGAAGCTCATTAGTGGTATCGTCTTATTTACCTCACCAGGAATCTCTAAAAACCATTATTCGAACACTCGTTTTCTAAGAATTTGCGTAGAGTAGTAGATATCATAAAAAGACTTACCGCTGTCAGTGTAGCGATCCCTCCTCTTTAAACGCCTTTCCAGATCGCGTATACGTTCCTCCATAGCCTCGTTTCGTTTTTTCCGTTTGCTTTTTCCCATTTTATAGTGAAAATAAAACTCCAATTGAATTATGTGCACAGCGCGTGGCACAAAAAAGTACAATGAACATGACAGATATCCACAGATAATACGTGAGATGGACCACAGACTACCAAATATTTTTTTGATGAATGTGTTCATCTTTAAAAATTGTGATACAGCGAGTTGTGCAAAGTGCAAACTACAAGTACTGACTGAGGGTGAGATCACGAACATAATTTATATTTTTAAGGATATGATCTAATTGTTTACATATTATAACACTATATTATAATTTGGAAGGTTAACAAGCTGAATATGGTGAAACCGTACCTGTGTAACATCTTTGTAAACCCATATAATTATGCAAATAAACTGATTGATTGATTAATATTAGCTCATACTGGGCAGTCAGCCCTACTGCCACCTTGCTGACTGGATAGTATTACAATGTTAGCTCATCCTGGGCAGTCAGCTCCACTGCCACCTGATTTCCGCATCGATCAAGCCATAAAAATATGATACATCTCCGCTCAGTGGTATACACTGAACCTGAGTGGAGACGAGATGTGTGAATAACGAAATTCTATTGTTCGTTTAATACACATCCCCCTCTCCTCTCGTCTCGTCTCCGCTTTGGTGGAGTCCGGGTATTAGCTTTGATTAGGTTCGAAATATACCCAAAAACGGTTTCTTGTGCTATTTCAACCAAATTGTTGGATCGTTAAAATAATCTAGGAACTGTCAATTTGAGACAAAAATTTTACAGCCTATACTTGGAATATGTAAATCCTGCACTGGTATAATGCAAACAGAAGAGACGTGACGCGGATACGAATTTTGACGAGGCCCGAGGCACGAATGTCTGTAGTGTTTTTAAAAAAAATGGCACAATGCATACATTGCGCACAAAGGTGACAGGGCCAGCAACTACGCCCCGTTCTGAAGCCTAGTTTTTGCTGGGAGCTAACGAAATTGGTTTCTATTCTGAATATATTCGAAGCAAATAAGGTAACGTGACTTTAGTTTATTGGAGACTTGTGGTACGAAATTAATAAGACTATGTATTAGGTGCAGTCAGGAAATTAATTGTTAAGCAAAATACACAGTTGGAAGTTAAAAGATGTTCCGTGAGTCACGTCATTAATCATAAGGAGTATGAATTCGATGCACATCTCGGTAACTACTGCTCCGTTCAGGTGAGTGTTTAACTTTGTAGTTGTTTGTTCTGCTATATTATTTTATGATTTTTATTATGAGTTTTTAGTATGATTATTATTTTATGATTTTTATATTGAGTCTCGATCTGTCACCGTGCGGAGCGCATGTCGTGCGCGTTCGTGGCAAAAATGTCGACGAGTATAGTAAAATGTTGTAGCTGCAATATAGTTATTAGTGAAGTTCTGGCATTTATCCAAAACCAAGTGGATGTGATGAATGAGGAAAGCATAGTTCGTTTGTGTGCAACAGCGTTTTCGTCGGACGAAATAGTGGTGGCTAAAGACTTGCTTTACCAGTCAGTACAGACAAAGGAAAAGAAGGTGAAAAGAAAAGGAAAAGCTGAGGGAAAAGTACAACGAGACCTGGAAGATATCATATCCCTTATTAAGTGTACGTCAGCGGAGTGTATTCCTATATTTGTTGCGCGGGAATTAAGAAAATTACCGCCGGTCACTTTTGACCATATTGATGTAACGAGATTGCTTAAAGACATCATTATACTTAAAGATCAAATTGAAGTGATAAGGGAAGAGTATGCGACGGTTGATCAAGTGAATAAATTAAGTATGGAACTGTTAAACTTGAAGCAAGCGTCCCTCGTGAATGGTTATCAACAAGATGTTAATGTGAATATAAAAAGAGGTACGCGTAACTTGTTACGGTTTGAAAATTTCGAATCTAATAGTGGCCCAATTGGAATTATGAATTTGTCGCAAGAAAGCATAGTAGTTACACCAGAGCCGTTAAATACAAAAACAGCTGTTTGTGGAATGGCCGAGAAACAAGCTCAAGGTCAAGGCAACGAGGTTTTTAACTTGTCCTTGTCGCACGTCAAGTCTGCGGAGCCTTCCGTCCTTGTCGCACAAGACATGACATCGGGCAAAGTGAAACAGACAGGCGAGTGCAAGCGCGTGGAGGCCCCTACTGCGGTTTCGTCACAGGTGACAATATTTGAAACCCCTGCGCACTCGATGGCCTCAACGTCGCGTGTAGCGGAGAGGGCAGCGCCGATGAATCATAGTGAGCGGTATACATATTCACAAGTAACGCAGAACGGAGGCGATTTTAAAACCTGTACGAATGAAAAGTGGAACTTAGTACAGAGCAAGCGATTGAAAAATAGATTTATTGGAACGCAAGGGAAGGCGAAGGATTCGTCGGGTAAATTTAAGGCTGCAGACATTAAAATACCATTGTTTGTAAACAACGTGGATAAGGAGTCGTCAGTTAAGGACGTCGCTGACTATATTTTAGACAAGACGAGCGTCTTAGTGCAGTTGACAGAGATTAAGATGAAGCGACAAAGAGATTATAAGGCTTTTAAAGTGTTTGTTCCTAGGCATAAGTTAGACATGTTTCTAGATGAGCAATTGTGGCCTGAAGGTACTTCTTTCCGTCGGTTTATTAATTTCAAGGATCAGAAATTACGAAACTCCTCTACAACAGGGGTGACTGATACTGGGACTGAGGCTATTATAAAAAGCGCATAATATAATGGATGGGTTAGTTTCAATTGCAAGTCTGTTACAAGATCCGTGGAGGGGATAAAGGAGTTATGTAAGACTGCACACGTTATTGCCCTGCAGGAGACGTGGCTATTGCCTCACGATACTGCATTCATTGGAAATATTGATAATAACTTCGAGTACACCAGTAAGTCAGCGGTTGATACATCGACAGGCGTGCTGCGTGGTCGTCCGTACGGTGGGGTGGCGGTGATGTGGCGAAAGGGTGTGTTCTCTTCCGTTACGGTTGTGCCATGTAGCAGCGTGAGACTGACAGCTGTTAAGGTATGTGCGGGCGATCGAGGTTCATTAGTGTTTTCAGTGTATATGCCAACAGACAGTACGGATAACTTATTAGATTTCACGGAAGTTTTAAGTGAAATACATGCAGTAATTGAGAGTTGTGATATTGAATCTGCTATAATTCTCGGGGACTTTAACGCTCATCCTGGTGAGTTATTCTTTACGGAATTAACCAACTTTTGTGTCGAGCGAAGCTGGCTCTGTGCGGACGTGATGAAATTGAACGTTGTGTCAGACACACACACCTTCATAAGTGAAAGTCATGTCAACTGTAAACGTTGGCTTGATCACTGTCTGACAACTGAGGCAGCTTGGCAATGTGTGACTGATGTTAAAGTACGTTATGATGTGTACTGGTCGGACCATTTTCCACTGGAAGTGTATTGCAATTTAGGAACATTACCATGTAAAGTGAAATATACTGGGAATATTTATAGCGTAGTGAGATGGGGTGACAGGGATGCTCAACAGATAAAAATGTATGGGCAGCTTTGTACAAGTAAATTAAGGGATATTGATTTTCCGGTGGAACTTAGTCTGTGTGCTGATAATGTTTGTTGTGATAATTGTCATCATATCATTATTGATAAGTTGTATTATAATATTGTAAGCTGTTTAACGGAAGCTGCGCGAATGAGTCATAGCGTAGGGAAAATAAGAAAACGAAAATATGTTGTTGGATGGAACAAGCATGTGCGAAAGTTTCATGTAGAAGCACGAAACAGCTTCCAAACTTGGATGTCTCATGGGAAACCTGAGTCCGGTGATATCTTTGATACAATGCGTGAAACCCGAAAGCGCTTTAAGTCTAACTTGAAATGGTGTCAAGACAACGAGGATAAAATCAAAATGGATATCTTAGCAACACACCACAAAGAGAAGGATTTCAAGCGTTTTTGGAAGCATACCAAAAAACTGGAAGCTGGTTCGTGTGTTCCTGTGAGTATTGAGGGTAGGAATGAGCCACGTCAAATAGCCGAATTATTTAAGAACCGTTTTCAGGTACTGTCTCCTTTAGGGTGTGTGCAGCAGGTGCTCGATGCTGAGGTTGCAGATTGTGAGCGGTTCAGATTTAAAACGACAGAAGTCGCCCATATTATTGGACATATGACTAGAGGGAAGTCTCCGGGACATGACGACCTTAGCATCGAGCACTTGCAATTCGCAGGTGTTCATTTACCTAGGGTGTTGGTCATGTTTTTCAATTTGTGTATAGGACATTCATATTTACCGAAGGAGCTTATGAAGACCACTGTGGTACCGATACCTAAAAATAAGACGGGTGATGCCTCCGATGGGAACAACTACAGACCCATCTCATTGGCTACGGTGATCGCCAAAGTACTGGATGGTTTGCTTGATAGTCACCTAAGTAAACATATAGATCTGCATGAGGCCCAGTTTGGTTTCAGGGCTGGGCAATCGACTGAAACTGCGGTACTGCGACTCAAGCATACTGTCCAGTACTATGTTACAAGGAAAACGCCTATATACGGTTGTTTTTTGGACCTGTCGAAGGCATTTGACCTGGTGTCTTATAACGTGTTATGGGATAAGCTCCAGAGGGATACCAGCACACCCAGGGATATGATCAACATGCTAAGATATTGGTACGGCAACCAAACCAATAATGTTAAGTGGGCGGGCTCATATTCGTCAGAGTATAGGTTGGAGTGTGGAGTGAGACAGGGAGGCCTGACTTCGCCACGACTCTTCAACCTGTACGTTAATGGACTGATAGGTGAGCTCAGCGGGGCCGGTGACGGTTGTTCAGTGGATGGTGTTTGTATGAACAACATTAGTTATGCCGACGACATGGTGCTGCTGAGCCCATCTGTCAGAGCCCTTAACATCCTCATAGGGATCTGTGAGAGGTATGCGGAGTCACATGGCCTCAGGTACAATTGTAAGAAGAGTGAACTACTTATATTCAAGGCGGGTAACAAAAGTCCGAAAACAGTTCCACCGGTTAGACTTGGAGGATTGCCTTTAAGTAGGGTCACCAAATTCAAGTACCTGGGGCACTGGGTCACCGAGGACCTGTCAGATGATCTAGATGTTGAGCGGGAACGTAGGGCATTGGCAGTGAGATGCAATATGCTGGCTCGCAGGTTTGCACGGTGTACAAAAGAAGTCAAAATTGCTCTTTTTAAGGCATACTGCCAGACATTTTATACCCGCAGCCTGTGGGTCCGTTATACGCGTAGATCTTTCAATGCCCTACGGGTCCTGTACAACAATGGTTTTAGGATGCTGTTGGGGCTGCCTCGCTTTTGCAGTGCATCAGGTATGTTTGCTAAGGCCAGTACGGACTGCTTCAGGGCAATAGTAAGGAAAAGAGTGGCCTCCCTGATGCGCCGCGTGCGGGACAGCTCCAACAGCCTTCTGGATACAATATTGGGAAGGGTTGATTGCCCGATTGTGAGGCACTGGAACACCGTTCACGGATCTAGAGGTGCTAATAATACAAAGTAAGGGAATTGTAAATAATAAACATATGAATAATTAATTAATAATTACTAACTTAGTTATAAGTACTTTTTACTAACAATATATGGAATGTTTTTTATTCTGAAATAAATGATTAATAATAATAATTATTTTCCCTTTTTTGTGCCTTTTTTTGGTCCGAGAATAGTTTTAGAAAAGATATAGAGGCTTTATTTATTTCTGTATTTCGATGGTCAAAGCTTGACAACATGTAACTGCAATGTGTCAAATTTTACAGGAGAGGGACAAAACTATATAATTTCGTATAAAAATTAAAAATAAATAAAATGAAAAAGTAATTGGCAGGTAATCGCATTATTTATTGATATAATTGAAAACAATAAAATGCCCACATAGGTTTTTCATTAAATAATCAATATACAAACAGTTACGAGTAAACAATACTAAAAAAACCTCACTATTAGCGTGTTACGAGTAGTCAACAATTACTTACAAGTTTTCAATTAAAAAAAAAACACTATTTTATTAGAATAAAACAATTACATGTGTGCGGCAAATTATCATAAAAATTGTGATAATCTGTAGGTATTACACTTTTTAGAGCTTGAAAGTCATTAAATTTACAGGAAGTAAGTTTAGGCGAGTCCGTATAAAGTTGCTCGTAGGTTGTTAAGGGAAAATTATTATTTTTTGGCCTTGCCTACTTGGCAACAAAGAATAGTTTTCGTCGCAAACGTTAATTTTTTAGTAAATTTTGCTAGTAAATCTGGTTTGTACAATAAAACTTTAAGATCTGTGACAACAGGATCTCCTTTTTTCTTTCCGCCTGATACTTTCATATCGCATCAGTTTTGGATCATCAAACTTTAACATCTTGACGTCGTATGGATCTTTGCGTGATTTCCTAGTTATGTCTGCATATTGCGATGAAACATAAATAGCGTCATATTTTTGGATGCCACGTTCGATGGCAGCGTGAAAGCTATGCACTTCATTCTGGATATTTGTGGTAAATAACCACATTATTCACAGCAGCAAAGTTGGATAGAACATTTGCTAATAGGTACTGAATTCCTGTTTTGATAGGTGCAACCGTCACTCCAACTAATTATAGGCTTTGTTACAAATTCGCCTTCAGTGTTGAAAATCATGCCTGAGTATTAGAGTTGACTTCTGAAAACCAATAACATCTTACTTTTCTTGATTTTTTTTTTTTTTTTTGAGTGGGAAATTATCAAATAACGTATCCGTTGCCTGTGTGCCGAGGTCGCGATATCCCTTTCAGACAAACCCGCAACCCCGGCAGGCATTGGCCCTTCCGGACCCCGTCAGTTGGTGCTGACATCTCTTTGAGGCGCGCGTGGAACACAACGCGCCGTCGACCCGGGCCTGGTCCCTATCGGACGGCGAGCTACCCATTGCTCACCGTCCGCAAGCCCGCGCCTACGGTGGCCGGAAGTCGGCTCGCGACTCCCGACGCCCGGGGCGTCTCCTGCGGCGACTAGGGGCGCGAGGGGGCGCATTTTGCCTCTCCCTCGCACGCTCCGCCTCCTCCTTCGCGAGCATTACTGCTTCGCAGAAGGAGGTGACGGCCTCCTATGCACTCTCGCTCCGGACCATGGCCTGAACCAGGGCCGGACGCGAGAGATCGCCGCCGCCGATCGCCTCCGTGAGGACACGGCGGTGCTCCGCCCAAGCTGGGCAGACCTCCACCGTATGCTCCACCGTGTCCTCCGGGCGATCCACACAGTGGTGACACCCGGGCGTTACTTTTTTGGATGGATATTCATAAACCGTAGAATTGTGGTTGATCAACTTTCTTCGCTAATAGGCGCTGCTCTTATGTATAGAGACATACTTTCACAGCTTGAACATTTTCCTTCACCTGCCTCCTTTAAATCATTTTCTTTTTCTTCTCTAGCATTTTGTTTCCTCAGCTGATGATCTTTATATTGCTTAGTTAAATCAGTGTGTATAGCTAGCTATAGGTTTTATTATGATCATTACCTAAAATATTATTGAATAACTCAATAGTTGTCATTAATTAGTATTACATTAAGGTATGGATGATAGGATCGCTTAAAATTTCAATAGGGAGTTTTTATTGAGCGTTTTACGTAAAATAAAAATAAAAAGTTACCAACATACCTTCAGGGACACTTTTCGGAAATAAATAGACGTATTTAAAGTTGTAATTAAATATAAAACTATTTTTAAACAATTCAAACTCGCGCCGTAATCTTAGTCTGTCAGTGAATTATTGCGAACTGTATTTGTGTTGACACCTCGTAACTCGCGCACTAGTAAGCTCAAGTTGATATCTGTTAATTGTAAGGTGTCAACTGTGGTATAAATTGTTTGAGTGACATTTTTTGTGCATTACCTACGAGTTATCAATGGGAAGATTTGATGCTTAATTTCAGATTTTCATTTTGCCAAAAAATGTGGGTTACGAGTTGTCAACGTATGACCATCGATTTGTGTTCTTGCACACATACAAACTTGGTATACTTTTAGCAATATTTAACAAACTATTTAATTAGGAACTCAATATGGACTTTACACTTCTTGAAGACTAGTTTCGAGGTTCGAACTGAACTGACCTAAGCTAAGAGACGCGATGCTCCAAACATCATATTTCGATTCCGTTCCGTAAAAAAATCAGTACTATTACGGTACAGTACGACACAGCTTACCTATTTATATTAGTAGGTAGAATAAATTTGAAAAATTGCATGCTTTCATTTCAATTTTACGAATGTATTTGGTTATATGACTAACAAGTTATTGCGTTTGCGTAAAGATCATTTTCAAATCAAATATTGGTGATTTTGAAGGCGCACTCAGTGCAGATGGTGATCGCTTTTACGAATTTTGCCGATGCTACATCTAAGTTGTGTCGTACTGTAACTGGCAAATGAGATACGTTTAAACTTCATGATTACACTGATAAAAAAATCATTTGAATCATCACACATACTTTTAATTTTATATTTAGTATTTAAAATCACTACAAATCTTATTAATATTTGGAAATCATGACATTCGGCCATCCGACACTGTGTTGTCTCTTGGCACACACACAACAATCATAATTTCATCATTTTAATTTTTAAATATATCATGACATTTTCATGTTAAATAAAAATTAAATGAAAATACATTTCTGTCAAATATACAAAGCATTGCAATACATTTTAAGGGCGCGTTTGCAAATCGGACAAAATTATGCTGTTTTTCGGTACATTTTGTGACAAAACTAAACCGAATCAGATATAACTAATAACTAACACTTATACCTTGGTTCTTCATCTTCAAATGATAGTAACTTTTTTTTTCAAAATATCGTTTTTTATATTGTAAAAAGGATCTTCCGTTGCCATGTTCCACAAAATTAATGATACCGGGTTGAGTTTAGGTAAATTTTTTGTACTATTATCAAAATATTTTAAGATTTCTAAAAATACTATTAGTACCTAGGCAGACATATTCAATTCTAGAACTTAGGAAAAAAATGTTTCAAAATGTCACAAATACCTAGTCGCAAAAAAAAAAAACGAAACTAACTTTTTTCTCGAATCCGGAGGTAAGGTCTCATCTTAATTAACAAAACGAGCCCAAACTCGGCACACATAGTTCTACTCGTCGAGGAGTTCCAGTAGCAGTCACCGAAGTTTTTTTATTTATTTATTTTATTTATTTATTTAAATCGAACACACGTGATTCATATTGTTGTTAGTAATCCTTATAAAACTATGTTAGTAACATTTCTAATGAAAATAAATATAACAAAACAAAACAGAAACAAAAAAAATACGTGTGGCACTCGAGGACTGCCGCGGTAAAGCTATTGCATAGCATATATTCAAAAATAAGAAGATAATATAGTTGATTTAAAATATTTTTTTTAAAAAATACCCCTATACCCCCCCCATAAATCGCAGAATTTACACAACCGTCAATGACGTCTGCCCTCACGCGTCTGCCCGCGTTCGGGTCGCGCACTCGGCGATCGCGCGTCATTGCCTATCCCGCCCCTCCACCCTCGTTCTGCGCGCCCGCCGTCGACTCATCGCAGGTCATTCTTATCGTTCTAACTTTTAAAATATTAGTCCAAATTACTTAGTGTAAAAGACAAATTTTATCTACATTAAATACCGAAAGCGATGAAGGTATTTATTTTGATACGAATTAACTAAATACTCTAAAATATGCAACTTAAAAAAAGTATTCAATTTAAATGTATTTATAGCTCACTATTTTGGCTATAATGGCTTCCACATAAAAGGTAGATATATGCTGTCGTGGACTTTTATTTAGAACTCTTTAAGACAAACAACCCCACAATACATTCTTTTCATGTAACTCCAGCGGTTTAGGCAGCGCACGCAAAGATAGATCTCAGAGGGCAGGATTTTTTCCGACTTACTGGATACTTATCGTTATATTATGGCTAAATCACATAAAATCTTTATAAATTGTAGCCTATGTGTTATTCTGATATATAAGCCACATTACTGTAAAGTTTCATTAAAATCCGTTCGGTAGTTTTTGCGTGAAAGAGTAACAAACATCCATCCATCCATCCTCACAAACTTTCGCGTCAGGTTTTTTTTTCGTTACGGAATTTCTACATTCGGTCGCCGCGCTCAGTCTCCGATAAAAGCTATGCAATAGCTTAAAATACAACTAGTTTAGAAGTACACCTTCAGGTCACTCCATCAAGTCCGGAGGTTAGTGAAAATATAAACAACTGTACGAAATATTTTTTATAGGTGTACCAATGTTTTATAAAGAAATAACAACAAAAAAAAAAACTTAGTAAAGTAAAGTAAAGTATCAAAATTAGTTCACTGACTTACTGTTTCCCGGCTAACCGTGCGTACACATGTGTGTATGACCCGTGTCAATGTAGTAGTTCGATTCTATACCTATCCATTTTGCAAACGCGTCCTTAATTGAACATTACAACAACAAAACATTACAATATACTTGAATATACAAAAATGGAAAGGCCAACTGTCGATGTTGTAACTACCGAAATGGACATCGATCGGCTTTTGACTATTTACAACGCAGGCAGAAAATCAAAATCTTTATTGGTAATAGTTGTAAATTAAGTAACCCCGGATCTTTCTCTCGATCACCAAAAACTATTCGACTCGACCAACATTAATGTTTTAAGTTAGCTTAGGATACCTTCCATTTATAAAACTAATCTAAACATTGTTTACATAAATATTGATCCATAGTTAAAAACAACGGTTGTATAACATAATTAATTAGCTCATCTAAAATAACTATATGTAAATGTCCTAATCATAGAAGGTAATATAAATAAAAACCTGTTCATATGTACAACATCAATGGCTATGAAGTGCACAGTAAGCGGCATAAAAACAGAAAACAGAAAAGACGGTGGAATAGTAGAATATGTATGCCAGAGATGGCTACGTATTCACACCAATGAATCACTCGCTAAAACACTGTGAATGTATTATACACTTCACGACTACCACACATATCTGTGCAATTCCTAGACCACCAAGCGACGGTAAACATCTATTCATAAAAGAAATAAACAGTATCTTATCCAATCCCTCTTAAATCATACGATGCTCATTTGCGAGGAGTAGTAGGAGAGTAGTGCCCGTTTTCACCGACATCCCCTATACTACCACCTACGTATGGGAGCCTTAGCTTAAAAGCTCCCCCAAACTAGCCCCTACATTAAATTTCGTTTCACCATCATTTTTATCACTTAACTAGGGGACACATATCTATGTGACGGTTGTATACGATAATAGTGACTGATTCGTCTTTAAACTTATCGATACTTTGAAACAAGATGGTTTTTTATGAAATTCTCTAAAGTATACACTTTTATGGATACTGTTATTAATAAATCATGTTTTAATAGGAATAATAAATATTACTTCATTCATATTTTTAATTAATTTCATATTTTTTTGCTTATTTACTCTGTGTATACATAACGAAACCTCGCGTGTTATCTGTGGACTTATTTATATTTGACACTTCTTTCTTTTGTGACGTACTAGCGTGAGATTCGATTGTTAATTGTTGTGAATTTGTACGCGCTTTTTTTTTTTCGACTGCTCACTGGTGCCTTGTCTGCCACAACCAACAAATTATTACCCGTAGCATAAAACCTCTATTAATAACTGATTTATTGGAGATATAGAATTTATTCTGAAATAATCATTAATATGCGAATACAATAAGGACAGAGGTTCCTCACAAGTGTATGGTTTACATTGATGGTTAGGTATCGACGTAGGTAAGTATCGTCGAACAAACAGAAAAAATACCACGGCAATATCTTTTTAATTTTTTTAATTCTTTATTGGTTACACATAAAACTACTACTAGTTATACCTTTTATCAGGAAATTCTAAGATGAGTTTAATCTTTTCCAATAAATACAACACTGAAGATTTACACAGCCTATATCTCCGAAAAAAGTCAGTTTTTTTATATGTTTTTGGTCTACGGCTGTTATTTACGTTAAATACTGTAGAAACAGTTTCAAAAACTCCATAAATTCATATAAATCACTATTAATCTTCTTTGCTTGAGAGATCACTTACCTATGTGCCGGTTTATGGGTCCACATTTCGACCACCTAATTTTAGGGGACCTTTTAACGTTTAACTGACCCCTTACTGTTGGTGAAACAGAAACCACCTTCTAACAGCCCCCTAACCATTCTTAGGGGATCCCATAAACTTAGGGGATGTCGGTGAAAACGGGCATAAGAGTCGTAAACATACATGGAGTTATAGACATACGACAACATTCGAGAATAGTACGTCAGTAGCATGTCTAGGCTAAGTGCGCGAATACCAACTACTCAAGAATTGAACCAACACTACAAGTTGTTTTTTTTTTTGTTCTTGGGCATCTCGCAGGTGACCACTAAGGTCGTAGCTGCTTAACCGGGCTTTCCTGCGGCTGCCTTAAGCTTCTACGCTCAAAGCCTCCAGCCAGAGGCAATAAAACTATTCTAAATTAAAGCTAGGCGAAGGCTCACGCACGCTTAGGGCGTCGCTGAGGGCGACAGCAAGATGGGACAGGCTGGATCAATGATATATTATTATTAATAGGGGAGTTTAAAGCTACTGGCTCAGCATCGACGCGGGCTGGCGCTTCGTTGTCGAGCAAGGGTCGGGGGGGAGTGTAATTTACTCGTGAGGGTCGCGGTCACGATCGCGGTGGATCTCGGCGGCGAGGTCAGTATGACAGGTGTCGTTTGTTCTTGTATACTGTGCTTGTGGCCCTATTGCTTTCCTGAAGGAGGGTACTGGGGTCATCAGGGTCGGATAGGATGGCTACACGTTGCTGTATAGATCACCTCTTTATAAGAACACGCTCGTTAGATCCCCAGTACTCGGCCGTAGTCGGAACTGTTCCAATTGATCGTCGCATGATAATACTGTCGTGCGTAGGACTAGTTCCAACACGAATATAAGTTGATACAAAAACAATACAACAAATTGATAATGATAAAATTTTATCCTTATTTCACTTAAAATGGAGCGAAATAAATGATATAGAGTGTCCAAACACAATTTATGACTGTTTTAAAATCAGTTTCATAAATGGAATTTGATTCCATTTATGAAACTGATTTTGATACATCAGAAGAAACAAACAACCATGGATAAATAATAAAATTGATAACATGTGTAAGTAATATAGGACCAGTAATATATAGGACCAATAATACCAGGTAATATAAAACAAGAAATCACAAAATTATCGAAATATCTCATATTCAATTCTTCAATTCTGTATATAAAACATCAACATAATAATAATGTACAAACTCTTACTGTAAAAATATTAAACTGACAGATTAAACTCTAACTTGAAGCTATATTTTTACCCGATTGCCTATTTACCTTCAATGGGTATCCACTGTCACCCAGTAAATAGCTGTAAGCATAGTCTCCTCTTTCAAATTTTCTAAATGTGTTGCTATTTTGATAAATAGTTGAGTCATGTGTAGAACTTTTTTTTTTTTTTTTTTTTTTTTATCGCTGAGAAATGCGTTACCCATCCCCGGCTCGTGGGGGACGAGTCAGGGTATGTGGGACTCCTGTGTAAAAACAGTATACCCACTAAAACTCAGCGGTGCTCCCGCATCGCCGTGATGGGAGGGCTATGGGAAACCGGCTCAGCCTTTACATCCACAGCCCTCCCGGCGCATGCCCGCCTGGCTGGCGGGCCCCACATGCCCCCCACCTGTTTGGTGGGGGGCTGCGGGAATGGCCGGGAGCACCAGGCCATTCCCGTCTGGCACTGGTGGAGGCCTGTGCGATGCAGGCGAGGGTGCCCCCGCACCCGTTGCCTGCTGGCCTCCACCTGGGAGGAGGAGTCGGAGATGACTGTCGAACTGACATCTCCTTCGACCCCTCCTCCGCCTTCGGAGCGGCGCCGCGTCGGGATCGTCCTCCCGCACGCGCTCCGCCGCCTCCTTCTGGGACATGACGTGCTCGCAAAAGGAGGCGACTGCCGCCCAGGACCCCTCGTCCCTCAGCATGGTGTTAACCACGCCGGGGAGCGTGAGGTCCAGCCCGATCGCCGCGACGAGACTGCGGCGCGGCTCGGACCACGACGGGCATACCTCGAGAGTGTGCTGCGCCGTGTCCTCCGCCGCGCCACAGTGGTGGCACGACGGCGTCTCCTCCCGTCCGATCCGATGCAGGTACGATCCGAAACAACCGTGTCCGGACAGCACCTGCACCAGACGGAACGAGAGGAACCCGTGCGGCCGCTCGAGCCAGTCCCGCAGGACCGGCCCGATCGCGTCGAGGGTTCGGCGGCCGAAGACTGCGGTGGCGAGGTCCCTCGTCCAGTGGACGATGATGGCGTCCCTCGCCTCCCGCCGGACGGCCTCCCGCTCTTCCGGGGCGAAGCGTTGGCCTGACGCCCTCCGCCCCGCCTTCCATTCATACACTCTGGCGAGCACCCACGCCTCGAGTTCCCAAGGAGGGGTGCTGGCCAGAGCGCATGCCCCGGCGAAGCTCACCGTGCGGTGAGCCCGCGCCACCCGCTGGGCTATCGCCCGTTGAGGTGCCCGCAAGGTCATGTGTTGAACCTGGCCAACGTGCCACAACATCTCTTATTAATAAATTGGCTGATGCTACTGTTTGCACATTTATGGACATGTATCCCTTCCTGTTCCTAAATAACTCTGCATCGTCTCCACCTTAAAAAATACAATACATCCATTTTATTGTATGTAAGAACTTACAGTTTAATTTCATAATTTTGACAAATAGATTTAAACTAATTTAAGGTGTTGAAGTTTCACCTGGTGATTGTATTTTCACATGTGTACAATCAATGCATCCAAGAACATTAGGGAACCTTGCAATATTATAAAATTCCATCTTCACATTTTCTTGTTCTTCGGTTGTTTCAGGAAATTTTATAAACTGTGGACGTAGAGTCACAATTGCTGCAGACACTCGTTTTATTATTCGACTGCAAGTAGCCACACTGATCCCACCCATGTCTGCCACAGCCAACAAATGATTACCCGTAGCATAAAATCTCAATGCTATTAATAACTGATTTATTGGAGATACAGAATTATTTCTGAAATAAAATAATACACGCTTTACTTCATTGTAATATGCGGATAAATAAGCTCTTAAATAAAGCTGACGCATTCTCTGTATGTTTGGAACAACTCGTGGCTAAAAATGTTGACGTTGATGTTATTTGCATAACGGAACATTTTATGATGGCTGGTTATGAGCAGTATCTCTCAATCCCGAACTATAATCTAGCTACTTGTTTTAGCAGGAAAGATACTAAAAGAGGAGGTTCGTGTATCTTGATAAAAAAGGGACACCATTGGAAAGAACTTCCTGAAGTTCGGAACATGGCAATAAGTAGCACATTCGAATGTTGTGCTATAGAATTGACTCATACAGGTACCATTGTAATCTGTATTTACAGAGTTCCAAATGCAACTAATTTGACCTGTTTTTTTGAGCAACTGTACAAATTATGTCAACTAATAACAAAGAAAAATAAGCGAAATGTGTATGTGGTGATCTTAACATGTGATCTTAACATGAATATGTGGTGATCTTAACATTAATATTTTGAAGCGTAGTAATATCACATTAGAACTTGAATGTATTTTACTCAATTTTAATTTCAAATTGGCAACTAATCAGCCGACTAGACTTTCTAGTAACACATGCATAGACCTTTTTGTGCATAATCTGGGTAAGAAGTGTAATTGTGACGTAATTGATTTAGCTCTTTCTGATCACACCTGTCAAATACTCAAGGTTCCAACCAAAAGAATATGTATAATGAAGCATTGGTATATCAAACGTCGTGACTATAATCTAGTTAACTTGAATAAATTTAGGGAATGTTTGCAAAGTGTTTCCTTTTCGGAAATATATCAGGTAGATGATCCGAACACAGCCTATAATAATTTTATGGAGACATTTTCTCTTCTATATAATCTATGTTTTCCCTTTAAGCGTATTACTGTAAGATTACACAAAAGACCACCATGGGTCTCCCGAGGTATTAAAACATGCAGCAAGAAAAAAAGGGCCCTCCTGTGGCGTTACAGACTGTACCACAATGAACAAGACAAAACAACCTTTAAAAAGTACTCAGCAGTTTATAATAAAATAATTAAATTAACGCAACGTGCTCAGAATAACTACAAGATCAAATCATCATCTAACAAGTCTAAAACTACGTGGGAAATAATTAACCAAACTAAATTGAATACGCCCAATAAGAATTTAATTCGTAGCATTAAAATAAGAGATAAAATAGTGACACATCCACCTGCTATAGCGACCGCATTTAACGATTTCTTTATTGATAAAATACAACCTATAACAAATTGCGGCAAACAAGTGACTTCAAATATAGAAAAGAATAGTGGTTCGATGTTTATGGCACCAAGCAATGAAAATGATATTAATGCTATTATTAAGACGTTGAAGAATTCTGGCAGTGTGGGTAATGATGGCATCTCTACCAAAGTAATTAAACATGTAGCATGTTGCATTGGTGGACATTTGAGCCATATTCTTAATCTGTGCATATCACATGGTACTTACCCAACCAAACTAAAAACAGCTATAATCAAACCGTTATTTAAAAAAAATGACAAGCAATGCATGGAGTCTTATAGACCCGTAGCGCTTGTGCCAGTAATATCGAAGATATTTGAAAAATATATCTATATTCAAATCTTCAAATATCTAGATAAAAATAACATTTTAACCGATGAACAAAAAGGCTTCCGAAAAAATAAAACCATCAATATGGCAATATACGACTTTTTAAACAATGTCATTTCGAATGTTGACAAAAGAATACCTGTATGTTCAATTTACTGTGACATGACTCAGGCGTTTGACTATGTCGATCACAATATCTTGCTCAATAAACTGGATGCGTACGGTATTAGAGGGAACATCCTCAGTTTAATCAATTCTTTTTTGCGAAACAGGAAACAGTACGTTGTAGTAACTGATATAGATCCCAACACTAAATGCGAACGTACCTATAAGTCTAGTCATCGCACAGTTGCTTATGGTGTACCCCAGGGCAGTGTCTTAGGCCCCCCGCTGTTTATACTGTACATAAATGATCTGCCAAAAGCAACAAGTCACCCTATGTCACTATTTGCTGATGACAGCACTGTGACCATTAAGAGTACGGATGATCGGAACCACAACGACGTTGTCACTCAGACAATAACCTCCATAGTGAAATGGCTCGATAATAATAATCTTAAAATTAATATTGATAAGACGAAATTGATGATGATTAGCCAACGTGCGAATCCCAATATGACAGTACACTATAACAATAAAATTATAACACAAGTAGAGACATCAAAATTCCTAGGTTTAACAATTGACATGAAATTAGACTGGAAAGCACACACAGAGGAGCTAGCCAAGCGGATTAGCAAATCGGCCTACGCCCTATTTAAACTGACCCCAGTGATTAACGTCGATGCTTTAGTTACAGCATATCATGGTTTGGTGAGTTCAGTATTGAGGTATGGTGTCATTTTCTGGGGTAACTCGACCAACAGGGAATTAGTTTTTAAAGCACAAAAAAGGTGCATAAGATCAATGTTCAGACTCCACAATTTAGATTCTTGCAAGCCATTCTTTATCAAATACAAATTGTTGACATTTCCGTGCTTATATATTTTTGAGGTAGCTGTATATGTTAAGACCAATCCAGACCTGTTTACCAAAATATCATTTTATAACACACGAACTCGACCACAGTACAATAACTTGTGCGTAAAAAGGTCCCACACAGCATTAATGCATAAAAGTGTTTTTTGTATGGCACCAATCTTATACAACCACATTCCAAATTCAATTAAGGAATTAAACATACGCTTATTTAAGAAAAGGCTTAAATCTTTGCTGTTGACTAAAGCATATTACAGCATTTCGGAATTTTTAACAGACAAAATGTAATGATTGTTTTTGACCATGGTCGGTACCTACTCATTGACATAGTGAGTATTATTGATTCAATTCCATTTGACAGTTTTGCACGTGACATTTATTTTTGTATTATTTTAATTAGGTATTTATATTATTTTTTATTTTGCTCTCTTTTTTCAACATTTTTTATTATATTTTATTTTTATTTTTGACGTTGTAAAGTTATTGACCATAGTCCGTACCTACTCTTTTGACATAATATATCATTAAGTTCAATTCCATTTGACATTTTGACATTTTTTGCACGTGACATTTTGTATTTTAATTGTTTTTATTATTGTTTTAATTGTTTTTATTATTCTTATTATTAATGTTTTTTTTTTTCTCTCTGTTTAAACATGATTTAATTTTGAATTTTGACGCAGTAACGTTAAACTTAACTTTTTGACATTTGATATATTTTCCTTTGTTTTTATGTTGTCAAGTTCAATTATTAATATTATGTATGCATTCCATTATTTTAATTTTATTATCAATTTTAATGTCAATGACATCTTCTTGAATATTTTTGTACGCCTTCGGGTATAACACAGCGCGCATCTTTTATACCTAACAACTTTCTATTGTACCTACCTGTGTTAACAAATTAATAAATGATTTGATTTGATACAATAAGGACAGAGGTCCCTACCCGACAAGTGTATGGTTTATATTGTTAGTTAGTTATTGATTTATGTCGTCGACTAAACAAAGAAAAAATACCACGTTTTTTAAATTTTATTTTATGGGTACTTAAAAAAACTTTAATAATTTAAGTACTCACGTAAGTTCCTACCTACTCATAAAAAGGCCATAAAAACGTGTTGCAGCCGAAAGTACACTTTACATGTAGAAATTGTAATTTTACCGAAATCACATAAATTGGAAACTAAATGAAAAAATCTTGATTTTTAAATAAATTCTTCGTAAACACAACCGAATTCGCTAGTTTCGTCATTCATGCTTGCGTGGTCAAGCTTGATACCTACTTTAGTTAGGTTGGGTTATGTTGACGGACCGGGGAATCGACCCTAGGACCCCACGCTCAGCAAACACACACAGACCTGCCTTCGTCCTCTGACGAAGATCGTCTACTACTGAGCTAAGCTCGGAATGCACCGCAATTTAAGCTTCGTGAAGACCAGCGCGACGCGACGCCGCGACGCGACTCGAACAATACAATTTCTAAGAAAACTTGACGGTATAACAATAGCCGGTGTCGCGTCGCGCTGTCGCGTCGCGCTGGTATGCACGAAGCTTTATACTCTCTTGGTGTTGCGTCGCGCCCGCTACGCGATATTGCAGCGCAACAAGAACAAAGAAATATACCTTTGTCGGTGTCGCGCGCGAATCTCGCGCGACAAGTCGCGCTAGTGTGAAAGGTGTTGCGTGGCGATAATATCGCAGATTCGCCACGCGACACGTTGCGCTGGTCTGCACAAAGCTTAAAGGCTCGTGCAGACTAGCGCGACGCGACTTGAACAATACAATTTCTAAGAAAACTTCATGGTATAACAATAACCGGTGTCGCGTCGCGCTAGACTGCACGAAGCTTAACAGTAACCAGTGTCGCGCCGCGTTGTCGCGTCGTGCTAGTCTGCACGACGCATAAGCTTCGTGCAAACCAGCGCGACGCTACGGCGCGACGCGACTGGAACAATACGATTTCTAGGAAAACTTCACGGTACAACAATAACCGGTGTCGCGTCGCGCCGTAGCGTCGCGCTGGTTTGAACGAAGCTTTAAGCATTAAAAACCACATCTAAACAATTATCTTACTTCTAAAGACCATACTTACAACTTTTTGAGTCAAACATACTTTGTTTTTAAATTACACGAATTGAAGCCGTATTCTCGGCGACAGCGGCTGGTTCAAATCAAATGCATTGTTTTATAAAACGATGCATTTGATCGCGCCGTTGCTGACACCATCGAACATCTGTCACCATGTGGATCAAAAAAGGCTCTCGAAGAAATAGGAGCATACTTACATATTAAATTGTCGGTTTTTTGCTTAAAACGGCTTCTAATAGCCAATATTATGCATAAATATATCATAGGATACAATCAGGTGGGCAAATTAGTAACGTATATTTTTTTTGCAAAAAAAATGTGTATGGAGTTAATGCTTATATCTCCGGAACGGAGAGAATAACCGTTATGTTCTTGCACACGGTGATGTAACTATTTCTTTATGATTTTTGGCCGTAGGTACTTGATTTTTTCAGATCAGGAGCCGTTTTTTTTTTTTAAATGGCACTAAATCTTTTTATATGACGTACTTATGTCAAAAAATCATAAATAAATAGTTACATCACCGTGTGCAAGGATATAAAAGTTATTCTCCCGTTCCGGAGATATAAACATTCGTTATTTAATTTAAAAGAGTGTCCGTGGAGTTTCTTGACCGTTCTTCTCCATAGGTACCTACTACGCTTTGGAATGGGCAACTAGCTTCATATTTTTGACTGACCGAATCCTTGACAATTCAAAAGTGCCTGTAATGGTTTAATTGAAATAAATGCTTTGAGTTTGAGTTTGAGTTCGTCATTCCATACATTATTTTTGCAAAAAATATATAAGTTGCTTATTTGCTTACTCGATTGTATCCTATGATATATAATAATATATTTATGCATAATATTAGCTATTAGAAGCCGTTTTAAGCAAAAAACCGACACTTTAAAATGTAAGCTCCTATTTCTTCGAGAGCCTTTTTTCGATCCACAGTGCGCCGCCGGCGCCGCGCGCCGCCCCGCTGCCCGCTGCCCGATAATACCTACGGCCTCAAGTCACAATCAATATTTCAAAAGCCTACAGTAATTATAAAAATTACATAATATCTAAGTACTTACTCAATTAATACATTGAGTGCCCATACCTACATAAAAATGAGTGCCTTACAAATAAACAAATCCAACATAAAGTTCAGCATAGCAGTAACTGGGTTGCGGATGTCAGATTCTGGCAGTCACTCCATGTTAAGTAGGCTGGTATTCCACGGCAACCGTTTCGACTGCAAGCCGACACCAACATAGTTAGGAAAAGCCTTGGCAGATGATTATTGTTGTGTTAAAAATTATTTTCATGTTGAACTTATTTTGAAGTATGTTGAATTTGAAAAGCAAATAAGTGCAAACTAGATTTAAACGTTTATGTAGAACTGCCGGTTCGTATGTTGGTATCATGTACTATAAGTTGATGAATGCGTCCGACCCTCCGTATCTTTCCAACAGTTGAAGAGTGCATTCTAGGAGATCTGCGACATTCTATCCTCGCGATGTCGAGTGGTCTATGCCGGAAGTGATGTTACCTTCGAAACAGTAACAAGAAGTTAACAATATTGGAATTTTTTATCAACCATCATTCTGCCGAAAGAGGTCCATTGCTATAAGATAGGCCTCCCCCACGCATTGCTACGAAGATCGGTTCTATGCGTCTAACATCCAACAGATTCCCGCAATCCTCACCAGGTCGTCAGTCACGTTCTGGAGGGCCAACCCATCTCTTCGTTTATTTTTCTTATTTATACTGCCTACTTTATCCCTTACAGTGTTCTAGAATAGGAAAGTGTCAGCAAGACACTTAAGTTCCACAAAATAACACCGAGTAAAGTTGTTCAAAACTACATAAACAGCGTTGCTAGAATTGCCATTCTCCTTAATATACTGCCAATCTACGTATTGAATGAATTTCGATGCAAATTGTACCGTGTACAACGTGAACATTTCAACCACAGCCTTTGCGTTCAATGGTTTGATTGACTTCGACGTCATCGCGCAAAACGGCTGGTAATTGAATTATTCCTCTACACATGGTATGCGAATGGCAAACAAAGATCGACAGTCGACGTAAACACGTTAATTGCCTGAGGCTCACAAAAAATGTACTTTATCCATATTTTTTGTGAGCCGAATTTTGAGTAAAGATAAAATATTTCGAAAGTTCTGAATAAATAAATCTATTTGTTTCCTCTGTTGGATATTATTCACTTGTTAATAACGGGTCATTTAAATTGTTAATTCATTTAAATTTAACCAAAAATAAACCGGTACAACAAACTGCTTACGTCTTGTTTCATAGAAAAGTAAAACGTGCCCACCCCGAATAGAATACATTTTATTTTATTTTATCGTGTATTTACTGTTTATCGTAACAGCTTAGTAATAATCAAACATATGGGAATAAAACTACTATCCCAATAGCAGATATAATAGATTATGCAAAAAAAAATTAAAAAAATGACTTCAAAAACAAATGTGCCTATAATATTTCACGTGTGTTACAAACAATTGGTTACGTAGTAGTTTTTTTGTAATAGGCAGTAGCAACACTTGCGATGTTTTTTTTGTGAAAGTAACATTACTACTTTCAATATGAAATGTCAGTGTCCTGTCAGACATCTTGGTTTTTAAGGAAAAAGCAGTACTCGCGTGTGTGTTATTTTCGTACTTGGATTTTAGCGACTTTTCAGAAGCAATTTTGCATGGTAAGTAATAACATCTATTTTTTAAGGACAAGGACAATTAAGAGGGATTTGTATATTATTAAATAATGTAGTTTTTCATTACTTGGCATTGTATTTAGATATGCTACACGACTTTTAGGTTATTTTATTCACGCGTGTTTGTTCACGTGTGTTGTGTGTGTTACGAATTTGTGTTATGCACACACGTGAAAAGTGTTAAGCTTAGTGCACATTGCAAAATTAATTTTTTTGTACACTACTGGACAAAGGCTTCCCAAGTTTTTTTTTTTTTTCAAAACACGCAGTCCTGAGCCAGCTGCATGCAACGCTTACCCGCAACTTCCTTATCGCGCTGATAATACGATACTGCTGCCATGCTGTAATTAATTCAAAATTTGTCAAATTTGAGAAAAACATATTTTACCTGTAATTTTTAGAATAATAGGTAAATAATAATTGCGTTAATTATATTAATACACCAATTTTTTTTTTTTTTCATAATCTGTATCACGTGAATAATCAATTTTTCGTCGATTCTTAAAAAAGTCATATTTTGAGTTACAACAGTAGGTATTGTATTATCAGAGTGGTATCCAATATGGTCGTCGGTTCACGTAGCGGAATGCCAACCCACACTACGCTTTAAATAGCATGTTTTCTTCCAGCAATAATTTTTTTTTGCAGATGCCGCTAACACCTGCTGAAAGACAGAAGCTCTATCGAGAAAGGCTGAAATATTTTTTTTTAAGTACAATACTTGATCTCATTATTTGAATGATTACTCACTAAGAAATAATAAGTAATGCTATGCGGCTTTGTTATTGAAGCTTTTGAGTTCAATAAATATATTAATTTGTCTGTATAATGTTTTATTTTGAATTCCATTATAATAAATAATCTTGCCTCGTGTGAACTAATCTTAACAATATTTCCAGTGTGTTACCTATTTCCAGTGTGTTATCGTGCGTTACACATTCACGTGTGTGATGGTACATTTTCTGTGAGCCTCACCCATTCTAACTTCATGAACATGGCTAAAACATGTACCCAGAGACCTCAATTGTAATGAGGCTGGAAAATATATTAGCTGAATAATTATTTCCAATTTTGAAAACCATTTAGAAAAAATTATGGAGGTTTGGATATATTAATTTAACGCATGCAAAGTCGCTGACAGCTCACTAGTTATACTTAAAATATCGAAAAAAACGTTCCCGAAGATTTAAGGTGGGTTTGGGTTACGTGTGATTACTTTAATAAAACATCGGAGTGAAAAATTGCAACGACTTCATTATTTCGCGGTAAGAGACACGCTATAGTTATTTGACATTGACATATTACGAAACAGAATGTTGCCAATAAAAACAATTTAGTATATGTTGCATTCATTAGGATGGAGCTCATTGTATCATAATTCCGCTGCTGACCCACCTAATTTAGTTGGGCATATATTGGGAATACCTATAGCAACGCCAATATTTATTCAAATAGGTTGCAATACAAACCTATTAAATAAATATTGACACATAAGTACATATCACGATCTATTTGGACTGCCGTAATTTCTAATAGCTCCATAGCACCATAAACTTCTTATAGGTTTCTTGTTATGTATAAAGATTACAAGAAAACTTATAGACCTACCTAACCTATAGTCTATGGTCTTAAAATAACATGGTAACTCATTCAATATTGTGGCGTATTCAATATTGGAATGTATGGGGAAAGATGTTTTTCAACTACAATGTTAAGTTTGTTCTTAGGATAAATTCATCCTAACTACGGAACCCTTAGTTAATTGATTCAGGCGTGACTTTGCGGAAATCAAGGACGTAGTTATGCTACAACGTTCCAATCCACACGCAGGTCGAACTGAGTAAATCGCGTTTTTGTAATTTTGTGGTACGCTTTTTTTTGGTAGCGAGTACAACTAAGTAGTATGTATCACATCAACTAAATAAATAAACATTATTTTATTATATACTTGTCATTAAAATTTATTAATATTTCTCATACAAATTTTGAAAAAATGCTATTGGAACGTTTTTGAAAAAAGGCTTTTTGTATGGAAGTAGCTTTTAACTTAATTTGCAAAAACGATCCAATATCTGAAAATTGGTATATTTTGGTAGTTAATATACTTATATTTTTTCTAAAACTCTGAAAACTCAAATCATTTATTTCAATTAAACCATTACAGGCACTTTTGAATTGTCAAGGAATCGGTCAGTCAAAAATATGAAGCTAGTTGCCCATTCCAAAGCGTAGTAAGTACCTATGGAGTTGTAGCATAACTACGTCCAATTGCAAACAAAAGACGAAGGAAACTACCTCTTCCACGACGTTTGTTTCAATAATGACCGTTGCGAACTCAAATAAGATTCAATGTCAAAAAGAAAATACTCCGTCTCGCTTGCACTAGTAAAAAGTTATTGAAAGATGCTTTCCCGGTTGGGCATAACTTCATTAGTATTTTTTTTTTGTCTATGATATTAAAAGTTTCAAGTAATATTTTATTGGTAAATAACTAATAAACTTTCTCTTTATGTGTTAAATATTTATTTTTAGTGGTCGTGTATGCAAACAGTTAAGGATGAAGCTAATTAAAGCGTGTTAAAAATTAACCCTTTAAAGTTGAAACATTTTTTTTTCGAAACAGGTTTTTTATTTAGGTAAATAATAGTACAAAATTCATGAAACCTTTTAAGTTTTCTTATTATGGTATTTAGGTCTGAAACATAACGTTCCACAAATTTTGGAACGTTTATGCCTCGCTATTGTAATTTTGCAAAAACGTTCCAAATATACATGGAACATTTGTTCCAAAATAAAATGGTTTAACATGGTTTTGCTAAAACGTTACAAGATTGTTGTGGCGTTTTAACAAAATAAATATATTGTTTCGTAAAACATTAAATGTTCCTGTCCTCATAGTACGTTCTAGTTAATTGACACAAGTTATTATTTGATAAAGGTTGTGGGTTGGAACGTAAGTGAAAAAAATATTTTCTGATATAAGACTTAAAACTTGGAACCTTATTGCAAATCTGTAAGTGTCATAAAAGGTAGTTTGATCACATTATCTCGATTTCGGGTGACTTGTGGGTTGGAACATTTCTTCATAACTACGTCCAATTTTATAAAAAATAAAATAAAAACGCGCGAAAAATTTACGCGGTTAAGTTACTAAATATACGTCGTCTATTGTATTTTTTACGGAACCCTTCATTTTGCGACATGCACTTGGCCGATTTAATTCACACAGCTTCGAATTACATCACTAGAGTGGGCGCCACGAAAGAAGGACGGCGGAAAATTGTGGAACTAGATTTTTTTAATGCAAAGTGACATAGACACTAGCGTCGCGTCAAATAAACTTCCGAGTCTACGCCCGATTTGCGTCCAAGCGTCCATTCTGGCGGACAGGGCCGGTCCAGCACGCAGAGCATGACAACCATTAGAAACGGGTTTTGTCGACGGAAGAATAAACAAAATGACAGATTGTAATTGCTAACCCGTTTCTATTATGGTCATCCTAAGCGTGCTGGGGATCCCCGAAACTCGACAAATACTTTTTAATGAAATCCCAAAACAAGACTAAGATATGTTCAATAAGTAAAAGGCAGTTTGTTGGGGGCACCCTACGCATGCTAAATTTAAACGTAGGCTAAATAACTCCTATTTATGTACGAATAGTCAAAAGAGTGTGGTGTGTAAGTATGGGGTGAGGTGGTAAAAATTTCGAGCTCGCTCTTGCATCCTACATTTTCAAACTTTTTTGTGTAGGTTGACAAAGTAATTCCTTAATGTTTATGAATGTTTAAAATAAAACTTAAACTATACGGCGTGCGAAAAATTTTCAAGCTCGATTCGGTCACTTTACCATTATGGCTGTTCGTCTAACACTCTAGCTTTTCTGGTGCCGACAAAGATCTCCTATTTCTGTATCAATAGTTAAAAGAAAACCTAACCTTTTCGAGGCAGCGTGCTAAATATTTCGACGTTCGTTTTAGTTTTGCCGCCCGGGCCCCCGACATGCTTAGTCCGCCACTGCGTCCATGACGTCATCAATTATTTTCACCGCATAATTGACAAGTGGAGGGCCGAGGACGTATCGTTTGCAGCCTAACAGACTTGTCGGGGCGTCCGGGGTACATGAATTACATTTGTGGCTGTGAAATTCGGGGCGCTTGGGGTGTTTCGAGCGTTTCGCCGGCCGGCGGCTTTGCCAATCACCGGCGCTGACACGCCGCTTTGTTACCGAGTTCCTGGTTTTGTGGTTTAATTTGCTATTTTGATATGTTGGAGTCTGTTACTGTTTTGGGTTTTGACGGGATGAAATTTGAGTAAATGCATTCTTGATTTTCAAAAGAGGCAATAAACCCAAATTAAATCTTAGAGCACAATTATGTTTCAGTAAGCTGTTAATTCCGCGGGAAATAAAACAATCGACATTAGCCGACTACGGTCTATGTACCTATGTGTGCTGATATTTCCGTGTGTTCCGCCATAGCGCCTAAACTACTGAATCGATTTTAATAAATGAGGTATCAATCAAAGTCAAAGTCAAACAATTTATTTCAATTAGGCACATAAGAGGCACTTTTGAACGTCAATTTTACACAAAATAGAATTGATTCTAGTCGCCCCTTCCAAAAGGTAGTTCTCGTATGGAGAAGAATGGGCAAGAAACTCCACCGTTACTCTTTTAAAATGTTTTTACAATATTTTACATTACATTACATACATTAATTATATAATGTGAAGACGATGCATCTAGAATAAGATTACTATACCACGATAGGTAAAAAGAATGAAAAATTAAGCAATGACAGACAAATTATGTGATAGATACATGGTGCTCACATACTTACAAACATTGCAAAATTATACGATATTCCTAACATTTTAACAAGTAATACTAATAAGTCAGTGTGTGAGTTCAAGTAATCACAGAATGTAAAATCAGTGTTATAAAAATAAAATAAAATAACAAACTATATAATTAACTTAGCAACCAGTTTGATTTTGTCTAGATTTGTAATAATGATTTGTAATAATGGTCCTGGTGACATAGGCTTTAGAAATTCTCCCAAAATGTAATATGGCGGATTTTGATTTTTTTTTTATTCAGATATTTATGACATGTTTGGTATCAAAAGAAAGGTGGTAACAAGCACGTTACAAATATGTATAGATATCATATTGACTAAATAAATGAATAGGTATGCTTAAATTGTTAAAAGCAAACAAATGTGAGACCGCGCTACCTGTGGCGCGGCTATAAAATTAATACCTATTAGGTATACAATAAAAAGTATGATTCAAATATTTATTACTGACCTATTGTATTAAGCTTCGTGCAGACCAGCGCGACGCGACGGCGCGACGCGACTCGAACAATCTTTTTTTCTAAGAAAACTTGACTTATAACAATAGCCGGTGTCGCGTCGCGCTGTCGCGTCGCCCTGGTCTGAACGAAGCTTTACTCTTATTTAACGTTGTCGTTACATTTCTCAAGCGTTAAAACGGAAAAGAATATACTTAATAAAATAAATTGGTTACAAAACTCTAGTCCGACTACAATAAAATAAAAGTGATCTGAAAAGTACGAAACAAGAAAATACTTCAGACAGAAATCAAGACATAGGTACAAATTGGCCAAGGTAAAGCTGTGGCCGCATGCCTGTAAACCATGTGGGTGCCAGGTGTGGTGTAGAAATAATAGATAGTTGTTAAAATATGGTTGGAAGAAAGCAGAATGCTCCAAAAAACCCAGAGCGAACAGGAGGAAAGTGGGCTGTGGATAGTTAATTTTGACAATCTGCATCTCTGCCTGCTCTGTCTCTGCATATGGGATTATGGACGTGAGTGTGTGTATTTCCAAATCGAAGACATCAAGAAAATAAATCACCCCTGATGAAAAACAAATAGCAATATCACACATTTAGCCAACGAATCTTATAGTGGAATATTTACAGAATTATTTCACTAAAGATTACTAAAATTCTGAACTACACCCGTATCTATTCGCTCTGGGTTTTTTGTCAGACATGATGAGCATTCTCCTTTAATTGTAAGCACACATAGTTCAATGACAGTCACACGTCATAATGAAAAAATACGTTGCGGTACAAGCGACCCGCCCCTGTTTCGAACGGGTGCACTGGCGACATGTCAAAATATCGAGATTTCTGTGCCATAACCTCAGACCAATAAAAAAGTAGTACTTAATAAAAAAGTTTTATTGGTCTGAGGCCATAACTAAGTTAAATAAGTGGCGGCAGACATCGCCACATGCGAACTACGCATCAAAGACCATGTCACATAAAATTCTGACGTCACACAAATCCTGCATCGCGCTAACAGTTTACCGCGCGATCGACATATACAGGGTGGCAGGGTCATCAACGCGCAGCCTGTTACCATGGATTCAGTACATGATTCTGAACCACCCTGCGTTAAAATTTTTCGTCGGTTATTAAAAAAAAAACAGCTGTTCCATACATTTTGCCGCGTAGTAGGTACCTACAGTAGCGTCCATAGTCCATTAGCAATCTCACAAAGGAATAGACTGACATTTTTGCAGTTTGCAGGAAATCATTTGGTTGAACAAACAAACAAAAAAAAAACAAATTGACGACCGTAGCAAAATGTGTTTACAGAATTATTACAAGATTGCAAAAAAATTAAAAATGTGATTTGCATTTTTGATATATTTTTTTTACAGAACGCTCAGTATAATCTGAAGTAGCTAAAGTACGTTTTAAATCCCAGCTAGTGATATTTAATTTTCAAATCCTTGTTGTTTGTTTTTCAATTTGCAGTTTGACAACTGCCAAATTAGTTTAAATAGTAGTAGTAAAAGTTTAGAATTAGTTTGGCGATTTGATTTTTTTTATTGAAATAATATTGTTTTTTTACACGTCATTCAAGTTAAGTACATAACATTCAATCCCATAATATTCAAAAAATCAAATCAAATCCCTGATTCTGGCTACGGCTATCTCACATAAACTGGGCATTCTGTATCACATCTTTAGAAAATATAAAAAAAACAATGTTCTTATCACGCAAAAAATAAAATATTCTTTTGCATCGAACGTATCGAAGATAGAAAAGAAAGGACTCCGGCAGGAGTCACAGGTAACTTAAAAATAAATAATTAGGTATGTCCGACAAATAATTTTGTAATTTACACTTTAGAGATGTATGTCATGATATTTTAAATCAAAAATATTATTACCTGAATAATAATCAATGCTTGTTTTAATTGATGTCTGATGTTATTTACCTTAATTTGTAATACAGTCGACTGAAGGTACGGTCATTGACCCCTGTCAGTTGTTGCGCCCGCGCCGTCAGCCATAATTATTTTTCTGCGCATAATCTACGATATCTTTTATAGTACCTAAAATGCTGTAACTTTGCCTGGATTTTGACACTTTTTGTTCGTATCTCTGAACCTATTTATTATTATGGCTTTTAAGAACTTTCAGATGGAAAACAGACCTTATGCCTAGCCAATTAGAACTAAAATCTATTCAAATCACGCCGTTTTACCGAATTACAAACACTCAAAGTCGTAGGCCAAGTTGTAGGTAAAAGACACAAGTTTGCCTAGAAGGATATCTCAATAAATATATTGTTGATCTTTCCAGTATTTACGTGTGCATGACACATCGTGCTTGTCCCCGGCAGTTACATGATTGCCATGAAGGTCGTATTTATTTTTTCACACTTACTAGTTTTATATATCATTGCTTACTAGGCAATGTTGTAGCAGGTACCACACACTTTTCATACAAAAATGTCGTTGACTCTAGGGTTGTCCCAAAAAAATACGGATTCTTTTTTTTTTTACTTTTATTCACTTTTTTCAATTGGTTTTTTTTTCAATTTAAGAGTAAAAATCGCAAATGCAATGTTTTTTTATAAAATGGCTTTACCTAAAAATATTAGAGTTATACCAATGAGTATTGTTTTAATTATGCAAGGTATTTTAAAAGAAAATACTATATTTTAATAAAATTAAAAACAAAAAATCTTATAAATTATGTAGATAGCAGTACTTATAATAATGAATAAATCTTTCTCTTCTCTGTAAAAGCTAAATTTACCAATATAATTAAAAAATCAGGAACGCAGTGTAAGAACAAAGTTTTAAGCTTTGGTATGAAAACAAACATCTATACCTATATGAAAAAATAAAACAACTCACTCCAAAATAACATAATTTAGGTAGTATTTTTTTAACATAAATTTATTAAGCATTAAACTGTTAGCTAAATCAAAACTATGAATAGGAACATAATTATATTACGAAATATAGGTACGTTATTATAAAAACAAATATTTGAAACATACTTACTTAGGAACCAAAACATGATCGTGCGGTCCATGGCCCTTTACGGGGCACCGGTGTGGGCACGTTCATTGAGGCTGCGACCAGCCCAGCGGTTGAACGCGTCCCAAAGGGTCATGGCCATCAGGCTGGTACGAGGATACCGCACGGTCTCCCGTGAGGCGGCGAGCCTCCTTGCCGGACTACCGCCATGGGATCTGGAGGCAAAAGTCCTCGCGCACATGTGGGAGTTGCGCGAGGAGGCGAAACGCCGGGGCGTAACTCCGCTGCCGCGAGAAATCGCGGCACAGCGGACAGAGCTCCGGCGGGATCTCATGGCGGCATGGAGAGTGCGATTGTCGCAACCCAGCGCTGGGCACGCCACAATTGTGGCGATAAGTCCCCTCTTTGAGGAGTGGCTAGAGAGGCGCCACGGCGTCCTCACCTTCCGCCTGACGCAGGTCCTCACCGGACATGGTTGTTTCGGGAGGTTCCTGTTCAGGATAAAGCGGGAGGAAACGCCCGGGTGTCACCACTGTGTGGATCGCCCGGAGGACACGGTGGAGCATACGGTGGAGGTCTGCCCAGCTTGGGCGGAGCACCGCCGTGTCCTCACGGAGGCGATCGGCGGCGGCGATCTCTCGCGTCCGGCCCTGGTTCAGGCCATGGTCCGGAGCGAGAGTGCATGGGAGGCCGTCACCTCCTTCTGCGAAGCAGTAATGCTCGCGAAGGAGGAGGCGGAGCGCGCGAGGGAGAGGCAAAATGCGCCCCCTCGCACCCCTAGTCGCCGCAGGAGACGCCCCGGGCGTTGGGAGTCGCGAGCCGACTTCCGGCCACCGTAGGCGCGGGCTTGCGGACGGTGAGCAATGGGTAGCTCGCCGTCCGATATGGACCAGGCCCGGGTCGACGGCGCGTTGTGTTCCACGCGCGCCTCAAAGAGATGTCAGCACCAACTGACGGGGTCCGGAAGGGCCAATGCCTGCCGGGGTTGCGGGTTTGTCTGAAAGGGATATCGCGACCTCGGCACACAGGCAACGGAAGGAACACGGGTGGGTTTTAGTCAGTAAAAGTCTGACACGCCCTCCCGCTCCACCCAGAGCGGGAGAAGTTATTTGATAATTTCCCATCCTCAAAAAAAAAAAAAAAAAGGAACCAAAACATAAAAAAGACAATAAAATAATCTCAAACAAAAATACAAAATTATTGGAAATATTCAAATTGCGATGAACTCAAATGATTGACTACTGTCATAATACGAAGATTGGAAATGTTCGTCTAATTGTTAGTTATGTAGGTATACATTTTTACTTATTGCATGTTATACTTATCAAAATCTAAATTAAATATGAATTGTCCTCGTCGGGAAATTTGGGGATCAGGTAATATTGCAATAACATCTTTTAAATCATGTACAGCACATATGTCATCAATGTTAGGGTAGGTGAAGACTGTTCCCTCAACACACTTGGAATTTTTTACTTTTCGTATAAATTTCACTGTGGGTATTTGGTCTTTTATATATAAAACCTTCCCTCTAAAGTGTTTCACACTTTTTTTCGACGCGAATTTAGCTATTATCTATTTGTTCTCTACTAGCCCAAGAGAATCTCCCACATAAAAATTAAAATCACTCAGTCCGAAAGGGCATATGTTTTCTTGTTCTTGTAAACATGACGTAATGTAACTATCAAAATTTTCGTAGTCGGAGTCGTCTGCAGCATGAAATGAAGTTTCCGATATCAGGCTTGAGTCGCTATGGTACACGGGCTTCTTTTTTCTTTTAATTTTAGATGACTGTCCTTGTGAAGTACTGGCTTGTCTTCTTTTTCTTGTATTTATATCTCGTAAAACAATTCTTTTTTCAGGCGAAGCTTCTTTTATAACTATATTAGACGTAATTATTATCTTAGGTTTTTTATTCTTGTTCGGATTTTTTTATGGTTCAGGGTCATTATTAGGTTCATAAGCAATTTTTAACTGCAGGCATTCTGGTGTGCGTTTGCAAAACCGAGTATTCATTTTGGAATTATTTGGCAAATTCTTCAGGCAATGCTCAAAGTCATTTGAAGCTGCCACTAAAGGCTGCAATGAAATGTTTATGGCACTTATGCAAAGGGTACAAAGGCTGGCAGGATTTTTTAGCATCAACGATGAACTATTTAATTGTACCGAGTTGTCTAAGGAAGGCGCCGTTGTCTTGCTCGCAGGTGTCAGTAAATCCGGGGCTTTTAGGTTCAGCGTGCTTTATTTTCTTCTTGTAATTTGTTAATTTCGACGGTCCTGGTAAACTTGAATCTTTTTTCTCTTTCTGTTTAGTTATTTTTGTATCCTTCTTCACCTTTTTAGCTTTAGCTAGCTCTTCTGCTTTTTCAGTTGATATAGATTTGCCAGGTACGACTACAAACTTGCTGTTTTGACCTGTTTTTATTGGTTGTGATCGTCTGTTTCGTTGCAAAAACTCCAGAAGGCTGGCGTCAAACTGATGAGTAGTTTCTTCCTGTACTGTTGGTATTTTTAATGTCACTCTTGAGGGATTAAAAGGAAATATTCCAGATCCTACAAATCCTTTACATATGTTGGTCTCTTTTGTCATGTCTATTTTAGTCATTAGCTCCTGCAATAGCTGTGGGAAATGGCATTTGTTAATTGTGCTTGTATTGCTGTATGTAGCTTTATAATCTGTTAAAATTTCACGCCAAAGTCGTTTCATTGGCCCAAAAAACGCAACGTCTAGCGGTTGAGTTAGGTGCGTCGCATTTTTTGGAAGAAAAACAAATCTGATGTTTTGATTTTGACATATTTAAATTCTCGACGCTTAGGTGCGATGCCAAGTTATCGCCTATAGTAAGTTTAACGCCTTCTCGAGAGTTAGCCCATGGTAAAACTATAGTCTTCTTCTTCTAAACCCATCATCAAAGCATGTCATATCGAACCATCCAGATTTGGTTCGGTTATACCTAGCATTTTTTGGACCATTTTCACACCATCTAGACCACAAATGATCTGCCTTGTAAACCAAATAGGGTGGTAGGCAATTTCCGTCAGCAGTTCCGCTGAACATTATTGATACTGCACTTTTGCTAGCATTCATGACCCTCTCAAGGTGTTTTGTCCCCGTTTTAAATATACATTTTTTAGATCCGGGGTCGTCACTTAAATTTGTCTCATTGAAATTGAGAATATTGGTTGCAGGAACATCTTTAAGAGAAGTTTCAACATTCTTGAAATATTCATTCATTTCCTCAACTGTTTTCGTAGCACGGCTTCTTTTAATATTTTGTGTTGCCCTTTGTGAAAAATTGTGTCTTTGTATGAATGCACGGGCCCATCTTTCACCTGGCATCTTCCCTTTAAATAGGTATTTTTTCCACTTTTACCTAAGTAGTTGTAAACTACAATGCGCAAGTCTAAAAGCGTAAGAGGACAACCAAATTCAGCTGTAATATTCACTACATCTGCGATGTGGGACTCTTCCTCAGTTGTCAACTCTGTAGGTCGACCAAATGGTTTATTATGCATGTTTTTTGATTTATTTAAAATGGTCCGACGCGGGATCCCAAATTGCTTTTCCGCTTCGTATGACGAAATAATTTTGTTTCGTACGAGATCTGCTGCAACTTCTAATATTTCTACTGAGTAATCGCAATAACTACGAGCTCCTGGTTTTCTCCTGCTTCGTTTTCTATTATCCGTCATTTTTTCATATAACTGCAATAGAATTAAGACTTAGCTACTTAAATGCAATACAAAACACGTTAGAGAGGATTAAAAACCGCTGGAGAAATGTGGTGTACTTAGCATAGTACACCACATTTCACAAGTAATATTTTTTAATTCCCATATAATAGCAGGAGAGACTATTGCTGTCTTCTTAAATACTATTTCCACCGGCTGGGCTCAGCGCTTCGTAAAGGATCCGCGCGCAGGCAGTGGCAGCCGACTGCGTCCCTCCGACTGCTTAAATCTGATGAAACCAGGGCGCGTGGGCGCGCTTCCGCCGGCAAGCTATCATGACTAGAGCAACCAATAGCAATTTCAATGCCTGCCGGCCGGCGACGACACTTGAGCGTACGCGGCCGTAGCCGAACGGAGCCAACCGAACGGATCACGCACGGGTGGAGCCGAGCGGCGTATGCATTGATTCGACCAGGTTCCAAACTGGATAAATTCCATGCAAATATGACATTAACATAATAAAAATGTATCATTAATAAAATTCGACTAGTAGACAACCCTAGCTAGACCCAGGCAAAGTTGTGTCACTCAAGTTTCCAAAACAGTGCACAACATTGCCTACTAACTTATCTTAATGAAATCGTGTCTTCTTCATAAAAATATCAAGCAATACGGAAAATAGATAGTATTTCCTTACCCTGGAATGTTATACTTGCACGAAAACACCTTTTCTGAAATTAAAACTGCAAACGTTATAGGACACTAAACATTTTCACCCACTCGCACCGGTGTTTGTCGCACAACTGACGGAGTAACAATAAAGTTACCTACCATTATAAAAAATGAAAAATATGTTGCCCTAATAATGTAAAGTCAATACCAAATGGTAAGAAATACGAAAAAACTAAGCAAACGCGAAATATCGTAATCGAAATGAAATAGGCAAAGTTGGGGCTAATTGGCAAAGTTACAGCGTTTTACTATTCATTTAAATTATGTGATGTCCTGGCATATTTTAATCTTAATTAAATGGCCATTTTAATAACATATTTTATCGGATCAGGATTAATAATTACTGGGCAAAATATTCTATAACCCTGGCACGGCAATCGTTGTCAAGAGCTCATCGAATAGAGAACAGTGGAATAGGGGGCGTAGAAGTTGTCAGTTTTAGACCATTTTTGTACGAGCTCTACATCAACAACTAAACAAGTTAGGAATTTGAAAATTTTGTACATCATGTACACATACTGCTTATAATCAACTAACAAAAACGCCGATTTATAAGGTATTTTATTTAAATATGAATGATTTTGTGCAACTGCAAATAATAATTTTTGAATTCATAGTATCATTATGGCTTAATGAATGTAATTTTTACAGTTTAAAAGATTTTATGGATGTGAGATGTTGATTCCTTTTGTCAAAATTGATTTTTTTTGCATGCTAATGTTATACACTCGAGAGCAATGAATCCGGGTCACTTAAAGAATCCTAAAAATCTCGGAAACTAAAAATGCTAGGTTAATGCAATAAATTGTATTTAATAGACAATGTAATACTCCTTAAATGAAGGTATTAAAACTTCTTAGTTATTGTAAAGTTATATCATAAAAAAATCAAATTTGAAAAAGGGCCACTTTCGAAGATGGAACTACGAAATTACAGCATTTGGTTTTGCTTTTGTTTGTAATCTGTCATTTATGTGGGTACATAAACCATGTTGATAGTGCTCTATATTCATTATTCAAGCTGAAATTATGTCGCTTACGCCTGAAGAATGCACCAGAATACTTACAATGCTGGAAACCGGCCGGAGTCAGCGCGATACAGCTAGGACTGTCGGTGTGTCGCTGTCAACAGTACAAAGAGTTCTCCGACGTTACGAAGAAACTGGTTCTAACCTACGCAGACCAGGAACGGGCAGAACCAGGTGTACCACAGCACGAGAAGACCGATACTTGGTGAACACCATGCTTCGAAATCGCTTTCTCACAGGAACTGAACTCACAAATCAGTTTCGACGCCTCGGAGGAAGTAACCCAAGTGCATGGACAGTAAGACGTCGGCTTGCTGAATCTAACTTAAAACCCCTTAGACCTGCAAACGGCCCTAAACTGGAGCGTGGGCATCGTATTTCAAGACTAAGATATGCCCAGAGCCACGTAAATTGGAGTATTGAAGATTGGTCAAAAGTTATGTTCTCCGACGAATCAAAATGTATGCTCTACAAGCACGATGGAAGACACAGAGTGTATCGAAGACCAGGGGAAAGATTCAAGCAAGCATGCATCGAAGAAAAAGTAGCCTACGGTGGTGGGTCTGTACTTGTGTGGGCCGGAATTTCTTCTGAAAGTCGCACAGAGCTGGTGATCATAGAAAACGGCTCTTTAACTAGCGTAAGATATGTGGAAGAAATCCTCAATGATCACGTTGGTCCATTTATGGTCAATTTAGGTGAGGATGCTATATTTATGCATGACAATGCCCGACCTCATACAGGTAGGATTGTGAATGACTACCTTCAAGAGATGAACATTACTCGTATGGAGTGGCCAGCGCGCAGCCCGGATATCAACCCGATCGAGCATGCTTGGGACGAGCTAGGCAGATGCGTAAAACAACGAAACCCTCCCCCAATCACGCTTCGTGAGCTCAAAATTGCTCTCACAGAGGAATGGGAGAATATTCCCCAAAATCGTATAAGGAACTTGGTGTACAGCATGCCAAACCGCGTAAACGCAGTAATGGAAGCACGAGGAGGCAATACGAAGTATTAAAATTCAAGAAAATCGTAATAAAGTTCAAAAATTTCATGTTTCCTATTTTTGTTTTAAGGAGAGATCAGCAGTTTTTTTCTTTATGTAATTTTGTGTTAATAAAATGTATGGTGACTCATATTTTTTTTACTTTCATTTAAGGAGTATTACATTGTCTATTAAATACAATTTATTGCATTAACCTATCATTTTTAGTTTCCGAGATTTTTAACATTCTTTAAGTGACCCGGATTCATTGCTCTCAAGTGTATCTTAGCGAAACATGTTGAGCTACTGTAATAATATTAACATCAATGTATACCATGTTTTACGCAAATAAATGATTTACTTACTTACTTACTTACTTACTATGAAATACAAAAATTTATCTTTGCAATTTTTTTAAATTTAAGGTGTAAAATAATAATATTTCTTAATTTAGAATTTTCATTTATTTGCTAAATATTGTTCGGTGGTACGGAACCCAACCCGTCTTATTCCAAAACACGGACTAAATTTGGTACTGGGATTGGTACTAGCTTTAGTACCATGACTAAATAAAACGTTATTATAAAATGAATTTTATCTCTAGTTCCAGAACTATTTATGGTACTAAAGTTAGTCCGCCGAGTCCCCTAGTTTATCTTTGGTACTAATTTATTTGACGTTTGCGTTGTCATTGTTTTGGTGTTTGCGCGGGTCTATTTAAATAAAAATCATAAAAAATGGATATTAATATGATCGACTTGATGGATTTGGAAGATCTGGATATGCTGGAGACGTCTCGGCGATCTTACAGACATCGTCATCGTGAGAATCCATTCGAATTGAGTGACGAAGATTTCAGATATAACTATAGGTTCACAAAACGTTTTGGAGAAAAGATAGTGGCTATTTTACGTGTGGATTTATCCCACGACCCTCGAGGATGCCCTTTGAGTCCTGAAGTGCAAATAGTTTACGCATTACGCAACTGGGCTGGACATGAAATATGTAAGCTTGGTCAATGCTAACCTAACATTATAGACAAAATTCTAAACATTATAGTCAAATAAAAAAATATACTAATATTATTGATTTATTCGTAGATTCAAGACGATACAGCTGATTTGCATGATGTGTCTCAACCAATTGTCAGCAAAACGTGTAAAAAGGTAGCGGACATTTTATCACGGATGTTCCGAAGATTTATAAAAATGCCCATTACTCTAAATGAACAGGAGGAAAACATTAGGAAATTCCGCAGTATTGCTAATTTGATAATATGATGATACAAAGCATTGCTTACCTAATAATAAAAAAATCCATGTTTTACAAACCTTTTTTTCAGAACTCCAGTTTACACCCCTTTTTTTCTTTTGTTGTTCCATTTTATAATGTAGCTCAAACACTACAACTCACGAACAAACCACGTAACAGTAACAGTAATATTAAAAACAATAATTAATACAACTATGAAGTGCTTTTATTTATTATTATAGGACGCAACATAGACATTCATCTCAAATTACGCGCGCTGCCGTCATATGTAAGTCGCTCCACTTCACGCTAGAGGTGTACAAAATATGAGAACGTGATTATAAAAAGCGCGTCAAAAGTACAAGTTGTGCTTGTTCAATATATTGTAACCTAAACAAAGAACTATTTATGACATATTTTTGTATTGATAAATAATTATTTAAGCATTTCAAGTGTTATTATAATATCAACATTTAGAGAAACAGAACGTTGCTTCAAATAAAGCCTGCGTGAACGAATGAAAGAATGCCATTTTTGTTTCTTATCTGTAGATATTATTTGAACCATGAACCTTCTTTGGTACTAACTGATCCTCGAATAGTCTTCGTTTTGTAATAGGAACACATTTTGAGCCTGGAACTAGCTTTATTACCGTAACAATCCAAGACCTTTTAGTCTTGGTTTAAACCATTACTTAGGCAGTTTTTTGTAATAAGACGGTTCGTGTGCAAGTCCGACTCGCACTTGGCCGGTATTTTGTACATATGTCTTGATTTCTACCCTTTTCTTGTTTCGTACTTTATAGATTACAGATACAGTTTTTCAAAAAAAATTTTTTTTATATTTGTTCTAAACCCGAGCAACAAAACCAACCATAACCAAATACAATTTCATACCGTCTTATTCCAAAACACGGACTAAATTTGGTACTGGGATTAGTACTAGCTTTAGTACCATGACTAAATAAAACGTTATATTATAAAATGAAGTTTATCTCTAGTTCCAGAACTATTTATGGTACTAAAGTTAGTCCGCCGAGTCCCCTATTTTATCTTTGGTACTAATTTATTTGACGTTTGCGTTGTCGTTGTTTTGGTGTTTGCGCGGGTCTATTTAAATAAAAATCATACAAAATGGATATTAATATGTATGATCGACTTGATGGATTTGGAAGATCTGGATATGCTGGAGACGTCTCGGCGATCTTACATCATGAGACATCTTCATCGTGAGACTCCATTCGAATTGAGTGACGAAGATTTCAGATATAAGAATAGGTTCACAAAACGTTTTGGAGAAAAGTTAGTGGATGTTTTACGTGTGGATTTATCCCACGACCCTCGAGGATGCCCTTTGAGTCGTGAAATGCAAGTAGTTTGCGCATTACGCAACTACAACATTACAAAAACATTTTCATCACCACCTGTTTTTGTTTGTTCTCTTCTATGTGAGATTTAGCGGACAACTTCATTATTTTCCAAGCCAACTTTAACTCTCCATCGGATCGAAGTTTACCAGCTATCTCATTGAATCTAAAAATAATAAGTATGATAATTAATACGACGTAAACGTAAATAACGTACCTAACCTAATCTGTATATTCTTCCACTCTTTTATTTTCTGCATGTTTACAGACGTTTTCGTCGACTTGTCTTCAATGATTTGTGCTGACTGAGCAATATGGTGACGTAATATTTCCTATAATAATAACAACATTCGCGTTAGGTAGTCGAAATAAGATGATACAAACCATTGCTTACCTAATAATAAAAAATTCCATGTTTTACAAACCTTTTCTTCAGAACTCCAGTTTTCACCCCTTTTTTTCTTTTTTTGTTCCATTTTATAATGTACTTAGCTCAAACACAACAACTCACAAACAAACCACGTAAAAGTAACAGTAATATTAAAAACAATAATTAATACAACTATGAAGTGCTTTTATTTATTATTATAGGACGCAACATAGACATTCATATCAAATTACACGCGCTGCCGTCATATGTAAGTCGCTCCACTTCACGCTAGAGGTGTAAAAAAATATGAGAACATGATAATAAAAAGCGCGTCAAAAGTACAAATTGTGCTTGTTCAATATATTGTAACTGTTAGCGCGTTGAGCAATAAATGAGTGGACTGTATTTTTTGGCAATGGTTTATTACCGTGCTTATAACAAGTTATAAACTGTCCCGGACAAACAATAAAATAAGTGAGGAATATCGTCCGGCGCGGTGGAGTCCGTGGAAGCGAGTGGTCATCGGGCCGAGCCGTGTCGCCGTCGCGCCGCACCTCAGCTGTACCGATGACGCGCTGATCACGATGCCTGCGCGTGCAGACCGCGTGCAATGTGTTGTGTTGGATTCCCAAACAGTAACCTAAACAAATAACTATTTATGACATATTTTTGTATTGATAAATAATTATTTAAGCATTTGAAATGCTTAAATAATTATTTATCAATACAAAAAAAGTGTTATTATAATATCAAGAGAAACAGAACGTTGCTTCAAATAAAGCCTGCGTGAACGAATGAAAGAATGCCATTTTTGTTTCTTATCTCTGGATATTATTTGAACCATGAACCTTCTTTGGTACTAACTGATCCTCGAATAGTCTTCGTTTTGTAATAGGAACACATTTTGAGCCTGGAACTAGCTTTATTACCGTAAAAATCCAAGACCTTTTAGTCTTGGTTTAAACCATTACTTATGCAGTTTTTTGTAATAAGACGAATAAAGTTTAAAGAAGAAACGTTATTATTTTCTACGACCAAACTGTCGCAAGTGAACCAAACTAGACGTCATCGCTCTCGGCACCAAATAGTTGAGGCGCGTCGTTTTTGCGTCCCACACGCTCTACGTCATTTCATTACCATTATGGTAATGAAATGACGTAGAGCGTGTGCTCATGACGTAGAGCGTGTGCTCATGTATTCGCTAAAACGCAGGGGTCTATGATAGACCCCTGCGTTTTAGCGAATACATGAGCTCAATTAAGGCTCGAAGTGTGGCTCGTCTGCGCCGTTTTCACTGTATCGTATTACGCATTTTTAATTGGGTTATTAGAGGCTCGTATCGTTTTTTGTAGCGTAGTCTGAAAAAGTGGATTGTCTGCTGTTTTTCTACAAATGTTATATGAAAATATAACTACCTACTGTTTCGACAATTTTTGTATTCATAGTCATACGAAAATTCATTTTAAAAGAAAGCTTCTTGATTTTTGCCACAGGAGACAGCAATACAGTATACTAATTATTCGTTATTTTTTAACCGACTTCCCAAAAAGGAGGAGGTTCTCAATTCGGTTGTATTTTTTTTTTTTAATGTTTGTTACCTCATATCTCCGTCATTTATGAACCGATTTGTAAAATTCTTTTTTATTTGAAAGGATATACTTCCCGATTGGTCCCATTTTTATCAAAATTCAGTTCTGATGATGGAAACCATGAGGAATTGAGGGAACTCCTCAAATATTATAGGCGACACACAGCGGATACATACAGGACATATAGGGGATACGATTTTGGTATTTTCGGCAACAAGTTAAGCATTTGCTTTCAGAAAGTATGATTTGGTGAAGTGGAACTGATGAAGAAGACCACAGATGGCCACCGGAACTACTCAATGATAAGTATTTTACGGGTGGCGATAAGATATCTCGATTAAAATAGTTAAGCGACTATGAAGCACATTCAGATGAAAATGGTACCATCGAACTGATCTGAAGATGAAACCCGAAGGAAAGCAACGGAACTCCGTCATAAAACAATGTATCCTAGCCGTGTTTGGGCTTATTGGAATTGCCATCAGATGCACTCTGCCTATAAATGATTAATGGTAGTATCCCGGCATTAAATTGCGCTACTTGACTTGTATGCTATGTGTGGCCTTGATTGTCAGAAGACAGATTTCGTAGCCTCGTTATTTCTGTCAATGAGCCTGTCATCGTGTGGTCGCTTTAATAATTTGTTGGCGTACAAATCTGATAACACTATGCCTTCCAAACTTCTGACACGACTAAGCACGACGTCCATAGGGGATTTTGCAAAAAAAAAAATACGAAGGTCGATCACAGATCTTTCGAGGGTGGTACCCTGTAATTTATGGACTGTGACCGCAGCATACGACGCTCCACATCTCCGTTACCCCTTGCTGCCTAGAACGTAGTGCTTGTTGGTGGTATGGGTATCACAATGAAAACTATAAATTAGCATATCTTTTTATTTGATGACACGATTGCAATGAAACAAAAACTAAATGTTTATGGATTATTGTTATCAGCGAGTACGGGATAGGTACTCTTAACAACATTGATTGTATGCTGTTAGCTGGTACATATTTGGCATAGCGTGCACATGCTTAGCATGAGATGATCATAACATGTTAAACCAATACCATGTGTGATCTAGCTTGACATCAAGGATAATAATATTATGGAAGCACAGTCCGCCTTGACGGATTACTCCTTATCAGCTAATGTTACACATAACTGATATAGACACCAGCCCATTAAAATGCCATTATACTCATATTCATGGCTACACCCCTGAGTTACTATTTTTAACAAACAAATATACCTAATTAAAAGAAATCACATGTACAAGATACTCAGTGTCTTACCTAAGCACTAGGTGGCCTAATTATCCTGACATAAATTGATAAATGATATCTATTTTGGAAATTAAAACAATAAAGCAAAATTGTGTAAGTTTACACTCATACACTCAAATACTAGTACAAGATACTATGTTAAAATGATTCTGTGATACAATGGCTGATGACAAATTTATTTATTTATTTATTTATAGTTAATTAAAACGGCACAGGTCCAATTACATTAATTAACATAGAATTATAAAAATTAAAATAAAATAAGCATTCAAATAACATACAATACAAAAAATTAAATTCAAAGATATACAATTCGTGGATAAAATTATTAATAATTATTTGAGTAAATGGTTCAATAGATTAGATACATCAATAAACTAACATGCAACAGTGGACACCCTCGCATATTGTCCCTCGCAAAACAACAGACAAGCACGCATTATTTTCTTCCATTCATCGGCAAACACATCACATTCAGGGTCGGCAGTCAGGAGGGCGTTTAGCATCCTTAGGGTTCGACAAACTGGGGATTCGGCTCTAGCAACAGATCTAGACAGCGGTAGTGCGAACAGGTTATGACGGCGGCTTTGACGGTGCCCAAGGTATTTGTCGGGCACAAATAGGCGGCAGAAAAGTCCGTGGAGTTCAGGGCAGTCAATACGACCGCTTAGGGTTTTACAGGCAATCGTGAGCTGATCAAAGCCCCTTCTTACCTCCAACGAATTTAAACCCAACACCCCTAGAAGATAATTCGTTGGGTACATGAATGGGAAGTAATGGTACAGCCTTTGATACAAAAATCTCAGGAAGGTCTTCTGAACTTTCTCAAGCATCAGTGTCTGAGACGCAGTATGCGGATGCCAGACACAGGCGCTGGACTCGAGTTTACTCCGAACCAAAGTGGTGTAAAGAAGTTTAATAATACTGGGATTGCGAAAGTCACGAGCGTTCCTCAAGACAAATCCCAGACGCCTGAAGGATTCCTTTGCAAGGGCAGACACGTGGTCTCTAAATGTCAGACTGCGGTCGAAAGTCACTCCTAAGTCCTTAACGCTGGTGACACGAGTGATCACTAAACCCCCCAAACTATAATCATATTTTATTGGTCTCAACCCACGACCAAAAGTCATAACGCTGCATTTACTAATATTAAACAACAACTTATTCGCCATGCTCCACTCATAGACGGTATCGATATCTTTTTGTAGGAGTTCGCAATCCACCTCTGTTCTGATTTGCGCAGCTAGTTTTAGATCGTCGGCATATAGTAGACATTTTGCGAATCGAATCTTACAAATTAGGTCGTTGATCATGATCAGAAACAGAGGCGGCCCCAACACGGATCCCTGGCTCACGCCCGAGCGAGTGTAATAAGACTTCGACTCAAAGCAGCCATGGCGGACGAACTGTTTGCGATCCCGTAGGTAGTCGGCGAAGAAGTTAAGAAGGCCGGATGAGAAGCCCGTAGCCCCTAACTTTGCCAAAAGCACATCGTTGTCCACTTTGTCAAACGCCTTCCGGAAATCAAAATACAGAGTGTCGACCTGCCTACCGGATTCCAGGCTACTGGATATGAAGTCAACATGAATCAGCAGATTTGAGTTCACGGAGCGACCAGGTCGAAAACCATGTTGAGCATCAGAAAGATACATATTGGTTTGTTTACAGATAACAGTGTGGAGTATATGTTCAAAGACCTTTGCAATGGTTGATAAAATAGCGATGGGTCTGTGTTCCTCGACATATGTCTTGTTACTTGTTTTAGGGATGGGAGTAACACGTGAAGTCTTCCACGGCTCCGGATACACGCCCGACTTAAGAGCTAGATTAAAAACATGACATAAAGGGGCTGCTAATATACTGCTACATCCTTTAACGATATATGCAGGGATGTTATCTGGGCCAATCGAACAGCAGGGTTTGAGTTTGGAAATACCCCTAACCACGTCCGGAGGGACTAAAACGGGTAGGGGAAAATTACCTCCCTCACTATTCACCGTGATTGATTTCGGGTCCAATTCTGGTGTGTCCGGCAGAAATATGCTGGAAAAATACTCAGCAAATGCCTCAGCAGCTTTGACACCTGAATAGACCTTGCCATCAAGCACAACGTCTGGCTCAAACCCACCCTTAGATCGCAGGCTTGAAATGTGCTGCCAGAACATTTTTGGATTTTTGCCTAGGCTGTTTTCCACATTAGAACAATGCAGTCTATATGCCTCCTCGGTTCTCACTTTTAATTCCGACCGCAGTGCGCTAAACTGAGCATATGCAGCATCACATCTGGATTGTTTCCATTTAATATGGAGTTTTGATTTACGTCGAGTGTCGCTTACGATATCTCTAGTAAACCAGACTGGGTACCGCTTATTACCAGCGGTCCTTCTCGTCTTTTTTGGAATAGAGGAATCAAAAGTATCGTACATTAAATTATAAAACTTACAAGCAGCGGTGGACGCGTCATTGCAGCGAAACACGTCTTGCCATGGAGCAGAGCGAACAAGATCGAACAATGATGTGTAGTCACCTTTACAAAAGTTCCAATCCTTACTACGGTCAATATTGCTAGGGTCAAGTTTTTCATGTACCTTATGCCTTAGGATGGTAACAGCAATATCTAACGGAGGGTGATACAGATCAATCGGAACCAGTTCCGTACCCTGGATATACTCACAGTTTACAGCAGCGCCCTCCCGAGCCAACACTACATCTAACTTACTGCCACGCATATTCATCACCTCATTCATCTCTACCAGACTACAAAAGCTTAGAAAATAACAGTAGTAGTTATTAACATTTACTGACGCACTTTTTAGATTAAGGTCGCCTAAAATAATAATAGTTCCCTTCAAACTGTGAAAAACGTCCTCGACCTTGCAAAACCACGCCAGGTAATCCTCGTCAGTTGCACTAGGTTTGACGTAAACAACACACACATATATATTTAGGCCATAAATTGTGATCTCAAATGATATAACGACGCCCTACAAAGCATAATTCCATGCTCATACTTATTCATAAGGCATATGCCTTACTCCCAGACTCCTCTAAACTGAGGGAACAAGGGATTGAGATATTCCACAACCAAATTGCACTGGTTACCTCTGTCATAGGGAAAGCAATGACTGATCCTACGCTTATGAAGAACATAAGCATAGGAAGGGCAAGGGTCTAGCCCATAAGGATATTTTTATGTTTGGAGTGAATAAACAAATAAATAAGACGTACACAAACCGCTTACAGACTTGGCTGATGCAACAAAATACCTGATAATGTCAAAGTATTACTTTTGTTCTGGTTTTAGTTTGGTGGGAGTGCCACCAAACTAAAACCAGAACAAAAGTAATACTTTCTCTAATGAATTGCAACTTACTCTATTTGATAAACAAACAGATACATTTAACAAACTTGAACATACTTCATTGCTACAAACAATAACAATTAATCAATAAACATTAAAACCACAAGACATACACTCAGGATGATAAAGAAAACTTACCGGTCCTATTGAGAAAATGTAAAACTAGTGCAACAGGAGTTGATCTGCTATATTAAATAACAAATTAAAACATCCTACAACTAACTATAATAACAGAAATCACTCAATAATTAAAATAATTTTAGTGGACCTCAATAACAACCCGGCTTATATCTACACTTCAAAACTACATATTTGATATTTATCAAACTCAATATAGTAACTCTTAACACCATTACAAGTAAATACTGAGATGAATTAAAATAAATTACAGATTTACAAATAATTTAAATATAAACTTCAGACTCAAACAAAATAGAAAATTCTGTCCCTTTCTGAACTTAAAACTGCTATTTTACCCCTCTAGGGCAGTGAGACCCCCACCATATTTGATTGGCAGAAAATTACAAATAAAATCCCCAGTACTAACACGAGTAGTTTATACTGACAATTTGTACATTATTCAAACATTATTGTTCAACACACCAAAAAAGACAGATGCATGATTCCATCCTATAGGTACCTCTATCACTGAGGGCTACTTGCAAGACTTTTCTCAACATCAGATAACCAATAAAGGGCTCATTATAAATACATTGCCCGATAACTTCCTTAATAAAACTTTCATACCTTACCTGTACTGACTAAATTACCGGTACTGAATAACACTTACCAAAACAAGATTTCCTACCAACCTATCCTGATTATTTACTTGTCAAAAAACAAGATTGCCATAAATCATTATACCTAAAGATATCACTATAAATGTAACTAAATGTTTGCGATGGAAATTAACCATGGAGTACTAACACCTGACATAAGTGAATTGCTAGGCTCTACTGTTAAGGCTTCCTTAAACAAAACACGTGCCTTGAAGTACCTATTTTAAAACAAAACTTAAAGTATTAGTGATCTTAGTTGCATTACATAACATCAGGCCTGTATGTCCCAAAGGGCCGGGCAGAGATGGTTGACCTTGTCCAAAGGTTATAAAATCAAAATGTCTAATTAAACAGTCAACCATCCCAATTAATAGTCTAAATACTTAATAGTAGATTTCATTGTCAAAGAAACAAAGAGGGGGGGGGGGGGAACGCATTGTGATGTGAGGATAAAGCATTGATGCATTGAGATTAGAACATGAACAAGGTCAGGTACCATTAATCAATGTAGGCAACATGAATGAATTAACTACGAGTACAAATGATTGTACATTAAGTAAAACCATCTGCTCACCAAGTGCACATTATAGCTAACTATACAACTCCCTAACTAAAAATTTACTTTTACTTTAATACAGAATGTTTACATGTGGGTACAAACAACTTATTACTAATTAATTAATAAAAGTAGCAAAATTATATACTAACTTAACTAAAACTATTTACAAACTAAAATATAGCATCGAAAAATTGATCCGCATCGCTGTCGACTGGTAATGTACCCAAGAGACTGGCCGCATTCCCACGTTGTATGGCAATGCTTAGTCTCTGCCCAAGGTAAAAACCAGCCCTTGGGTCACTCCCTAACTTAAACTATATACCTCATTCCATAATTTAATTTCGGATATATTATGAGGTCAGAGAAAAAACTTTCATATCTTTACGCTTCAAAAATGAACCTACTTTTTTTCAACTAGCTCTACTCTTGTCAATTATCTGAAACAGACACTTCCACATTACGTAAATTAAGAAAGGAAAATATTTTATTTCGGACATCACAGGTAAAATGGTAAAACAGAAACAGTAAAAAGAGTAAGACCTATACGAGGCCACAAAGGGAAACTAGCCAAACTAACCTATGAAATGGTGCTTGCAAAACTTAAAATTGATCAAGCAATTACCAAAATAACCTCCATAACCAAACTCATAAGCTAAAGCTCCAAAAACCCCTACCAGGGCATTGGAAGCTGAAAGAAGGTGAAATTGTTAGATAAGTACCTGCATAGGCCATGAATGGGGGGCTGAATTAAGATATTGCAGTCTTGATGGTGGCATTGAAGTATTGGCGTAAAGGTGTAAAATTAAATAACGATTCATAACAGAAAAAAAAAAAAAAAAACCGTCTGAGTGATTAACGTTCGGTTACTATAAACAAAAACGAATCCTCTCGCTCACCAATGGTAGCATCTTTACAACATAACTCTAAAGAGCTTATTAAATGAGCTTATCGTAAACTCACGCATTAAATTCCACACTGCATCTCAAATAAGTGAATGTTTACGGAAAAATCTACAACTGGTACCTATTCTCTGTCATGGAAGCTTTCAAAATGATTCATCCCAACAAATATCTGAATTCAAATAGGTACAGAACAAACTTAAAGAAACCCTACAAAGCTGGCTGCCGATTTGGCCCCAATGTCGACTCTATAGACTAATAAAACAAATACCGAAACTGTTTTAAAGCTACCCTAAAGCTTATAACTAAGTATGATAAAAGTGAGAGTGACTTAATTCTTCCTTTCACAGGACAACACACACAGCAGCTCAACTTAGAACTGGCATCAATTGAGACAGACAAAATGTGTTACTTGCTGTCTATACTTTTATGCTAATTAACGATAGGTTCCTAAATAACCAACGCTAATGAAGGAAGATAAAAGGACCTATTCAATAAACCAGAATATTTATAATCAGATAACTTATTAACTAATTGAATTATTGCAGACAACTCTAAACGTCTACTTTGTTAATAATTATATTTCAGATCGCCGTGAAGTAAAATTGGGAATCAAACGAGCTTACCTGTTAAACGAAGTCTTGATTCTAATTTTATGAACGGCGATCTGAAATATAATTACCCACCCGCCACTAGCTAACAGCCCAAAAGCTGCAATAATTAGTGTAACTAATTCACTTATCCTTTCAGGAAAACCTAGTGAATGTAAGTATGCGGAACTACTCTGTACAGAAAACAGAGCTTGTTCCTCATCTTAAGGATTTCTAAAAATAAGTGACAGTTCGGTGTTACCAACGAACGAGGAAGATAATCATATTTAAAAAAAATATTTACAATATTTTATCTCTAAAAAAACGCGATGTTAGATGACGTGTATTAGAATACTACTTTGTTAATAATTATATTTCAGATCGCCGTTCATAAAATTAGAATCAAGACTTCGCTTAACAGGTAAGCTCGTTTGATTCCCAATTATATTTCAGATCGCAGTGAAGTAAAATGACTCTTAATGTGAAGCAACAATAAGTACAACTAAGACTAAAGTGCAGTGAAACAGTTGATTTGTGAACGCGACATCGCGGCGTTCGCGTCAGCCGAGGTACGCTCCTCCTCACCTTGGGGGAAAGAGACGGGCTGCGAAAAATCCATTTTTCATCCTTGTTGCACCACAGCGGACGCGGAGTGCACGGCAGTTATTTGCAATTTAAATATTGAATTCTATTTCTCAATAACCAAAATGCCTAGCTGCGGGGCTTGCGAATCACTACTTTATGGAATGTTGTAATGGAAAGTGTAAGAAACATTATGACATAGCATGTCTTGAAGTAAATATAGACGCATTTAAGTCTTATACGGAGGAATACAAAATAACTTGGGTGTTGTGTCCAGAGTGTATCTGCTTAATGCCTAAAAGAGGGAACGTAGGAACCCCGCTCAGCGTTAGGACACCTGCGCTTAAGACTGCCACAGCCACCATGCCCATGAATAACGTAAATACGCAGCGAGGTAGTCAGGCTTGTTTTTCACTAACAATGGATTCTGATTCAATGCTACTTGAGGAATTAAGGGATTTTCGAGCTGAAATGACGGCCCGTATGGACAGCCAGGCTGAAGCGATTAATCTCTTGTTGAATCAATTCCCCCAAACACGATCCGATTTGGATAATATAATAAAACTGATGAGGGTACTGGAGGTAAAAGTAGATAATAAACAAACTCAAGACATAGGTAAGTGATACAATAGTCGACATCCCTCCTACATTCGCAGAAGTAGCTAGTCAACAGAATAGTTCCAATAGTTCTAATAGTCATAAAATGCAGAAAATATCTAAAAATGCCACCACCAAAACACAAAAAGTAAATAAAGGTGGGGCCACGAAGACCGCTGTATTACCGGTAACGGAAACGGCTATTATCACTACCTTATAAACGAGCACACCTTATGAGCAAACTGGAATGGGCCGGACAACAGTAATTAAGAAAAAAAATAACAGACCACTTAAAAATGTAGCTGTAGGAACAAATAAGGAACTGAAGGCTATTCTAGCAACGGAATGAAAAAAACACTTGCATGTATGGCGACTGCATCCTGAGACTACCATTGAAGCTATAACAGATCATGTCATAAGTGTATGTGGCCCAGATGTAAAAGAAAATAAAGAAAGAAAGAAAGAAAGAAAGAAAGAATAATGTTTATTTGGACACAGTTCGTGAAACACAAATTACAAAATGAAAAAAGTGAAGAAAAAAAAACAATTTTTTTAACAACAATAGTGTGTGCCTCACGGCTGCGCCAAAAAGGTTCATTTCAGCATTAATGCCAGACAGGTGCTGTCTGACGCTGGTTTTCTAATGAACCTACAAGTAGGGACAAGTGACGGTGAGTACAAAACAGTTTCAACATACCTAATAAATAATTTGTATACTTCTAAATAAATAAATAATAAATAAACAATAAATAAACTAGTAATAAAATATAAATTAGAAAAACAAAAATAAAAATTATATGAAAACAACAGGAACTGTCCACGCAAAACCTGTTCTTAGCGATTAGCTAGACTAGATTGAATCGTGCACTCACAAACAAAAACAAACAAATAAACAAACGATTTAGATGTACAAATAAAAGCTGATAAAATCAATCATAAAACTAAACGAGACTACTCGTCGTTTATAATAGTCAGCAGTGCCTAAAAACTGGTTCCAGAAATTGCATCAGCCAGAAATTTGCGTAATACACGATCAATCAGAATCTGAATCGTTTTGAAACAGAATGCTAATCCGTGGCTTGTTACTTTCGAAAAAAAAATCAGCTCAACAACGTAAATAACACAATGAATGTTGTTGACCTGTCAAATTGAAACCGATTAGTCGCAATTGTCAACGAAAATGTGTTGCGTAATTAGATAGCTGGCCTATAAATGCTGAGTTTAACGAGTGGATTTGGTTTCGAAACTCCTCCAAAAACATCAAATTAATACCATTGATTTATATTACCAAAATGTTAGAGGTCTTCGAACAAAGCTGAACGAATTCAGAAATAGCTTAGAATTAATGGATGTAGATTTATACGCAATCACGGAATCGGGTTTGCGACCTTCCATACATGACCCGGAATTAATCCCGCCGGGATATCAAATACTTCGCTGCGACCGAGCGGACGGTCGGAAACAGGGAGGAGCGCTTTTAGTGGCCACACATCGGTTCGAGCTGCGACAAGTGTACGTGAGTGACGTATCTATCTATAGATACTTGCGTTTTTGAATTAGTCAATGCAGCGGTTTACTTATATAAAAGATTTTTATTTCTGTGCTCAGTGATTTATATTCCGCCTGGTAGTTCTGAGAATGACTATATGGTGCTGTTTGGTATAATAGAGAAGTTGTGTACTAAATATAAAGAAATAGTTGTGTTAGGTGATTTTAATCTTTATTCATGTCCCAGAAATGTGAGCAATTATTATGAATATTTTTTGTCCTATTGCGGATGTACTCAAAACAATAATGTACCTAACTGTTTAGATACACAACTAGATTTGATATTGAGTTCGGGTCTTCACGAGGTGTCAGTGGTGATGGCGGATATAATAAAAAACTTAAAAATTAAAGCAATACTATATAAAATATATAAAACAACGAAATTAAATAGTGATTACGGCGAATATTCGAAATATAGATCGCATATTAAAAAAATCAATAGAAATTGCACGGAAACTGTATTTCTAGGAATTACTTTAGATTCGAGATTGAAATGGGGCGCCCACATTAGAGCTCTTTCAGGTAGATTAAGTTCAGCTGCATATGCAGTAAGAAAAATAAGGCAGTTGACTGATGTAGCCACAGCTAGGTTAGTATACTTTGCTTATTTCCACAGTATTATGTCTTATGGCGTTCTGTTGTGGGGATCGGAATCAGAATCAGAATCAGAATAACATTTATTTGCCTACTTTGTGTATTACAAAATATCTCTGTGGCCGGTGGGCCGAACAGAGGTGAGTCAGCTAACTTATGTCCTAATGGATCTATGTTTGCTGTGTTCGGTTTATTCGCAATATGTGAGACTATACAAACAGATTACCTATTTTATTTATTTATTTATATTGTGTGCTTACAGTATTTCTCATTGGGTCATTATTGATATTTTTCACTTTATTTTAAGGGGACGCGGAGCTTTCGTTTTGTCGGTAGGCCACCGCTTGTATCTTTTTTTATTAGGGTCATACAATATATCGCCTATTCTGTGATTAACCCTGAGGGGGTTAAATTCGCCGTGCGCTTGGTAGGCGTCTCCAGGGGATTCAAGATCTTCTATTTCTAATTTTGCTATTTTTTCCAACATTTTTGTGTTGAGGTCCTCGGCGCGTATGTGCCAGGCTTCTATGTCATTGTCAGCCATCTCCCAGATCACTTCCGTGGGTGTTCGTCTTGGTAGTTGTGCGGCATTTTTCAGTGCCAGTCTGTATTGGCGTTCGATTTTGCTTAGGTTCGTGGCGCTATACCTTGAGAGTAGTTGCACCACTCCGTAGTCCATTAGCGGCAAAATGCAGGTCTGAATGATGGCCAGTTTCGTGTCTAGTTCTGTCTTCGCATTGTATCCTATTATTGGACCGAGGGCTCCTCTGACCTGTTTCAGTTTTTTGACGACATTTTCAGTGTGCTGGTTCATCTTCATGTGTTTGTCGAAGATGACACCGAGGTATCTGATCTGCTTTTGATAGTGCAACGTTTGTTGTTTCAGTTTCACCGTTGGCCGGTATTTTTTCTTTTTCGAGAACATGATGCATTCTGTTTTCTCTATGTTACACTTTAACCCCCATCTCGTGTAGTAGTCTACGATGGCTTCTGCTGCCCATTCAGCACGCATAGTCGCGTGTTCTGGGTTCGTGGCTCTGTTGAGTATACAGAGATCATCCGCGTACTGTGAAAGTTTGAGACCTCTGATGTGGTCTTGTAAATTCCAAATATCATGGACGTACAAGTTGAAAATTATCGGGCCCAGGATCGAGCCTTGGGGCACGCCGTGAAGTATCGGTTTGTCTTCGGTTATGGTGGTTCTGAATCTACCTCTCAAGTTTCTGCCTTCGAGGTAGTTCTCAATTATTTTAATGATATTGTTGGAAACGTCTTGATTCTGAAGTTTTTTGATCAGGCCCCTGTGGTTGATCGAGTCGAAGGCCTTCGATAGGTCCGTAGATATCATGGAGACGCTATCTTCCGTGGCTAGAGCATCAGTGATTATTCTTCCGGTACGTAGAATCTGGGTTGCTGTGCCTCTTGCCCTTGTGAAGCCGTGCTGGAACGTTGGTTGTAGCCGGTTGACCGTAGCGGTAAGTCTTCTCAGGATCAGTCGCTCACACAGCTTGCCCATGATGTTGAGCAGTGTGATCGGGCGGTACGATGATGCCTGACGGTGATCTTTGCCGGCCTTGTACAGGAATATGGCCACGCCAGTTTTCCATCGCTTAGGGAAGTAACCTGTGGACAATACAAAATTAGCAAGAGGCACAAATGCCTCGATGAAGACTTCTCCCCCAAGTTTGAGGGCGTCTGCTTTTATTCCGTCTGACCCTGGGGCTTTTTTGTTTTTGAATCTGCTCAGTGCAAGTTGCACTTCTTTTTTTGACGTTGGGTCGAGCGGTTGAAACGGTGTCGTCTTTTCAGTCCCTTCATGAATTTTAGCTATTTTGGCCTCTTTAATTATGGCTGTATCGGTGAGCTTGTCGATTGTTTCTATTTCTGTAGTGCATCCCGTGATATTTGGTAGTTTAACGATAGGCTTCTTCAAGTTTCGTTGGATGCGCCACATTTGTGACCTATTATCTCGTGAATCTTGGAGTTTGTCAAGCCAGCCTTTTTCGGAGTATTCTTTCAGGACTTTTTCAGCTTCTCTCTTAGCGTGGTTGTAAAGAGTGTGTGTTTCGTGTTGAAGTCTGGGGCTGCAGTGTCTCGCTTGCCATGCAATTTGTTTTAGTTTGTTTCGAATGTCTATCTTATCGTTTATTTCCTTCGGTAGTAGTTCCTGCCTTGTTGAATTTTTCAGGGGTGCGTGAGTGTCTAGGGCTGCGACAACGGCATTTTCCGTTGTTTCGACATACTTCTCGCAATCGGCTTCTGTTGTGATTTCTTTGTTAAGGTCGAAGAGACTTTCCCACATTGTCTGTTGGTATGCCGCTCTCAGTTTCTCGTCCTCATAGATTTTCTTTGTGTTACGGGATAGGTGCTCCTCTATATTATGTTCAATCTTCAACGTTAGCAACCAAGGGAGGTGATCCGAACCAACGCTCTCTACCTGTTTGGCCTGCGCTTCTAGTTGTTGGTGTGTTATTATAGCCAGGTCCAGGATGGTGTTACCTTGGCTGAAAGGTCTAGATGGTGCATTAGCGTGTTTCAGCGAGCAGATTCCGTCTTTCGTTGCTTTTTTAACAATGTTGCCGAGGCTGGAGTTCCTAATGTGGCCGAGGGTTTGCATACGTAAGTTCATATCGCCGATAATGATGGATGGCTCGTCGGCTAGGGTCTCCTCCAGTTCTTCTCTAGCATGGTGCTGGTTTGGAATTTGAATATATATTCCTTTGATATTGATATATTGCCCAGTAGCGTGGTTAGTGAAAAGTTTGATGCCTACGCCTTCTATCTTCTTGTTTTCATCGTGCCAGCCTGGAGTGACTTCCGTTTCGGCCCACCTTAGTCCCCTCTGTACATACATGGCAGTGGCTAGGTGTTTTTCCAATGTGTGGTTGAGTTTATCGTACCCTTTTATATTATATTGTTGTGTGTCAAAGTCGATCTTGCACTCGTTCAATATAATTATAGCCGGTCTATATTTCTCGACTAGTGCTTTTATTTCTCTGAATTTGTTTCTTACTCCTTGAGTGTTCGGGTGTAAGATTTTGAGGTTTTGTATTTTCTTAGTGTCGTGGTTAGCCATTGAGATGCGAGTGTATCCTATTTATAGTGTCCATCAGCATCATCAGTGTCTGTTGCATTTGTGTCTGCATCTGAAAGAGGCCCTCTAGTGTGAGACCGCCTATTGTCGGTGGTACTTGTTCTGTTTGTGGTTGTTCTGATTCTTTTTGTGGCAAAGTTGGAAATTGCCTTGTATTTGTGACGTCCGCGTATTTAACACCCAGTCTTACCACTGAGCGTTTAATTCTCTCCTCTCTCTTTGTTTGCTTAGCCTCTGCTTGTTCCATTTGCCTAGCTATCACTTCTTTGAACACAGGGCATTTGGCGTTGTTCGCGCTGTGGTCTTCTGCTTTACAACTTTTGCAGACTTTCGTCGTGGTACCTTCTAGCATGGTAATAACTATCTGTGGTTCCTCTTGTTTGCCGTAGCACGATTGTTTCGAGTGATCGAATGCATAGCATTTCTTGCACTGTACAATGTGCTTCGGGTTTTCTCTAAATGGTTCGACCTTGATGGCGGGTGCGCAGAAGAATTTCCTTTCCGAGGTTTTAAAGTTCTCCAGAAGATCTCTCGATTTGTGTTTGCCATCAAAAATGAGTAGGTGTATTTTCCCTGCTCTTCCGAGTGGTTTGATAGCTGTTGGTTTAATACCGATGCAGTCTTCTATCTCGTTAGCAATGGTGTCGGTGGATTCTCCATAAGTCTCATTTTTTAGCACGATCTTGGTCGCTAATTGTCTGTCGGCCTTCGGTTTTGGTGCAATCACTCTGGTTATCCCGCAAGCTTCAATTGTAGTGAGTAAGTTCACGCGCGCTGTTGCATTATCCAGATAAATTTTTATTTGGCCTCTCATAACGTTGAGCGTTGAGCTGTTCTTCGCTACTGATTCTCTGATTTTGTTTAGTGTGTCTTGATTCTTAATTGCATTTTCATCCCTGATAATTATATTAGGGATATGGGTGTTTCTCTGTGTCGGTGTCGTATAATTGGATGCGCCTGTACGCTGTCTTTTGGCTCCTCTAGTTACCAGTTGATAAGTCGCTTGGTTACCTTGCATAGTGCGGTTGTTGTTACTTATTGGTTTTTCTAATTTAGACTTGTCTACGATAGACGGGAGTCGAACGGATCGTGGAATTTTCCACGCGTCCAGCGTAGTCTGTATTTTGCCTACGATTTGGGAGCTTGTTTGTGTAGTTTGGCCTCGGGTGTAGTCCCCATCCTTGTTTGTACCGGACACATATGATCGCTCGATGTCTCTTACTCGTACCGCTCGAGTAGGCGGGGCTTGTTGGATGGTGGTGGGGTCCGGCGCACCGCCGCTCATTTCTGACCTCACTCTGTGCACCTGTAGCGGCGTTTGCGGGAGTTGCTGGCCCACATTCACATAGGTACTCGGGGCAAGAAGCGTTCTAGAGCCTTCCATGTTTGTAATCGCTTTGCTTCCACGCTTATTCTTTTTCCTTGATCTTCTGGCAGCCAAAGGTAGTCGCTCGCTTTGTAAAACGTATTCAATGAGTGCGCACTGGTTTTTGCCGCACTTACAGATGAACCACTCTTCGGATGTGAAGGTCTCGATGGGTATGGTAGTCAATTCCTTCTTTATTTTACAGCTGATACATGGGCGGATGTTTTTCACGCCGGTCTCTAGTCCGGCCGTATAAATTGTTACTGAAGACTCAATTTTTAGTATGCCGTTATCATATTTAGGCTCTGCTTTAAGCACAGCTTTGATAAGAAAGAATTTCATACATACTTTGCACTGAATCTTCTTAGTGTTCATTTGATTTATACCCCACAGGGGAGTGTCCATCTGGAAGGTACTTTCGCATTCCCAGCACTGCACTATGTTTTTATTAAAGTCAGATAAGTCTACTTTCACTAATTTCACTTTGTCCTTAACTGTTTCGTTGTCTGATCCCGAATTAAGCGGGTCAGTGTCCATATCACTGTTATTTACCGAACTTACATTATTGTTATCCGAAAACATTTTTCACTGTTTTTGATTCTATAATTTCACTTACACTAATTATCACACTATTTCTAACGTTTCCGGGGGTTACGAGACCCCCCGGGGCCTTCACAGTCCACAATTTACTATAAAAAGTTCACTTTATAACTCGCGTCCGTGTGGGGTATTCCGTTCCGCACATTTATAAATGACGGTGGCTTATCAGTCGTGCGCGTGAGTCAGCTCAATTGAGCGCTCGCTCCGTAGGCACGTCCACTCGCTACCGCGGTCCGCGAGCCGTCCGTTCGTGAGGATCGGCAGCTGATGTAGATTCAGTTTTCATCTTACAAAAGAGGGCAATTCGCGCGATCTATAAAATGGCTCCTTGTGAGTCGCTTAGAGATAAATTCAAAGAAATTGATATACTTACTCAGCCTTCTCTTTATATTTTAGAAAGTATTTTGTATGTTCGCAACTTCGAACTTAGGACTTTTTAAAATAAGAAGCGATTTCCATAATATAAATATACGTAGTAAACATGAAATTGTGATAATTTAGATTAACTAAAACTAGTAAGTCATTTCTTATAAACAGTATTCGCTTTTATAACAAGTTGCCAAAGTCAGTTACAGAACTTAGCGATGGAAAGTTCAAAGCCCACATCAAACGTGTCCTTATCAAAAAAGCATATTATAAGATTAAAGACTACGTTGAAGACAAGGAAGTTTGGCAATAATTCCTTCTGCACATGTGGCTTCCCTGGTGCCTCATTAACGGCATAACTATGTAAATGTCTATTAACTGCTCCCAAATTACGATCATTATTTTAATTTACTTTTTATTATTTGACATTGTATATTTACAATATTCTATATTTTTGATTAAATTTGATTTGTTACAGCTGTAGTGGCAACCATTATCATTTGGTTTAAATAGGATTTTTATTATTTCATTTATCTTTTATATAGATTATTTTCTTTTAAATTTTGTGAATGAGAGAACGTTGTAGACATAACAGACTGTAGATCTGTGGACCATTTTATATTTTGCTAAGTACCTGGTTCTTGTTGATAGGCCTACACTGTCCTCTCATACCTTTTAACACTGTAACTTGGAGACATTGTAAAAATCATTTACTTTTAAAAGAGTAACCGTGGAGTTTCTTGCCGGCTCTTCTCCATAGGAAACGACCAATTGGAACCGTGCACCTAGCTTCTGACGTTTCATAAGTGCCCTTGTAGGTTTAAATGAAATAAAAATATTTTGAATTTTGAATTTTTGAATTTATAAAAAGTTGCTCGAAACCTAATATACCTACGCTTAACAGTAATTTTTAATACATTTTGTGGAATGGATCGCTTCACGCGACGTATAATGACAACATTTTTAGTGTTCCGTACTACAAAAGGAAAAAACAGAGCCATTATAGGATCACTCGTGTCTGTCTGTCCGTCTGTCACAGCCGATTTGCTCCGAATCTAATATACCAATTTAGTTGACATTTGGTACACATATGAATTTATGTGACCCAACCACGTGTAATGTAAATAAATGAAATTTGAATATGGGGGTCACTCTTCGCGGGCAAATTGGAAAAAAAAATAAGTTTTGCAAACTATACCGTCGGACAGATCAAATGAAAGGGCTTGTTGTGAGGATCTCAATATTCTTTAATATCAAAATAAAAATAAAAAAAGAATATAGATGAAAATTGACCATTCCCCCTTATCTCCGAAACTACAAGGCCTAAAATTTTGAACAATATACGGAGAATGGTTCTTCACTCATCGATTACAGGAAAACCATAAAGGCTCCTACAAACAGGCGCGACACGCGACGCGACTCAAAGACACCGCTCGGCGCGCGACGTGCGGTGTCTTTGTGTCGCGTCGCGTGTCGCGCCTGTTTGTAGAAGCCTTAAGTCTATGGTCTTAAAATAACAACATAAATCTCTCAATTTATTTATTTATTTATTTATAGTTAATTAAAACGGCACAGGTCCAATAACATTAATTAACATAGAATTATAAAATTAAAATAAAATAAGCATTCAAATAACATACAATACAAAAAATTAAATTCAAAGATATACAATTCGTGGATAAAATTATTAATAATTATTTGAGTAAATGGTTCAATAAATTAGATACATCAATAAACTAAGATGCAACAGTGCTGCCCTCGTAGTAGCAAATGCAGTAATCGACATTTTTTAGATTTTCTGTTTTTGTCAAAAATAACATCTGGAGACTTTAAGCTATACGTAGTATTTTTTTTTTTTTTTTTGTTTGACTAGAACATGGTGAAATAATAAGGAAAAATGCAGCATTTCGCGTGAAATTGTCTGATATTGTTAGTATGAATGCAGGAATGAGCATACACCAGATTAAAACGCAGTAATCACGTATTTAGTACCAAGTTATAATGCAGTATTCATGTAAATACTGCATTATAACTTGGTACTTACTGCATTATAACTTAGTAAAAAACGGTTCTGAAACTATTTAAATAAAATATTTAGAACCATGACACACTTATATGTCGGCTGACAGCTTTCACCACCAAGAAAACCAATTACAAAAAGCAGGAAAGGTGTATGATTTTTCTGATTTCGTTGATTGTGTGCAGTTAGCTAATTCAGGGAAAGTCACAGTAAAAGCTATGGAAGTTTCTGACTTCTGCAAATAATTATGGATCATTCATCTGAACATAGGCTTAAAAAGAGCACAAACAGAGTATATTTAAAAAATATTGTTATTGTGGAGGTACACAGAAATAAAATGAACTTGTTTGTGAAGACAGAGTAAGATGGAATATTACACGAAATTGAGTTCCTAAAAGTTAAATACTTACTTAAAGTCATTGTCAATTCCTGATCCCTTCAAAAACGTTCTTCCAAGGGGTATAACAGAAGCAAGAAAATCTATATCTATCGTATTCTTTCTACAGCGTCCAAAATAATACCACAATACAGATTACCGTTTTGGCAAAAACTCCACGTCAATGATCCTTCGACTGATCTTGTGAATAGTTTAGAAGTAGAAGAATGTGATGAAAAGGATTTTAATTAATTATTACTAAAAGACTATTACAGTGCCACTATTTAAATATTTTTTAGATTCCCAGTGTTCCGTTTAAAGAATTTAAGGCGAAAGCTAATGAAGAATGATCTCATTTATTTTATGTTACTAAATCACATGTAGGTAATAAACATGATGATAATTTTGTTCATATAATAGGTATTGCTAAATATATATTTTCTATAATTTTAGTTATGCGCCGTACCCAGTACAAATATATTTTATTAAGTTCCCTATGTCCCAACAAAGACATTAAATTATAAAATAAAAAGATTTTCACAATTAATCATGTTTTTCCTTTTTTTTCTCGATATAATGTTTAACAACTCGTTTTTACACTGCATTATGCCTTTTATTATACATATATTCAGGAAATAACTTTGCTAGTGCTTAGTGCAGTCAATTTATTTCCTAAATACAAATGCAGTAACAAACACGAGTACTGCACTTCACTTCACTACTTTGATGTATTACCAATAGGGACACAAGGTATAAGTGCAGTATTCGAGTTTCTAAAGACCTACATAAGAAAAATTTACTTCAAAACTAAACTAAACAATACTTTGTATTTTTATGTACCTTTTCCGTAACAAAACATATGAGTTTTATATCAGTTAAAGTAGAGATTAAAAAAAAACACTTTACCGCGTTTTTCTCGAAATCGTCATTTTGCAAGTACTGCATTTACTATTACGAGGGCAGAGTGGACACCCTCGCATATTGTCCCTCACAAAACAACAGACAAGCACGCATTATTTTCTTCCATTCATCGGCAAACACATCACATTCAGGGTCGGCAGTCAGGAGGGCGCTTAGCATCCTTAGGGTTCGACAAACTGGGGATTCGGCTCTAGCAACAGATCTAGACAGCGGTAGTGCGAACAGGTTATGACGGCGGCTTTGACGGTGCCCAAGGTATTTGTCGGGCACAAATAGGCGGCAGAAAAGTCCGTGGAGTTCAGGGCAGTCAATACGACCGCTTAGGGTTTTACAGGCAATCGTGAGCTGATCAAAGCCCCTTCTTACCTCCAACGAATTTAAACCCAACACCCCTAGAAGATAATTCGTTGGGTACATGTACATCAATATTGTGCATACAAGTTTACATTTGCAGTTGGAATGTATTCCCATACCGAACATATTTTTCAACTACAATGTTAAGTTTGTTCTTGGGATAAATTCATCCCAACTACGGAACCCTTCATTATGCGTGGTCCGACACGCACTTGGCCGGGTTTTTTCCTTCGACTCGTGATGTACGAACGACTAGAATCTGGATAATGTCACCATTTTATAAGCGACACAGGAAGACGAGCGGCAATGAAGAATTCGACTAGTACGAGTGTAAACGCGAGAATTGGTCTCCTGACCAGTCTGCCGCGCTTGCGATAACTGCAGTAAGTATCATTTTTGTCCAAATTGAGTTAAACATAGATTCGGAATCAGCGCTATGAGCTGTACAATTAGATCTGACTGTCATTTTAATATCTCAACGGGAACCTTTAAATTTCAATAAGGATAACGGCAGTAAGTCGATTTTATGGTAGGTTTTCCTTAGCATAACAGTTGTAAGTAACGGCGAGTTTCTAAGTGCGGTATCATCATTCATGTTTACTTCTGCCAATGATTATGAGCGGTAACTACACATTGCGGTTATAGTAAGCAATAATTGATGATAAAGTTTTTAAACTCCTACTAGATATAAAATAGATTTTGTGATTTAAAAGTATTCATGATTACACAATGAAATAATATTTTACTTAGGCTACACATAAAAAAAAAAAAATTAAGTAAGTTAATAAAACAAGTCAGAAATGGTAAAAATGTAACGAAAAACTTTGAGCGCCAATTACTCGAAACGAAGTAAAACGTACTTTTACTGAACTTATCGCTAGCGCGGCAGACTATTAGGTCAAAGACCCGTGTCTCTACGCGCATGCGCGTGCGTATCGTCAAAAATCGTATCTTTCCGTATTGTGGGGGTAACGCACTGACCTGACACTTAGTTCCCGCGCCGGTGTCCTTGCAGATAGTTCTTGTGTAGCCAATTCGCACACGCGCCCTACGTATTTTTAGTGTTGGTTTTTGTTAAGATTCTTGTTTTCTTTGTAATAGGAATAGGATACGTTATTATTAGTTGTAGTTAAGTGTGTGACAGTTCGTGCGAGATTGGACGCTTTTACTATTTTATCTTTTTTTATTTATGATAATTATGAGTATGACACGTTATTACAAGTTCAGTAAAATTAGTTGTAGGTAACTTAGTGAAAGTGGTGTGACAGTTCATACGAACTCAGACGCTTTTATTGTTCCTTTTTGTGTTGTGATCTCTTGATGGTTTTTTATTTGGCCTGAAGCCTCGTAGCAATTTCACGTCATCGGAGTACACCGATATGATTTTGATTAATGGAGAATGCTATGAAAATGCAGCGCTGGCGTTACGAACATACCGAGAGACGTGTATGGTGTACCTATATCCTACAGATTTATGGATATTCCACGGGGAGTCCAAAGATTACGTGATAATCAATCTTTGGTTTCACATCAGGCTGAAACTCCTTTGCGCGTAGCCGTGAAAGAAAGAAAGAAAGAAAATACGTTTATTTGCGGTACACATGACGCAAAGAAAGAACAAAACAAAAAAATAAACAATTTGGGGGAAAATATGCGTCACATCCACGCAAAACGGCCATCGCTCAGCTTAATGCTGCGACCCTATGCGAGACAGGGCCCCAACGCTGGTTTTCAGCGACAGCCGGCGTTGACGTGATGACGTCAACCGGTGCAGCATATAGTGAAATAACAAAATAAGACAAAAATAAAATGAATAAATACAATACTTAGTTATAAATGTTTATATAAAATATAATATTTAAAATGGTAACATTTCATACCGTCGGTGACTCACGCGCCGCGGTCTTAATGCAGTCTGTGCGCGCAGCTGTTATAAAAACTATGTGTTGACATAACCAATATGTCAAAACGTCAAGTTTTGACATATTGGTTATGTAGTGGAACGTTACGTAATAATTATAACATGGCGCATTAAGTAATTAGTGATATGATGCAATGCATAATATGTAAAAACAAAGGATGCATTGGGTGATTGTGTAGCTATGGTTCTTGTAAATAGTGTTTGTGAAAGTGTTAGATGGTGAAAATGGCAAGCTCGGTGACATATATGAGATCAATGGTAAGTGCAGAATAATTGTATTTATCATCGAGATTGTATTGAATTTTATTAGGCCCTATTAAAATAAATGAAATTAGAATGAAAATAGATGATAATAGATGAAATTGGATTGGAGTTATATAAATAGAATAAATTTGTAATCAAAGGATCTATACCTACCTAGTGACAAGCCGTAGTGTGCTAGTTGAATAACTAGGTTTAACCATAGTTTACAGAAACACGGTGGGTCGGGAAGAGCAAATACTTAATTATTTCGCTCGTAATCCAACTGCAAGTCTTCGTAGAGCAGCTCGCCTATTTCGAGTACACCACAGGACTGTACACAACATTTTAAAAAGAGACAAGCAACGGCCATGGCATGGAACCTACGATAGGTACTAGAGTCGAAAAAACCGCACCTGATCCGAGAGTCCGCATACCAATACCGATTTGCCGTGAATGTTTGGGCCGCAATACACGGAGATCACATTATTGGTCCGGTGTTTATTAATGGGATTAAGTTTGTGAAACTGCTTGACGGCCCAGTGACGGATTACATTGAAAAACTATCGTTGGGTGCAAATGGACATGTCAAAAACGAGGTGTACGGTACTAAAGTGACGACTGTGGAAGATAAAAAAATAAGAATAATTCGGGCTTTCCACAACTTAAATCATTTAGCCGCGAATGGTGACTTAGAAGTACTTAGAAGGGTCCGTAATAATGTCGTACGACGACGGTGTCGATGCTTTCGGGCGCACGGAGGACATTTCGAAAATTTAAAATTAAATAATTGAACAGGTGGAAGTTTTTAAACTTAATTTGTGATTATTTAATAACAATATAATACCATAAAGTCGCGGCGCGGCGTCGCGTCGCGCTGGTCTGTACGAAGCTTTAAGGTTTTCGAGATATTTAATTTCCTGATGGAGTAACGTTTTACAGAAATTTGTTTCTCGGAAACCAATGAATGTGTGCCCGTAGAATAAAAGTATTTCAGTAGTTTTTGATTAGTGCGTATTTGTGCATTAATTCGATTTAAAAAATATTTACCGTTTTAAAGTAATCAAGTATTTACGAAAACACAAAAACATATTCTAGCGCTTAAATGAACAAACATATAAATTCACTGAAAACTGTATTCGGTTCTTCTTGTTATTCTTAACTCCCATAAAATGTTTCAAGACTAAGTTTATACGCGTTTTTGAATAATATCACTTCAAGTCAAAACCAAACCAACCTAATTTTGACGTCAAAATGTAAGGTACAGGATCAACCTACGATGTTTGGGTTTAAACCAAAAATTTTAGTGTTTAGTGAAATATATATCCTGAAAATTTCAGCTGCAAATGCCTCGTATTCAAGTAGATATAGACAAAAAACTTAAACAACACCTAGATTACTGGTAATCCGACCAAATTAGAATTACCACAAAAAAGCGACTGTTTAATACATGTTGATGACCTTTTTTAAAGAACAGTATTATGTAAAACTGTCTGTCCGTACAGTCGCGTTCATAACGTTTATCAGCAGTGTTTTTTTTTAGCAGTGCGTGTGCGTTATTGTTTATATCCTTATTTTGTCATAACATATTTATTTATTAATACATAATACGCTTAAAATATATGCCTTATCAGATAACAAATATGCATCATATTATAATAACACTATGTGACTTCTTTCTTTCTTTTTCGTGTATTTAGTGACGTGTCAGAGTTTTTATGCCGCTCATGGGCCTCTGACTATGTGACTATTATAGCGTCTGATAATATTATTAAAAAATAATTGTGAGAATTGGGTTTAACTTTCCCATGAGTCTTTTTCGTTGTCGTGAGGCCCGTGATGACTTGTCACAAGTGCTTATCCTAAATACATATTTATTTTTAATGCAAGGGTACTTTTAATCATACCTACTATTTGTGTTCGCGAAACTAAAGGTGAACACTTACGCGACTACAGGACATTGCTCATTATAGCAGCACCGCTCCGACACGGCAAATAACTCTTGTCATTTAAGTTAGTATTTTAAATCAAATGTTTTACAGCGATGGCTATACAGAATACTGGACGGCTCGCGGGCAGTGAACAGTCCGCGAGCCGTCACACGTCGCGCCGACAGCACGCTTCAAGCGAGGAGCCCGTTGCCGGCGAAGAGACGCCTGCAGGCGATATGCAAGCGCCGCGCCTCGCCGTTCGCGCGGTCCCACCGCGCCGCCCGCCGCGTGCTTAACATTCCTTTTGTAAGCTTACAACGAACCGTTGGCGCGTGGACGGTGAGCTACCAACTAGTAAACGGCGCATGAACAACAAGTTTTCACCTCACCGGTGGCGTGCAGGCCGCCTGACGGCGCGTTGGCGACTAGCTAATGCGGTGGAAAACGATAATACAAGTACATAGGTAATTTGACTTGAAAACACTCAGATAAAAACTGAACATACATTTCGATTTTATAATACACATGGGTGATTAAAATAAGATAGATTTTATATACTATATTTTATGTGAGTACCTACGTGAATACATGAAGGTGCATATAGTAAATAAATAGCTACATAATTTGACATTTTCATACAATGATAATAATAATGCGGAAGGCGGCCATCAACGCTGGTACAATAATTGTCAACGTTCACACAGGGCACACTAACGGGCACTTTTTTACGCCTACTGCTTATTATAGTATTATTTGGTGACACAGTATTGTCTTTCATGTTCGAATTGTACCTAATTGTAATATTATGTGTGATTAGGTTTGTCCATTATAATAATGACATACCTAGCTTATTATGAAGTTTTCGTCTGGCGGGTGTTTAACATGAAGAAAAATATACTTACGATTAACAGTGAAAGGATTTATTGTTTCTGCATTCGTGTCTCTAGTTACTAACCACCATGTTAGTACTCCTACTCCTGCAAGAACAACTGTTGCCGCGATGCTACCTGCGACTATAACACTCCTCTTTACCATTTTTTACTTTCAAACACGTCGCGAATAAACTAGACTAGCTTAAGTATGTATATTAACTAAAACATTCTCCTTAATCATTAACATTGCTTTTATCTAATGATAAAAACATACTTTTATTAAGATAATACCTGATGATTTGCATCATACATTGATTAGTTATCTTGTGATAGTGTTAAGCAGTGCCTGAATACTACCATATTAAAGATTTGGGAATAATAACATTTTGGAAATTAGCAGATTAATTAACTTTGATAAGATAAACTTTAGCTTTATTTAGTACGGTCAGTTTTTGGATGGGTGACCATTGTTCACAGAATATCTAGGCCTCTTCTTCGTGCCCATGGGCGTACCCAGCTTTTGGCCCAGGGGGGGGCAAAACAGAAATTTCTGAGCCCGGGGCACAAGTTATACCCTATACGTAGTGTGTAGGGGAAACACCTGCAGGAGATCATAAGCTATAGGTAGTAAAATAAATAAACTTGGTGCTTGCTTGCTGCGTTGGCGTATTTTGCAAGATACTACAACATGACATACCGCGCAGCGCGTTTTTTTCTAAAATTAATGCATAATATATTAAAAAATAGAATAGACGACGTATATTGTAATTATAAACTAAGTCTTACCGTGACTCTAAATTAATTTTTATTGACAACAGTAAAAAAAAAAAGGTATCTGGTCGTACAAAATCCAGGGGGGGGGGGGGCTGCTGCCCCCCCTGCCCCCCCTGGGTACGGCCATGTTCGTGCCTTAATTAAACCGTCGAGTGTAGGTTCTGTTTGTCTGTCAACCGAATACTCCATCGATATTTTACATACTTACTTAAGTTATGTCCGTTCCATACGAGTATCATATCTAAACTTTAGGTTCACATACTGTTTCAGCATTTTTTACCTAATTTACCGTAAATTATAAATACCCAAGTCCAGCATTGACGCATAAAACATCTGATTACATCTACTTAAGAAATGAAATTAAATGAAATTGTTTATTCTGTAAAAAGGATATTGGAATCACTTTTACACGTCAAATATGAAGTGTAAAAGTGATTCCAATACTTATCCTCCGATCCTCTTCAGTCAGATAGGAAACGCCGAACTCATCTTTAATAAAAGATGAGTTCGATGAGGACCATGTAGATTAGTGTCTGAAATGGTCTTTTGAGAAACGAACCACACAGATTTGTGTGGACCTGTCCAGTCAGTGCAAGCAGAGGAGATAAGGAGTATTGAAATATGCAGGTGGTTTTTTTAACCCACTCTGTCCAAATCTACGCAAATTCTATACGAAAATCAGCCTATTCTTTGGTCTTTTATTTTATGGGTGTTGGTCTAGCATATAATAGGCGTAGATTCCGTGGGTATTGATTCTCGCGTTTGGGATAAAAAAACATTTTCAGGATTCAATAAAGCAACTCCGAAGGTTTTCGTGACCAGTCATTACCAATTTATTATTACTAAGCATTATAAACGTTAGCCAAAAGATGTCATGTCGCGAAGGAATGCATTGGTACCAGCTGGATTGTCTCTTGGTACCTGTAAAAAAAAATACATTTTAAACCAAGCCTCTGAAAAAATAAATTGGGTCCATTGATAGAGCCATGTGCATTTTTCATGGATCGTTTGAAATCTTCAGGTCTCAATCAATTTATTATTATCATTATAGTTACTTTACATACTCATACTCACACTATGTCCAGCATCATTTATCCAGAAGAACCGGAAGTTTCCGTAAGACTTGTAGTAACCCTCTAAAGTATCATTTTCCCAGATAGGATGACGTTGAGCATTCTTATACCCTTCAGCACCGGGCCATTTCAGACGATCCACCCATAGTATTTGTCCTGAAATTATAGTATTAATTTTAACCTTATCTAGTCTGTGTAATGAATTAGAAATATTACTTTAAACATCATGTAGTTAGTGGTTCTGGATTTTATTACTGCGAATAAATTGTAACTAAATAATTTTATACTTATACTTAGATGTATCAAGGTAGACTTATAGAGGCTTCATGGTAGACTTCTAGTGAAAAGAGGAATTCAATTAAAATCTCGAAGAAAAACTTAAGTTTGAATCTGAATTGATGAAATACTTTACCTGGAGTATCACAAATCAAATCAAGATTTTCATTATATTTCGTCAAAATAATATCCGTTTCGTTCAGCAACTTCTCAACTGAAATTTTACCAAAAACTTTTTAATTAAAAACAAATCTCGATGAGTTTTCATTTAAAACAATATTGCCGAACAAGGAATTTAGGAACTACCTACTTAAATTTAAGACAATGCTCTAAGGAAATCTAGTAGGTAGTAAAAACGTTATCGAGAGTAGGTATAGTATATCGGGTGTAAAAAGACACTTTCCGAAGCCGAAAGCCACATATTCTACCCATTATTTGCATCATTTTTTTCCACTAGACCATACCTGGGAATCCACTGGTTCTGGAGATATTGAAGGTCAAAGTCGCATTTTTTTTTTTTACTTTTTCACGAAAATGAATTCTATGCGATAATACGAAACCTTTTTCCAAACAAACATTACCTGAATTTTAGATTTATCTTAACAGATTACGCATTTGAAGTTACAAAAACGCAATGAACAAGAAGTACCTACCTACGTAGCGTAGGGGCGGAGCTTAACTAACAGTGAATCCGTTCATTCAAGCGTGGGTTCGCGTTACATTGCGCGCAATAAAAACTTGTTTTTTTTTATTAAAAAAAAAAAAATTACGGTTCCCAGCAATAATTTTTGCGCAAAGCTACTTAGCTATACGTACAGTATGCGTAGTTTACGGCTTTGTGATGTGTCTTTTTACACCCTGTATACTAACTGCCGTCAGTGACTGGTTTCATGAAGTCTCCCCTCAAATAGTTAAATACCGGGTTAGATAGCGAGCCCCACGTCACATGCGCAGGAATGTTTAGAGCTTGTTTAACTAGTGTGTTCATCAAGGTGTTGAGATCATATTCGGTTTGTCTTGTTTGTCTTGACTCTGGTGCAGCATTCCGGATCATCATTTCCCTTGCATATTCTGTAAACAAATTTTATATTCTTAAGAAAATCGTACACTTCTGATCCATCATCTCCAGTTCTAGTTTACCTACCAAAAGCGCTTAGTGTGTCAATAGGTGTAGAGCTCCCTCTTTTTGTGAGTATATTATAAAAATCGACGTTGTCTGTACGGCGTAGCACTACCTGTTGAGTTGCAGCCCATTGTGCCGTCGATAAAGTGTAAAGACCTTCATTAAAGAGGCGTTCAGCCTCTCTGGCAGCAACCTGAATTTCATCATGCCCTGCTTTCTCCACAAGTCCAGCCGCCAGAAGCAGCGGGCCCCATGTGAGGGTAGCATCTACTGGAGATATCCATGCATTGCCCATCGCAATTCCCTTCAAATTAGAACCAATTGTTCCAGCTTGTTCCGCCTAAACATAAACAATAATTAGTATTTGGTAAAGTGCCAACACGTATTTTTTGGCATATTGGTATTAGTTTTGTTTCACATCATTATATCACATGCTTCTGGTCAAGTGACTTCTAAATTAACACTGATTACCCTTGTCACATGAGGTCCATAAAAAACGGAATATGCTTTACAAATATGGCTTAGCTTACCTCATGCATACGAATGCCCATGTCAATCGCCATTTTTCCGCCGTACGATTGGCCATAAATATATAGCGGTACTCCATTGAATTCCGGATGATCGTTGTAGAATCCACGCATGAGCTGAACAAAGTCAAGGGCTGTAAAGATAATTAACGTTTTTAATGATAACCTCATTAAAAGCTGATTTGAACACGAATATTGATATTGACACAACTTACCTATTTCATCGTTAGTAGTTGTCAAGAATCTTAATTCATCGACATAACTAAAACCAGTGCCTACTGGGTTGTCTACAAAGAGCACATTGAAGTTCTTTACCTGTAAAAAATATTGGAATAATTTAATTATTAATTTGTTCTGCATCTACGAGTATTAACCCATGTGATATTTTTATATTGCAATCCTCTTACCCAAGTAGTGTTTCTCTCTTGTAAGGACAAGTCCAAAGGTCCTAGTATCTCAAAATTTCCGATGCCCGTAGAAGACCCACCAGGACCACCCTGTAGCCATACCACTAGGGGTCTATCCGTGTAATTTTCTACATCAGCAGTGGTATAAAACAGCCAGTAGAACATATGAGCACCGTCCCTCACAGTCACATATCCGAAATCCTGTTTGAACGTCCCAAATTGACCTACAACAATCATTACCAGATTATTGAATTATTTACGTTTCTTATTAGATTGTATATGGAGATTACATCGCTAATAGGAGATCCCGTGCCAAAAGCGTGTCAATGCCATGCAAAATATAATATATTTTTTGGATTAAGCAAACAATTACTTTACTTTGTTGTACATTTTGAAAATCTATTAGAACTTAGCAAGTTTTACGCAAGGAACATTCTTGCGAGCTCAGACAAATGGCCGATTTTTTATCGGGCTGTAACGGTTTCTCCGATGACGCATGAATTGCTTCTATATTTGCTCTTTAGAGTGTTTATTTATTTAATTGAGCATATAATGTATATCTTGATTGGAATAACAAACTTAAACTTACCAACTACATATCCACTTGATAAGGTTAAAATTAAAATTGAATAAAACCACATCATGATACTGAAGTATATAATATACTGAAAGTGGATCAACATACCTATTATCAATTAGTGATTAGCTTATCTTTCCGTGCCATTTTCGGCATTTGAAGGCATGAACATGTTATTAGGACAAAGATACTAAGCCTACAAGAAAATGATCCCGATACCCTTGATGCCCCGTAACATTGTGTGACGTCGCGTCGTTGAAAAGCGCCATGTATTCATGGTTGGCAAGACGACCCGGGATATAGCTTTTACTACTAATAGGTAAATGCATGGCCTTTAAATTAGGTGACATATAAATCAGATCAAAAAACTGCAAGTGCAAGTTGTGGTGGCAAGTGCAACTGTTATTTCCAATTACTGTTAGTTCCGTGTTGTATCAGAATCGATAATTGATAAAAAAAACCTGATAATATATTGTATACCGATCAACCAATAGTAGAAGACAGATAACAATGACATGTAGCTATCTATAAATGCGGTAAAGACTACTGATTAGAAGTTGGCATGTCAGCCGCAGCAGTTGCAGGCTCTTTATACAGGCTCCCTTCTGGTCACAACATCAGGTCTTCTGGTGCTTTTTGACTGATCAAATTGCACAACTAGTATGCCTCTCAACCTTGGTTTTACATTCATTCTTGGTGTTGTATTAACATTTAATGATTCGACGTTTTCTAACTTCTGAACTTTTATATTATCGGAAGGTAAACAAACAGCACATTTGATGTTTAGTTGCAGCCGGCAATATACTTATCTGCCATAACCACCAGTTCGCCGATACTATACATCGCGGGTGTATTACCATTCCATAGACAAGTCTGAAATGTGTCATGCTTATTAATTACATCAGCGAACCCTTCAAACTGAAACACAGCAACGCTGCTTGGCGGATAGACCGTGATGGTACTTTCCCAGACGAGCTCGACATTATGTTTAGTGACCATTTGATGATAAGTATCACATCTTAATCTTGATAATCAGTATAATAAATAAGCCAAGGAATGTTAATCTAATGTAGATAAAACCTACTAAGTATTGCTTTCTATGGCATTTGATATCGATTTCAATAATTCTGTCTAAAGGTAAGTAGCTACTTGAGAATTATCTATTCATATGACTGAGATTGTTTGCGATGACTAGGACAGTCAACCGCACGTGGTATCTATTAGTCTGTTGTGGTCAGGGAGAAGTGTCCCGTAGGGCTTTGGTCCTGATAGTGGATAGAACATTAATAGCTTAGAAACATAACATCACGCCTGTAGTCCCCGAAAAGTTAGGCAGAGGTGTATCTATAGTAGGTACACCCACATTTCGTTAGTTATGTTTGAGTCCCATGTAATAGGGGGCGAGCTTATTGCTATCAACCGGGCACAAATCCAGATTCCGGGCTGCTATTGAGAAATTTCAGATAGAAAACCCAATAACACTTTCCCTGACCCGGGAATCGAACCCAAGACCTCATGCCCAACAGTAGCGCAGTAGCTTAGAATTGTAATATAGTATTACCCCCTGTGTATTTTGACTGATATTAAGAGCGTTTTCTTTTTAATTACCATTTCACGAAACACGTCATCACTGAATATGAGTTAAATGCCACAAAATATCACCATGTGATTGTAAAATCGCGTGCCACTATTTTTGAATGTTTGTTTACGTAGAACAAAGTAGCTTATTGTCAGTATATCTTCATAGTTTTAGAATTCCCGCGTGACAAGCATTATGCAGGTGTATCTTGTGAAGCAAACCTTGATGAGCTGATTGTCACTTTCAATTGCCAAATTGTCCGCCAGAACTCTGCACGTTATCAACGTCAATTTGTATTTATAGCATCGAGGACCTGGGGTCAATACCATCACATCTGTGAGTTTACAGGTTATCAATCAATCATACAATCAACCAATCAATCTGGGTGTCAATCTTTCATAGTGCTCTTTCATCTTCTTTGACTTCCTTATTCCATCTTCCTGCAGAGTTACCTATAGGTGATCTCCCTTCCTGTTGTGACTTGCTTTTTTGATACATAGATTTGCTTTTATTTACTTACAAGCCGCGTGCGCATAATGAACTTTCATCCCCTAATTACAACCTTTAGGGGATAGATATTCAAAAATTCTTCACAAGTGCTCATCTATGTTATAGGAGAACTCTCGTTCAAAATTTCATGAGTTTATACCCCACGGTTTAGGCTGTGCGTTGTCTGTCAATTCATACTTCTAACTTAGCAATGCCTATTAGCGTTAAATATCGGTAGATATTTTTGCGGGTGCACTTTTTGAAGTGTTGATTTTAAATCAAGATCACATTGCCACTAAGGCTGCGGGCACGAAACGCGGTGGCGATGCGAACAAAATTGTTCCGTCACCACCGCCCCGCTTGGCCATCGCTCCTCGCCGCTGGTTTCGGGCCCGCAACCTAAGTGTGGCTTAAACCATGCAGTGTATTTTTAGGGTACCGAATCTGATATTAGAAATAGAACCATTTAAGCTCACTCTTGCAACATTTTTCTCGGATGTCTTTATTTTAATGACAAAACTATCTCAGTCATCGAACTTTTTGATGAAATAAATTTTTGTTAAAATTCTAGTACGGAATCCCAATCAGGCGAACTGTTTCGTTTTTCTATTCCTTTTGACCAATAGCCAAGATGGATTGGTCGATATTTATCTGCATGGCTGATAAAATCTTATCCTATGAATGTTCAACATTTAAGTCTGATACTTAGGGCATATCATGGCGATTTGATTAGAATTTGAAATAGGTTAACATCTGCTGTGGTACCTATCACGTGCACAGATCGTCATGTGAGCATTGTATCAAGCGACATGAGATGAGCCTACTGGATCAAAAAATCAGAACCAATCTGATGATTTATCGATATGGATATCTATACAACTATTTGAGTGTTTGGACTGTTTGTTCATTATTTACTAAATTGTGGCGCAGTCCATAAACTATAAGATTCATATATAAACGCTAGCCAAGGCGCCTGAAATGACTCATTAGAATAAATTTACAAAACGTCGGGCTTTCGGAAATATAATAATGAAGACAGAAACCACAAAATGTGGTCTGTTTTGTAACAATTGGTTTAGGTACTTCTTGACTGCACTCAACAGTCAAAAGCTTGCCTTTTATGTTATAAATATCAGGTATAATGCTCGTTGTGGGTGCAATACTGTACACTCTTTCCTGCTTATCTTCCGGTACTACAGTATTAAAGCTCGTACAGACCAGCGCGACGCCACGCCGCGCCGCGACACGAACAATAGAATTTCTAAGAAAACTTGACGGTATAACCATAACCGGTGTCGCGTCGCGCTGGTCTGCATGAATCGGAAGTGAGGTAAGCAATCCTTTTAGTTCTTTAAATGCCTTAGCCTGTTCATCACCCCACAACCAGGACTGATCCTTGCGCGTTAACATAGTCAGTGGTTGCGCAACTTGGGAGAAGTTTGGCATAAATTTTCGGAACCATGAACAACTCTGCAGAAAGGATTTTAGATGCTTAACATTAGCTGGTTCCTTCATATCTAATATCGCAGCAACCTTATCTGGGTCTGGGGTCACTCCTTCAGAGGTGATGATATGCCCCAGGTATTTCACACTCTCTCGAGCAAATGTGCACTTATCGCGATTTGCGTGGAGGTTAAAGACACGTAAGCGGTCGAATACCGCACGTAAGTCCTGAATATGCTGGTGAAATGATCCGGATATCAATATCAAGTCATCGATATACCCAAGGAGGGTCACCTCCTTAAGGGATGATGCAGATCGAAATCGGTCTATCAAACGTTGAAAGGTTGCGGGCGCATTCCGCAGACCAAATGGCATGCGCGTAAATTTATGAAGTCCAAACGGAGAAACGAAGGCAGTCTTATCCTGGTCTTCAGGTCTTACTCTGACCTGCCAGTAACCAGATCGAAGGTCAATAGTGCTCATAAAACAGCTCTTACCAGTGTACTGAAGGAGGTCATCGATCACCGGAAGCGGGTACGAGTCACTCTTAGTGACCGCGTTCAACCTGCGATAGTCCACGCAGAACCGGTAAGTACCGTCCTTTTTCGGTACCAGAAGAGCTGGTGCTGCCCACGGAGATTCACACTCCGTGATGATACCTTCGCGCAGCATCTTCTCCAACTCCGCCTCCATGATGGCTTTCTTAGCGGGCGTGAGTCGATACGGCGGCACTGCAATCGGCGGGTGATCACCGCACTCAATGCGATGCTCAGCGAACGACGTTGGTTCTCCCCCTTCTATGAAGATATCTCCATACTCCTGGAGCAGCTGGGCGAGACAATCCTTCTCTGAAAATGACAGCATCGAACCCTCGTTATTACGTAAGACATCCGCAGAAGCGCATCCTACGACATCACGTGAGGTCTCACACCGCAAGGGGTGAATGACCTGAGGCCGATCAGCTGTGAACCAAGTATTGTTCGACATATTGATAACAATACCGACTTTACGCAAGAAATCAATACCGAGCAACGTGTCATTACTTACTGAATCCGGAAAAATAACAAAAGTGATGGGTACTGCCGACCCCCTAAATAATACGTCAACATCCGCGAGTAAAACTTTAAGGTCCCGCACTATACCGTCGGCTAATTTTACCGACATAAAACAACTACGAAAGGAATAGTTCTGTTTACGAAGCAGTGCATAAAGTCTCGAACCGGCTACACTACGCTTGGCAGCCGTATCAACTAACCCCGTACCACGATAACCACCTATCTCAATATCGAGTATCGGACGACCGTCGGTACATAAGTTCCACGCGGATAAGTTAACTCGACTCGGCAATGCATCACATTCGCTATCGCTAACACACTTACAATTACATAAATAAGCAGGTTGAACTTGAGACACGTTACACAAATTATTTTTTCCATAAAATTCGTTACTGACATTTATGTTACACTTAGAACAGTTGCAAGTGTGAAACAATATTACGGCTATCAGAGTCTAACACGTTAATATCCAGGACAGAAAATGATTCCTTAGTACTATTTACAGAACATCTAGGGCAATTAGATCGTATCACACCGTTAGCTCCACAACCATAACACTTCACTGCCACTGAACCTTTATCGGTATTTTTTTTAATGTTTTTGCAAGTGTCGCGAGTGTGTCCGACTTTACAGCAATAAACACAAAATAGTCGTTTACCTTTTTCAGACGAATTGTTATTGTTTACCGTAGTCGGCGGGGGCGGAGCACTACTCGTAGCACTCGACGACCCAGTAGGTATGTCCACCGGCGCGCCCGGCGCACACGTCACGGAGGCCGCAGGGGCGCGCGCGGGCGGCGCGGGTGGCGCGGACGGCGGCGCAGGCCGGGGCTGCGGTGGCGGCGCGTGTGGCGCATGCGCGCTAGCGGCACGGCCACGCGCGTCGTTCGACACTTCGGACAGCGACTCCTCTATGTTTCGCGCCTTCTCAACCAACATAGGTATCTAGATTGTAAACGGATTCACGGGTTAAACGTTTCCTTATGCGTCTATGTAGTAACCCGTAAATCATGTCGACTTCCATATCATTTCCCACGACGTATGGAAGTTTGGCGATAAGCGCGCGGAGGCGAGCAACAAAGACCTCCGTGCGTTCTTCTGTTTGTTCCGCGGCAAATATATCGCGGAATAGCTTGTGCGGTGGTCGGGATACACCGTACATGGCGCGTAACCTTTGTAGCGCGTCTTCCCATGACGTCACTAATGGCTTAACGCCCCGGAACCACACAGCTGCCTCCCCTTCTAGGAGCATGGGTAGACCGCGAAGTGCATGTTCGTCGCTGATCGATGTACACTCCTTGTATATCACGATAGAGTCGACGAATGCTTCGAAGGCCTCTGAGTCGTGGCTTGATCCACTAAATCTCGCCGTACAGCGCGCGAAGTTTCCGTGTTTCGTTGGTGCAGGCGATGGAGACGGTGAAGCTGCGACGTTGTCGGCCGACGTCGCCAGCAGGCTCTGAACCAGTTGGCGGTTTGATTCGGCTTGAGCCTTGGCGAACGCCTCGAGAAACGCCGTAAGCGTCCCCTCCGATAGCGGCGCGGGCGTCGGGGTCGCCGGAGCGCCACTCATGGTGTCGTCATCGTTTTTGCGGCGAGGCATTATTGTTTGTTAAGTACACAGTAGTCACCTAAACACGATAACACGAGGAAACACTATTTATTAACGTAGCGTCCACTGAGAAAAACCGTTACTTCGTAAGTAGGTACTTGATTTCGCGTCGCGTCGGTTACGCGTGCCGCGTTGGAGCGCCAGTTTGTAGGTAACTTTTTTATCTAAAACTAAAATACGAGTATACAGTGTTTCGATATTAGTTAAATTTGTAGGACACCGAGAGTAACAAAATTCGTGGCGTTTGCGAGCGTGATGCGAGCCGGACTAAAGGTCTCTGCACACAGCGGGCGCGGCGCGGCGGGACGGGACGGCGACGCGACACTGAGCAGTTGTAATGTACTAGATATTACGGACGACGCCACACAGAGCCGTCCCGCTCGACGCGACGGTAACCGTCGCGCCACGCCGCCGCCGCGCCGAGCGGGAATACAAGTCAGAAGCGGCGGGGACGGGCGCGGCGGGACGCGAGCGCAGCGCCCTCAGGACGCCGACGCTTTGTGTTGTTTGGTTTACGTATGTAGTAGTCACACTGCCGGCGGGGCGTGAGCACGTCGCGTCGGACGGTACGGAGCGTGAATGTGATTTTGTATCGTTTTACAAAAATGGATGTCGAAAAATTAGTCGAATGTGTTCGTGCTCACGTATGTTTGTAAGATTTGGGCCATAGGCAGTATAAAAACACTGTTCTTAAAAATGAACTTCGGCGTGAATGGGCGCGGCGGGACGGAACGTGATCGCGCCCGCAGTGTGACCGATGCCGCCGCGCCAGCGCAGCGTCGCCGCCCCGCCACGCCGCGCCCCGCCACGCCACGCCGCACAGTGGTCTGAAAATCAAGCTCCATACTCATAGAAACTTAATGTCAGAAATTAATAAATAAAAATATTTTTTGTGTTTAGTATACCTCCCTATGTTTTACTAATATAGTATGAAGGGTATGAGTAGCTCCATGCGTGAGAAAAAAAATATTTTAATTTTTTTTGTATGGAATGAAACACTTAAAGTGCTTTTTTTCAAAACTGAATAGAACTGATAGGCTGGTATTCACATGAGCTATTGCACCATACACGGCGATCAAGATGACATACAATTCTTGTGCCTTTCGGTGCCGCTTTGCATGTAGCAAGCTTTGGAAATTTTGAATTTACAGTTGGTGATCTTTCAAATCTTTGATGGTATTTTGTGAAGTTACATATTGCTTTGAATATGAAAATTGTATGTAAACTAATACTCATGCAAGAAGAGACAAACATACACACACACACACCCTCACACACTCACAAACTTTCGCCTTTATAATCTTAGTGTGATTATAAAGGCGAAACTTTGTGTGTGTGTGTGTATGTTTGTCTCTTCTTCACGCTCAAACAGCTGAACGGATTTGGATGAAATTTAGCACACATAATAGTTTATAACCGGGAATAACACATAGGTTACTATTTATCTCGATATTCCCACGGAATCGAGACTTATGCGGGTGAAACCGCGGGGTGCAGCTAGTAAGGAATAAATATGTACTAAGGATATTTTTATTTTTAAATATATGGTTAAAAGTGAAGAAAGATAAAAACATGTATTAAATAGTTAATGTATAATACGTTTGGGGGAGCTGTTAATGAAATAGTTAATACTAATACATTACAACAAAAATTATGTGCAAGAAAGGCAATAACAATAAAAGTAACGTCAAAATTGTCAATTTAAGACTACAACAACTATTTACAGCTCCTATAACTATGATATATTAAATATTACTGTTTAATTATATTACTAATTAATTATATTAATTAATTTAATTATATTCTTATTATTATTTTATTATAATTATTTGCTATAACTACTTATACAAAAACGATTAGCAGAGAGTATCTTTGCTGTCGTCAGTCCTCTAAATCCGAGTCCAGCATTGACGCGTTAATATCAATAAATTCAACATTCTCTTTGTCTAGATCTGCATCGTCACCAATAAGAAGAGATTTCATATCATCAGTAATAGGTGTATTTACTGATTTTCTCAGCACAGGTCTTATGCTGGACAGGTAGGGATCTGACGAGACAAGGAGACCATTGAAAATGTCTTCGTTTGTCGCTTTTCGACAAAATTTGCGCGAATGCTGTTCTCGGATTTTCTTGAAGTCTTTGTTTCTGGCTTCCGATGCCTCTTCAGATAATTTGCCAATGGGCATAATATTGAAGTGTTTAATAACTTCAGCACCGTGCAGTAAAAGTTTGTGGACACTCGAAGGCATGTAATACCAGCCATAGAGCTCCACATACAATTCTGCTGTTTGGCGCGCAAAGTTTTTAAACGCCTCAACATTTATGGGCTCCCCACAGGCCATCACACGCAAAAGTGTTGCAAATCTTTGGATCAAACTAGGATCCAAGTCTGTAATAGCTGCAGTATTGGCAGGATTACCAAAAAATTTCCTCGCTGTGTTTCCATCGTTTGTGTTTCCGGAACCTGAAAATTATAAATGAATCAAAACTAATCCACAACTTTGTAAAGAATAAATAGAACTAACGTTATTTGAAAAAATAAGATTTAAGAACAACGACTGTTATCATAACTCACCTTGTTTAACGATGTCTACTAGGAGGCCCATTTCATCACGAAACTTCTGCTGTATAGTTTTTTTTTCTACTCTTCAATGACTCTTTGCTGTCTGCATCTCTGGCTTGCCATGTTTTGAAGTCTAGTCTATACGAAATATGGAGTAGGCACTCCATACATCTAATCCAAGCATGAAGTGTAAACAAACCATACTGATATATATCTGTTGAAACAGGTTTTCTGGAAAGAAAGTGAATTAATTAATAAAAAGATACACAGCATTACGGTAATCTGAAATATAACAAATTATTCAAAACTTACTCTGAGATCTTCTCTAACTTATTCATTTCCGAAGGGGTAGCTTTACAGATGTCACAAGTCTGCGTTGAAGTATTTGACAGTTGCGAAGTGATTTTACCATCTATCATGGTCATAAGCATTGAGTGCTTAACAGTATGAATTCCCATAATAGACGGCTCCAGTGCTGCAATCTCAGCTTCAATCAAAGCCTGTTCTTCCTTAATATTTAATTTGTTTTCATTTGCAAATTTAAAATAGAGCGGTCTGCAGAACATTGTGGAAGATGGCTTTGGATTCTCCCATAACTTTTCTTCACCACAAACTAAGCGCAGAGGCACAAAAGAACACATAAAATTGCTTGAATCATCTTCACCCGCCATAGTTTGTTTGTACAAACTTTGCCCTGAAGCACCGTCAAAGCCCCACTTGCATATCAATGTTAGCTCTTTGCCATCTAGCGAAGATTCCAAACGTAGGAATTTCCCAAATCTAGCAACAGTTTTGTCCAAAATCGCTTGAAGCTTTACTTTTACCCCTCTTTCGGTAATTTCTATGGTGTCTTTTGGTGGGTAACAGTCCTTTTTCGCCTCTAAGATAGCAGTATATGAAGGATATAGTAGTATTCCTTCTTCTTTTGCACAAGCTCTTAATATTGTATACTGCCATTTTGAAAGCTTCAATGAAGTCAGAATTCCTAAAGCTTTATCAGCGGAATATATGGGCATAGCTTTCTTGGACTTCAACAATTCCTTTATCTTTGTAGCCTCTTCGGGATGCTCTGTGATCAATTTTATTATATCTGCTACATTTTTGTTATCTGCACTTAAACCAGTTGCATAAGCAAGGCTTTCAGTGCTATGCGTGAGGAGCTCTTTCACTCTTCTTCTCTTCTGTAGCGGGCTTAGCTCCGAGAACACTTTTCTTGGACTCACAACAGTTGATGTTCCAACACTGTACGTCTCCGGTTTGTATGATGTTGATGCACCCTCATTTACACCGAAGTCAAAACTGGAACATGGTTGCTGCTCTTCTAACATTAAACAAGGTGTCATCTTGTCCTTCATGAACTCAGGCCATTTTATGTCTTCTTGCAGCCATGTCTCATACTTTTTTATGAAAGTATGTCTCGTGCGATTACACGAGATCCATTTGTTCCTCAACGAACACACACGAGTCTGACAGAATTGTTTCAATTCTTTATTTTCGATTTCTGACAAATCAACGGCATTGACAAAAACTTCATATAATACACTGGGCTGTGAGAAACAGCTATTGTTAGCCACAAACATAAAAATATCCAAATTGGTACTAAAAGCTTCCATCATAACACGAAAACAAATCGAACGTAATAAGTATAGTAAAGCACAAGTGCAAAGAGCTACTGAGTGAAGTTAGTTTAAATGTCCTATTTATATTATAACTACCCTCATTAACACTCGCTGTCCCATAATGCTTATTAAATTAAAATTCAACAATAATGACGGTGATTAACAAATGAGTTATTTCGTGAAATTAATTTTGTAGTAAAATGTAAATAATCTACATCGTTTTCTAATATTTTCATTATAAAAGTCATTAGCAGGTTATTAACTAACGACAATATCAGTTATGTGGTTGGTTACTTCATTTAATTATATACCTGTGTGTTGTTAAATATATTACCTATGTGTTATTCCCGGTTATAAACTATTATGTGTGCTAAATTTCATCCAAATCCGTTCAGCTGTTTGAGCGTGAAGAAGAGACAAACATACACACACACACACAAAGTTTCGCCTTTATAATCACACTAAGATTATAAAGGCGAAAGTTTGTGAGTGTGTGAGGGTGTGTGTGTGTATGTTTGTCTCTTCTTGCATGAGTATTAGTTTACATACTATTTTCATATTCAAAGCAATATGTAGCTTCACAAAATACCATCAAAGATTTGAAAGATCACCGACTGTAAATTCAAAATTTCCAAAGCTTGCTACATGCAAAGCGGCACCGAAAGGCTCAAGAATTGTATGTCATCTTGATCGCCGTGTATGGTGCAATAGCTCATGTGAATACTAGCCCATCAGTTCTATTCAGTTTTGAAAAAAAGCACTTTATGTGTTTTATTCCATACAAAAAAAAAGAAAAAAAAATTTTTCTCACGTATGGAGCTACTCATACCCTTCATACTATATTAGTAAAACAAAGGGAGGTATATTAAACACAAAACATATTTTTATTTATTAATTTCTGACGTTAAGTTTCTATGAGTATGGAGCTTGATTTTCAGACCACTGTGCGCCGGCTGTGTGCAGAGACCTTAACGGTCGCGGAGCGGGGCGCGGACGATCGCGCAATGCGGGGCGCGGGAGGCGCGCCCGCGTGGATGCGCGTGTTCATACGACATGCCTACACTCTTCCTACAAACTGTAAAAGAAGTTAAATCTTCACAGAAATATCATGAATAAGTAATTCTTATCATAGTAAGTACCTACTCTTTCTCAATTTTTTTTTACATGCTCACAGCAGTTTTTCCAATCTTGAACTGTTATTGAATTAAAAGCTTCTTTCTATAGTTTGTGAAGCATATTTTTCTGAAGAATAAAACAATTTAGATATCTGTTTTTTTATTTTTTTTTATTCAGAAGACGAATAAGACTCAATTATTTAACGATAGGGTAAATCTGATTTAAAATATCATATTTTTATTAAAATACATTTTCTATGGCTATTTTTGCTATCTATTGTCACGTTTAAACGTAATTTGAACTCAAATAAAAAGATAAATATTTAAAAAGTTCTGATTATACCTATAGGTACGTTTTTTTACTATGTCCCGCTTTCGACGAAAGAATTCAGCTTTTTTCACTCATAAGTTCCAGCTCACCTCTTGTATTTATTATTTAGTTAAATACTTAGCCATGTCTCCGATTGCATAATTATATTATAAGTACATCTGTTTCGACACATTTTGTTAACGTTTATCTGAAGTAGTTTGGTGGTTCATTTCAGAAATATTGTTTGCTGAGATTGAATAGTTTGTAAGCCATTCCGTCTGTATCGTTCTAACCGAGCAAACCTCCTAATTACTGTAAGAATTATACACTCGAGAGCAATGAATCCGGGTCACTTAAAGAATCCTAAAAATCTCGGAAACTAAAAATGCTAGGTTAATGCAATAAATTGTATTTAATAGACAATGTAATACTCCTTAAATGAAGGTATTAAAACTTCTTAGTTATTGTAAAGTTATATCATAAAAAAATCAAATTTGAAAAAGGGCCACTTTCGAAGATGGAACTACGAAATTACAGCATTTGGTTTTGCTTTTGTTTGTAATCTGTCATTTATGTGGGTACATAAACCATGTTGATAGTGCTCTATATTCATTATTCAAGCTGAAATTATGTCGCTTACGCCTGAAGACTGCACCAGAATACTTACAATGCTGGAAACCGGCCGGAGTCAGCGCGATACAGCCAGGACTGTCGGTGTGTCGCTGTCAACAGTACAAAGAGTTCTCCGACGTTACGAAGAAACTGGTTCTAACCTACGCAGACCAGGAACGGGCAGAACCAGGTGTACCACAGCACGAGAAAACCGATACTTGGTGAACACCATGCTTCGAAATCGCTTTCTCACAGGAACTGAACTCACAAATCAGTTTCGACGCCTCGGAGGAAGTAACCCAAGTGCATGGACAGTAAGACGTCGGCTTGCTGAATCTAACTTAAAACCCCTTAGACCTGCAAACGGCCCTAAACTGGAGCGTGGGCATCGTATTTCAAGACTAAGATATGCCCAGAGCCACGTAAATTGGAGTATTGAAGATTGGTCAAAAGTTATGTTCTCCGACGAATCAAAATTTATGCTCTACAAGCACGATGGAAGACACAGAGTGTATCGAAGACCAGGGGAAAGATTCAAGCAAGCATGCATCTAGGAAAAAGTAGCCTACGGTGGTGGGTCTGTACTTGTGTGGGCCGGAATTTCTTCTGAAAGTCGCACAGAGCTGGTGATCATAGAAAACGGCTCTTTAACTAGCGTAAGATATGTGGAAGAAATCCTCAATGATCACGTTGGTCCATTTATGGTCAATTTAGGTGAGGATGCTATATTTATGCATGACAATGCCCGACCTCATACAGGTAGGATTGTGAATGACTACCTTCAAGAGATGAACATTACTCGTATGGAGTGGCCAGCGCGCAGCCCGGATATCAAACCGATCGAGCATGCTTGGGACGAGCAGATGCGTAAAACAACGAAACCCTCCCCCAATCACGCTTCGTGAGCTCAAAATTGCTCTCACAGAGGAATGGGAGAATATTCCCCAAAATCGTATAAGGAACTTGGTGTACAGCATGCCAAACCGCGTAAACGCAGTAATGGAAGCACGAGGAGGCAATACGAAGTATTAAAATTCAAGAAAATCGTAATAAAGTTCAAAAATTTCATGTTTCCTATTTTTGTTTTAAGGAGAGATCAGCAGTTTTTTTCTTTATGTAATTTTGTGTTAATAAAATGTATGGTGACTCATATTTTTTTTACTTTCATTTAAGGAGTATTACATTGTCTATTAAATACAATTTATTGCATTAACCTATCATTTTTAGTTTCCGAGATTTTTAACATTCTTTAAGTGACCCGGATTCATTGCTCTCGAGTGTATTTAAAGTTTATTCACTGCCGTTCATATTTGACTATGTGTGTCAAAGTAAATATTTACTTTAACTTTTTGCTATCGTAGGCATACTGCCTGGGTTGCGAGTTGTTTGAAAGGGATATCGTGGCCCCGGCACACAGACAACTGAAGCGACATGGGTGGGGTTTAGTCAGTAAAAGTCTGACACGCCCATCCAGCTCCGCCCAGAGCGGGAGAAGTTATTTGATAATTTCGCACCCGCAGAAATAAAATAAAAGACATACGTACTTACCTAGTTATGTAAAGTACATTTCTTAGGTAAGAGGTACTTTGTTTATATTAGGTGCGCTGCGGAGGGTCGCTCTCATACTCAAGTGTCGCCGCCGCCACAGCTATTAATAATATGATTTATATTATTAAGTCTGTTTAATCTACAGATTGTTTAGGCTATAAGTCAAATTTCCCCATAACAATAAGTGCACTTTTAGGATTAAGAATATTGTATTTTCTCGCTCCCGAAACTTAACTACCTACGCACCGGTATATTATTCTGTTTGGTGTTAGATACTATTATAGAAAAATCATTGAATACTTATCACACCACACAATGGTGTGTGGTGTGATAAGTATTCAATGATTTTTCTTCTTTTTCTGATCTACTGATCTTAAAATTATTAATCTTTGTTTCAATAACATGCAAAAGCAACTAAGTACCTGCATTCCCGTTGTTTGTTTTTATTAAAATAAATCTGCCCGACATTTCAAATCCGTTTCGATTTACGCGATTCGAACCGCACCGACAGTTTTCTTTAAGTTTAGAAACAAAATCTGACAATTTACATTAATTAAAATGTATGGAAACAACAATTTACTTTTCCTGTGGTAAATTATAATGGAAAATAAGAAATTTAATGAACCGGTTTGTCTTCGTACGCGACGAAGCCAGTTGCACGCACACGCGCCTCATGCTTGTAGTAGTGGACCTATCAAACCGCAGTATTGTATGAAGGTTACTCTCTTTCCTATGTACTCGTATTTATAGTTGCAGAATCCAGCCACTCCCCAGAGGTTCTGCGACGTTAGTTAGTACCAGTATTGTAAATGGGCCTGACAACGACGCACGCGTTATAGGCAATTGCAAATGGACGGATATCTAGTTTTGAAAGTGACAATTTCAAAATTATTGATTGATTGTTTAGCTAATCTGTGAATTTATTTCTTCCTGAATTTTTTACTTCGGTAAGTGTAGCAATGTAATTTTTTTTTGTTAAAAGTTTTTAAAACAATTCGCTAAAACTAGCATGCAAAAGAAAGTCAGTGGGTCGTTCAAAATAATTGATTAAGTACATAACTTAATTAAATAAATGAAGCTAATAAAATAGGAACCTACACCATAGTTGTTATATTAAAAATAAGAATCGTTTGGATGTACGATCGTTGCAAAAAAGCTAATATGAGGGTTGGTTCTTATTTAAAAAAAATATACTTGTTAGTGATGAAAGTAACAAGGACTCATGTTTTTAAAGTAAATTGATTGAAAAAACAATTATTAACCTTAAAACTTGTATAGGCGGCTCGACTCGCTCGTGAAGCTTACTACGGATATATTCGTTCTAAAGGTTACTAATCCATTTTCTTTGTTTTGAGAGATAATAATTAAAAGCACAAAAAAAAGACTAAATAAATTTGAAAAAATAAAACATTAGTTTAGGCGTTCAATATGACGTTCTTAAAAAATAAATATTATCATTATAATGATCAGTATGAAATATTTAACTTATAGGACTTATCGCAAAGTCAGTGGAGTTAGGGACTTCTTATGAAGATTCCTTGGAATTATTGACGTACTTATCTTAACTAATCACCTTAATAAAATTCAAATAACCAAACATTAAAAAACTATAAGCTTTTTTTCATCATTAAAGCTGTTCATTTTAACACAATATTCAATAACATCACGCCTGTAATCCCGAAGAGTTAAGCAGACGTGTACCTATAGTACCTACACACACATTTCGCCAATTATGTTCAAGTCCCATATAATAGGGGGCGAGCCTATTGCCATCAAACGGGCACAAATCCAGTCTTCGGGCTGCTACTGAGAAAATACTCAATAACACCGGGAATCGAACCCAGGACTACAAACTTTTTGGAAAACAACCCAACTGCAAATGCAAGTTTGTACGCACAATATTGAGAGATTTACCATGTTATTTTAAGGCCACGGACTTTCTTTAGGTTTTCCTGTAATCTATGAGTAAAGAACCATTCTCTGTATTTTTTCAAAAGTTTTAGGGTCAGTAGTTTCGGAGATAAGGGGGAAAGATAAATTTTCATAAATTTTCTTTTTTAAAACATTAAAAAAAAAATTGAGCTCCTCACAATAAATCCTTTCATTTGATACGTCACACGGTGCAGTTTGCAAAAGTTATTTTTATTAATTTTCTTATTTTCCCCCGAAAAGTAACTAGAAGTATATTTAAAATTTATTTATTTAAGTTACACGTCAGTATTTGGGTCACAGAAATGCATAATGTGTAAGTACCAAATTTCAACTTAATTGCTCTAGTAGATTCGGAGCAAATTAGCTATAACAGACGGACAGCCAGCCAGACATACAGACAGACACATGAGTGATCTTATAAGGGTTCCGTTTTTTCCTTTTGAGGTACGGAACCCTAAAAACACAATAACTTGGTTATATCTATAATATATCAAGAAGAGATAAATAATACAACTATTTGAATGTATTTTTTTTTTAAGAACTAAGTAAATCTTAAAACTAAACATTATTATAATCACAGCCAAACGAGTTGAGATTAGATGAGTTGATGCCCAACGCTTCCGGCATACCCAAATACTTATAGGTTTCGGATGCGGAGAGGACTCTAAGGTTTATGGAATCCGGAGGCTGAGTCTGAGTTTTTAATGATAAGTTCTCAGACGTGCGAATAATTCTAAGTTTGATTGATCTCTGTATTTGCCATAGACATAAATGATTATTTAACTGTGATAAGGATAATTTAAATGTTTGAAACAAGGAAAGAAGTTTGGTTGAAGTTGATTAATGAAAGTGATCTCAAAGAAGTGTGACAGTATTTAAACTATTTTATATTAATTCTAGCTGCCCGTCCCGGCTTCGCACGGGTAGCACTAAGTACTTATCTACGGCGCACTTACCTACCTACCTACCTTACTTACACCTACCTACCCTACTTACACCTACCTACCCTACCTACACCTACTTACCTACCCTACCTACACCTACCTACCCTACCTACACCTACCTACCTTACCTAACCTACCTACCCTACCTACAACTACCTACCCTACCTACACCTACCTACCTACCTACACCCACCTACCTACCCACCCTACCTACACCTACCCACCCAACCTACACCAACCTACCCTACCTACACCAACCCACCCTACCTACACCAACCTACCTTACCTACACCTACCTACCCTACCTACACCTACCCACCCTACCTACATCTACCTACCTTACCTACACCTACCTACCCTACCTACACCTACCTACCCTACCTTCACTTACCTACCTACATCTACCTACCTACCCTACCTACACCTACTTACCTACCCTACCTACATACCTACAGACCTTACCCTACATACCTACCTATCTACCTACCTACCCTACCTACATCTACCTACCCTACCTACATCTACCTACATCTACCTACCTACCCACCCTAACTATATACCTATCTACTTACATTACTACTTACAAAAGTTCGACCGATCGTGTATTCGCGCGTCAGTCGCTTTTAAATAAGACGCGGGGTTAAGCAAGCTTCGTCGTGTACAAAAGCTATACCATCACATAAAGAGTTAATACTGGATTACGTCCGCCACAGCGCGGCGCGGCGGCGCTTTTTCTATATCTATGACTTTTTAAATTCTTAATATCTATTGAATGGAATAGCCGATTTGAACAATTCAAAAAGTAATATACATGAATTGAAACAGTCTTGAAATCAATATCGAGGGTATAGTGCTCTAAAGCTTTGTGCAGACTAGCGCGACGCGACAGCGCTACGCGACACCGGTTATTGTTATACCGTCAAGTTTTCTTAGAAATTGTATTGTTCGAGTCGCGTCGCGCCGTCGCGTCGCGCTGGTGTGTACGAGCCTTTACCCAATAAGTACGAAATTGTCACTTTCGAGATATTCAATATTTAAGTTTTAAGGACAAAAAAACCTATGTTATTCAAATAATATCGTTATAATGAGTATTTGTGGTAAAAGTGTATACATTGAATTAGTGATAAACAGTATTTTTAAGTTTCTGAGGTGGTCCATTTTATCATTAAAAAGATATAAGTTACAAAGGGCACCGACTTATTGGGTTTTAGGTCTAGAGAAATTAAACATATAATGTACTTTAATACATGGTTTATTTTAAGAATCACAATAAAAAACAAGATAAATCATTCTTCGTCACTTTCGAAGACTGTAGGTTTGGTGTATTTCTTCATACCACGTATCCATGCATGGAGTTCCTTTGGTATGATAAGTTTTTCGCACATATTTAGGAGATCCTTCTTTTTAGCAAGGCTAATCGGTAATTGACTGGAATATAAGTGCATGTTATTTATAGATTTTACGTCTGGAGCCAAATATTTATTTTTGCTATCTTTACGACGGTAATGGGACGACACAGGAAAAGATTCAATAAGTATGTTGTTGGACAAATGCAACGTCTTCAGGGTTTGTTTTACTAGGTGGTTCTTTTTGCCGCGTTGATCATCGTTATTATAAACCACAAACGAATCAGCTTTAAGGCTCGTACACACCAGCGCGACGCGACGGTGCGACGCGACTCAAACAATACAATTTCTAAGAAAACTTGGCGGTATAACAATAACCGGTGTCGCGTCGCGCTGTCGCGTCGCGCTAGTCTGCACAAAGCTTTAATCACAGCGTCAGTTATAACGTTTACACTAATACATAAAGTTGCTTGGAAAAAATTCAGGCAGACTTGGATTTGTTTTCTGAAAAAGTATTTTTGCTGACTGTGCGATCCTTTTTATTTGTTGTTTTCTGTAGTTCCCTGGTCTTTACAGGCTGAGTCTTTAGGCGTGAGAGAATAAAAAAAATCTGTGATACAAAGTTCATATTGTAATAATTACGATACAAAACGTTTCGTTCGTCAGGGGAAAAGTTTTGAGTACATTAAAATATGCATTTATCACATTGAATGGGCTTTGGCACTTTGACCGATCTGGCAACACCTCTTGTAATGTAAGATAATCCCTCAGCTTTTCTCGCCTTACTAATGTTTCGTTTCCACTCTCTTGGTTGAGCTCTCTTTCGTCTCGTTAGGTGTTTGACGGATAACCAAACTCTCTATCCAAAAGATTTTTGCCTGTATCGTTTAGATATTCCACAGGAATTATCACATTACAGTCAGAACCACTATCGTTTTGAATATTTTCATCTGAATCTGGCACGTAAGTAGGATCTTTATATGAAAAGTCGCTGCCGAATAGGTATGCTTTCTCACTTGATACATCTGACGCATAACAACAAATGATCTGACTTGTAGACGCAATTACCTCAGGAGATTGACCTGCGTAAATAATAAAAAATACTATTTAGTCATGATTACTTAGAACTCAAAAAAAATATTGTATCAATACTGATAATTGTATAGTTATCATCTAAACGACGCCAACTTCAGGATATAGGCCACTCCAAAGGATCGCCACAATACTCTGTCTTGCGCCGCACGGTGGATCGAAAATCGGCTGTAGAAGACATAGGATCTCGATGTCTTAAATGTTATTTTTTTTGCTGGAAATGACTTCTGCCGATCATTACTGTTCTATAAAATGTCATATGAAGTCATTGTGTGCACAAATGGAAGAGTTATAATTTTTATAAGAAAAAAATGTATGGAGCTGACATGAAAAATGAGGATATCTCTGGAATCGCTAGGATTGCCATTATATCCTTGCACACTAATATAGTACTATTTATTTGTGAATTTTTGACATACTTAATATTGCGGCATCATTTGCGATTTTTTTTTTAAAAATCGTCAAAATTAAAAAATTAAAAATGTTTATGATATCGCACAGTGAGAATGAAAGAGACCGAACTCAAAATTTCGGCGAATTGAGTTAGATACTTGAAACTACTCCTAATAACATGGTCCATCGTCTAGTGAATCAAAAAGTGACAATTTCGTGCTAGAAAAGGGCAAACATAAACATTGCGTCTCTTTCTTATGCGGGCGTCTCAGCACTCCCCCCGCAACGACAGTGACCGATTCAATGTTTGGTCCGCAGTGTTTCGGGTTGGTTATTATTTTGTTCATTTTAAAGTGACCTAAACCTTAGTGCGCCGTTACTCTACGCAAAAGTAAGTACATATTTTGTTAAAATTCTAATCGTAAAGTGACCAATGTTTGTAGCTATTTGTTGTGACTCAAGTCTAGTTCGGTCATTTTATTATTAAAAACTAAGGTCAATGCAATGACTTATTTATAGATATGTCTTTATTCTATTAAATAATTTACCCGTGTAACGGTACTATTTGTAATAATGTCATTTTATGATTAATTCATTGAAATAACTCAAAGCCTTATTAAGGGTAATGCCACTTTATCGTACTTAACGTGTGTGCATATTTCTGTTTAGGTCGTTTTATGAAAACGAGAAGATGAAACGAAGAGTTGATTTAATTTTTCAAATGCTACCAACGGACCGCGGAAACGAGGTAAGAATAGTAGTAATTTCAGGTTATATTTAGTAGTAGTTAAGTATTTGTTATTTATTTAAGGGATTTTTGTTATTTCCTATGTAATCCTTACTAATATTATAAATGTGAAAGTGAGTTTGTTTGTTTCTTTTTACGCTTTCCGCTAAAACAGCTTGAGGTAGGTGTATCTTTTGTGAACTTGGTTTTATTTTAATGCTTTATTATTATAACATTAATAATGGATATTGTTTGTCACTTCTAGATGCCAAAGATGGATGACGATGAGATGGATTCTGATCAAACTTATAATAGTCCAACGATGTTTAACGGTTTAGAAAATCTGACAGAGGTAGTCATCTGCCGAGCCTTTTCCCAACTTAATTGGGGTCGGCTTCCAGTCTAACTGGATTCAGCTGAATATCTGTATTTTACATGGAGCGACTGCCTGTCTGACCTCCACAACCCAGTAGATAACTGGGTAATACGATACCCCTTGGTAAGACTGGTTGTCAGAATTTCGGGCTTCTGACGTAACGGCTGTCAAAGATCCATGAATGACAGCCGGGACCAACGGTTTAACGTGCTTTCCGAGGCACGGAGGAGTCTCGGTATGTAAAGATGGTCTGTCAGAGGTAGTATGGTCATCTAAATGTTAATCTGATCAGTGTTTAAGTGCGTTTAGTAAGAAATAAATAAATTGACTTTTCTCCTTTTTATGATTTTAGGTAACAGTAACGCAACCTGCAGTAACAAATATCAGAAACGGAGCATCGAAGCAAGCACTTGTACAAGATATAAAAGATCACATCAATTTGATACCCAGAATAGAATCCCATTATTTAACAGCTCAGACTATTATAGAGTATATTTCTACCTGCAAAACTATTAGAGATCTCTGGAAGGACTTTAATTTACTTCAAAAGAAAAAAAATAGACCTGAATGTGAATAGGTACTGGTTGTAATTTAATAATGATTTTATCATCCAAAAAAAGATAGGTGTGAAACTTGTTTAGGTTATGAACTTGCCCCCGCAGACGTAAAACTAAAAACTAACTACGATATGCATCTTATTGAAATAAACAAGTGTCGTAAAAAAAACAGAGAGACCGCGAGAATATAGACCAAACTCATATTTGTGCTGTGTACGATTTGCGGTCTGTAATGCTTTGTCCAAGTCCATCCTATTTTTACGATTGCTCAAAAATGAACTGTTTAAACTTCACAATAACCGAACTAAATAATAAAAGTAATCAAGACAATAATGTTTCTGCTTACGGTGATGTTCACTGCTATTTTTGGGATAAAACCCAAGCTCAAAGAGGTGTGGACGAAATAGGTTCATGTGTTTTTGATTATCTGAAATAATTGAGCCTTCAACACCCAAATACACAAAGTTACACTAAGGAATAATATTAAAATGCTAAGTTTTAGGAAAGGAAACGAATTTCAACTGTACTTTACAACTTATTTAGAGACATGAATATGGAATAATTAATATGCGTAACAAAAGGAAGAATATGAAAAATTACGAAGAAATTACATTAGATAAATTATATGCGCAAGCGCTTAGCTTAAAAAAACAAAAGAAAAGAGATCTGAAAGACTTGGTAAGGAAATCAAATACCTACCCTTTTTTTTTTTTTTTTTTTTTGAGGATGGGAAATTATCAAATAACTTCTCCCGCTCTGGGTGGAGCGGGAGGGCGTGTCAGACTTTTACTGACTAAAACCCACCCGTGTTCCTTCCGTTGCCTGTGTGCCGAGGTATCGCGACCTCGGCCCCCCTTTCAGATTTCCCCATCCCTTTCAGACAAACCCGCAACCCCGGCAGGAAATCAAATACCCTTGTATTATATCTACACATTATTCTATGTTCTATGTTGTGGGGTTTGGTTTCCGCACTTAGTCCTACAGTGGACCATTGTGCGTGACCATTCTACACATTATTACAATAATTTGTAATATTATTGGCTGTTATGTGTAATAAAATAATGATTCTTCTTTAATATCAGATATTGAAACTTATTCGATTATTATTGTTACCCTTTATGATTTTAAAATACTTAGATTTAAATGATAGATACTTTGTGTAGTGGACTACTTTCCACTGAGGCCCTAGTGTGAGTTTCGTTTAACCATCTCGACCTTACGCATTGCCCGCGTTCGGCGCTTCGATTGGCAGCCAGCCGGCCTTCACCGGTGAAGCGCCAATCGGAGCGCCAAACGCGGTCGATGCGTAAAGTCGAGATGGATAAAAGAAACTCACACTAGGGCGTCTGAGCGCTAAATATAAACAGTGGATTACTGAAAGGCGTTTAGGACTGATGATTGTACCTAACAACTAGTAAAAGTCTTACAAATATTATAATTATTTAGGATAAGTAATCGAAAGTGAGCTACTCTTTCGATTACTTATCCTAAATAATGAATAGTAAATAAATTTAATAAATAATTTAATGATTTAAATACCTAGGTACTATGTTAATTTCTAATAGCTCAACTAAGATCAGAGAGACTCTAAAAAACCCTCTGACCCTCTCTCTGGGGGTCTTGAGATCTATAAATTCTCAATACTCAATACTCAATTCTTTGTGGAAGGCAATAAAGAATTAAGTATTGAGTATTGAGAATTTATAGATTGCTGTGAAGAATCCGTAAGACTAAAATGGTGTATATAAAAAAAAAAGTCGCAAATTATGTTTAATTATAAAAGAACTACGAAGGTTTTGAAAGTCCTAAACTATTTTAACACTAAGTAAATTTTGAATACGTGTTTCTTTTCTAGTTTATTTTGATTTGATCTCACATTATAACTATGTTTCACTAACAAATATAATTTCATACTTAACCATTTCTTGTCTTATTGGCCAATTTCTCATCAATGTACGGACCCAAAGTGACTTAATTTGAATTAAGTTGTAAGACGTGCATTAATTTTAAAAATGAAGCTGACCTATATCTGAATAAGCCAATGATATTTAAAAAAATATAGTACTAAAGTGACTCATTTTTGGAAGGTTTTTTTTAACGAGGTTTTTATAAACTAATAAAAATCTTTTTTTAATGCATTTTGTATTAAACCAGTTGAAAATAGTCTAAAAAATATACTGGCAGCATAAATATGTAAATAGCTTTTCATTTGAAAAAGTTATGCCATATTTGATTGAAAACTCCCTAAAATACGAACACAATTTTGTGATTTCCCACAAAATGCAATTTTTGTGTTAGGTCCCTTTTATTCTCACGGTGCGATATGTACATTTTAATGCTTAAATATGGCTATACCAAGTGTAACTTACAATATTTTTTATGCTTAGACCAAAACATTCTAAGAAATCACAAAGTCGGCCTGCTACCTGTGTTTGGCTAAGCCTACAGAAATGAATAAGTTAGATGTCATTGCGTCAAAAACCATTTCTTCTGGTGTGTATGAGTTCGGATTATCATCACTTCATGCCGCGTCGGGTCGCGTCGGGAGTCGCGAGCCGACTTCCGGCCACCGTAGGCGCGGGCTTGCGGACGGTGAGCAATGGGTAGCTCGCCGTCCGATAGGGACCAGGCCCGGGTCGACGGCGCGTTGTGTTCCACGCGCGCCTCAAAGAGATGTCAGCACCAACTGACGGGGTCCGGAAGGGCCAATGCCTGCCGGGGTTGCGGGTTTGTCTGAAAGGGATATCGCGACCCCGGCACACAGGCAACGGAAAGAACACGGGTGGGTTTTAGTCAGTAAAAGTCTGACACGCCCTCCCGCTCCGCCCAGAGCGGGAGAAGTTATTTGATAATTTCCCAGCCTCTCAAAAAAAAAAAGTTCCCCTCGTTAGTTGTGCCTGATCCTTGCTTAACGATGTCAATCAAAAGGTTGAGATCATCTTTGAATCGATCTTGAATGAGTTTTTTTCGTGAATGCAATAACTCTTGATGACCTTCTCCTCTTGCAGACCACTTTTTGAAGTCGAGACGATACGCTATGTGTAGAAGACATTCCATCACATTAATGCGGGCATTTTTTTATTTTTTTTGAGGCTGGGAAATTATTAAATAACTTCTCCCGCTCTGGGCGGAGCTAGGGCGTGTCAGACTTTTACTGACTAAAACCCACCCGTGTTCCTTCCGTTGCCTGTGTGCCGGGGTTGCGATATCCCTTTCAGACAAACCCGCAACCCCGGCAGGCATTGGCCCTTCCGGACCCCGTCAGTTGGTGCTGACATCTCTTTGAGGCGCGCGTGGAACACAACGCGCCGTCGACCCGGGCCTGGTCCCTATCGGACGGCGAGCTACCCATTGCTCACCGTTCGCAAGCCCGCGCCTACGGTGGCCGGAAGTCGGCTCGCGACTCCCGACGCGACCCGACGCGGCATGAAGTGATGATAATCCGAACTCATACACAACAGAAAAAATGGTTTTTGACGCAATGACATCTAACTTATTCATTTCTGTAGGCTTAGCCAAACACAGGTAGCAGGCCGACTTTGTGATTTCTTAGAATGTTTTGGTCTAAGCATAAAAAATATTGTAAGTTACACTTGGTATAGCCATATTTAAGCATTAAAATGTACATATCATAAACATTTTTAATTTTTAAATTTTGACTATTTTTTTAAAAAAAATCGCAAGTGATGCCGCAATATTAAGTATGTCAAAAATTCACAAATAAATAGTACTATATTAGTGTCGAAGGATATAATGGCAATCCTAGCGATTCCAGAGATATCCTCATTTTTCATGTCAGCTCCATACATTTTTTTCTTATAAAAATTATAACTCTTCCATTTGTGCACACAATTACTTCATATGACATTTTATAGAACAGTAATGATCGGCAGAAGTCATTTCCAGCAAAAAAAATAACATTTAAGACATCGAGATCCTATGTCTTCTACAGCCGATTTTCGATCCACCGTGCGCCGCCCCCATACTACACGGATATAGTAAGATAGAATTGTAAAAAATATAAGTACCTGTATTCATGAAATTATCCTCGAGAAGATCCTTCATTTTTAAAACAGTATCCATTTGCGTAAGGTTCAGATCTGATGAATTATTTGAAATTATATCAACATCGTTTGGTGACATCAAAGGCACAGCTTTATCTAAAATGAATAAGTATAATCAACACAAGATATCGAACACTTATAGTAGGTAAAGTGATAACATCATTTGAGAGGTACCTAACTACCTACCATAAGTATCGTGTAAATTACTAGCTGGATCTAGATTCTACAAATTAGCACAGCTTTTTTCCAAATTGGAACTTGTACTACCTATCTAAAAACAAAATAAAACGTTATATTATGAATTGTTTATTCTGTAAATATGTAAGTAAATTAACTTATACCTAACTATTAAATAAAAATAACAAATAAGTATGAATATTTCAAGACCTACCCATAAACGTGTATTTTATTGACAATACATGGTATGAAACCTCACGGATAACTTACCATAAGCATCTCGTAAACTACTTGTAGGATTTCTATTTTCCAAAGGCAGTTCCACTTCCATTATACCATCATCGAAAATATCTAAAACCAACATTTAGTGTTATAATAATAAATAATTATAAGAGATAATAAGTTACTGAAAAAACAGTAATAACATTATTTTATTACTGTAGAATCCGTTTTAAAATCGGTAAAAGTTGTAAGTGGTAAAACCGCATAATTCGGAAGTCCGCCGACAGCGCACCGTATTTGATAATAGAAATTATTATTACAATTCGTAAACCGCGAGTGATTATAAGTAATATCCATAAAGTGAGAATTTACCTGATATCAGCGGCTTAATGCAAGCTAGTTGCACAAATTTTCTTCCTCGATCACCCATCGTAGCAAACAAGTGAAGAATTTCGAAAACAATACTGGCGGACGACGCGTGCGCAAATGCGATGCAAATGCGCGTCGCAAACTGACTACAGTAACGCTAGAAGTTGATAGGTCAAATTGATTTATTGCGTTCTTCTCCGAACAAAGTTTGAAGAAAGATAGCTGACGAAGTGAGCGAGAACCATTTAACTAAACATAACTAGTTATTTTTGAAATATAATCGAACAATAAAACCCAACAAACACATTTGTTTTGATTTAGCTTTTGGTTTTATTTGTTTTTTTATCTACGTATGTAAAGCTAAAACCCGATAAATACAAATAGTGATTATTGCCTCTAAGCCGTTTGGTAATTTTAATTGAAATCATTGAACACTCAATACCAATAAATAGCTTTATGTGGTTTAAACGTGAAATAAAAATATGATGTAACAAGACAACACACTTTATAGGGTACCAGTTTTTAAGTTTTGACTAAACGCGGTCACTTTATTGGGTTATTACCTCAAGTAATTTTCTTTCTACTGCGAATTCCACTTATTGGATTAGACCACTGGAAAGAGCGTCAAAAATGCATTAAGATGTGCTAGTAAAACGATTTTTGATCTTTCGGCACTTATTGGGTTTTAACACTATACCCTCGATATGATTTATTTGGATAAGGATTTAAACAGAAGTTTGAATAACATGGTCAAATTTTGTTCGGTATTTCTATCAAGTTTTAAAATGTAAAAAGTGGTTATTGTGACATAACGATAATAGTTGGACATATAGCATCGCGAAGTTTTTTGTAGTTATTGATATGTTCTTTAATATTGTAGAACATACTTTTGTTCTAACATCAATAGTTTCCGCAGCGCATGCGACGAAAGGTGTTTTATGGCATTTTTTTTACACCTTGGGTTACGTTACTAAAGTTTTAGTAAGGATCCCTAATCTTGTCTATCAATATATAAAGCCTATGTTACTCAGGGTGAATGTAGCTTTCTAATGGTGAAAGAATTTTGAAATCGGCGCAGTAGTTTTTGAGTTTATTCGTTACAAACATACACACAAAAATACAAATCTTTCCTCTTTATAATATGTATTAGTGTAGATGTAGATTTCCAGATTTTCTAAAGACTTTATAGATCCTCGTCGACACATTTTAAATATTAATCTATGATTTTGATCTGAACATAATCCGTCTTATTACAAAAAACTGCATAAGTAATGGTTTAAACCAAGACTAAAAGGTCTTGGATTGTTACGGTAATAAAGCTAGTTCCAGGCTCAAAATGTGTTCCTATTACAAAACGAAGACTATTCGAGGATCAGTTAGTACCAAAGAAGGTTCATGGTTCAAATAATATCTACAGATAAGAAACAAAAATGGCATTCTTTCATTCGTTCACGCAGGCTTTATTTGAAGCAACGTTCTGTTTCTCTAAATGTTGATATTATAATAACACTTGAAATGCATATATAATTATTTATCAATACAAAATTATGTCATAAATAGTTCTTTGTTTAGGTTACAATATATTGAACAAGCACAACTTGTACTTTTGACGCGCTTTTTATAATCACGTTCTCATATTTTGTACACCTCTAGCGTGAAGTGGAGCGACTTACATATGACGGCAGCGCGCGTAATTTGAGATGAATGTCTATGTTGCGTCCTATAATAATAAATAAAAGCACTTCATAGTTGTATTAATTATTGTTTTTAATATTACTGTTACTGTTACGTGGTTTGTTCGTGAGTTGTAGTGTTTGAGCTACATTATAAAATGGAACAACAAAAGAAAAAAAAGGGTGTAAACTGGAGTTCTGAAAAAAAGGTTTGTAAAACATGGAATTTTTTATTATTAGGTAAGCAATGCTTTGTATCATCATATTATCAAATTAGCAATACTGCGGAATTTCCTAATGTTTTCCTCCTGTTCATTTAGAGTAATGGGCATTTTTATAAATCTTCGGAACATCCGTGATAAAATGTCCGCTACCTTTTTACACGTTTTGCTGACAATTGGTTGAGACACATCATGCAAATCAGCTGTATCGTCCTGAATCTACGAATAAATCTAAACTAATATTATAAAGCTGAAGAGTTTGTTTGTTTGTTTGTTTGAACGCGCTAATCTCAGAAACTACTGGTCCGATTTGAAAAATTATTTTAGTGTTAGATAGCCCATTTATTGAGGAAGGCTATAGGCTATATATCATCACGCTAAGACTAATAGGAGCGGAGCACCAATGAAGAATGTTTCAAAATCTGGGGATTTTTTTTCCTATTGAGAGCTTCCGCTGCGTGCGCTGCGTAAACGGTTAAAGTTTCTCAAAAATCATGTATGATAGAATTGTTCCCCTTTAAAAGTTCTAAAAAAAAGTCCGCGACAGCATATGTCTATCTTTTAAGGTTAGCTCACTATAACGTTTTTTATGCTAACCAAATTTCTTCTTAAATAATGCATTATTTGCGAAGGTGTTTTTTATAAACATTATTAATCCTTATCTAAATAAATACGTTATTCATCACAAGTATTTAATTTAACGCCAGATTAAAAGATTTACGCCAAGAGTGTTTTTCGCACGGGTAACTATATATCGAGATCTGGTTCTGGTGAAAATCAATATCTACTTCTGGCGGAATAAAACAAAACTAAAAATATAGTGTACGCAGAAGTACTTTAAAATAACAATAGTTTAGTTTTTTTGAGAATAACCTACAATCTACATGATATAAGATTATAAGACCCAGTACTTACTCACCTATATAAACGAAGTCGCGGGTTAAAGTTAGCGTTAGCTCAAAGTAACTATTCAACGCGGACGAAGTCGCGGGCGGAAGCTAGTCAATAATATTAGTATATTTTTTTATTTGTCTATAATGTTTAGAATTTTGTCTATAATGTTAGGTTAGCATTGACCAAGCTTACATATTTCATGTCGAGCCCAGTTGCGTAAAGCTTTGTGCAGACCAGCGCGACGCGACGCCGCGACGCGACTCGAACAATACAATTTCTAAGAAAACTTGACGGTATAACAATAGCCGGTGTCGCGTCGCTCTGTCGCGTCGCGCTGGTCTGAACGAAGCTTAATGCGTAAACTATTTGCACTTCAGGACTCAAAGGGCATCCTCGAGGGTCGTGGGATAAATCCACACGTAAAATAGCCACTATCTTTTCTCCAAAACGTTTTGTGAACCTATACTTATATCTGAAATCTTCGTCACTCAATTCGAATGGATTCTCACGATGACGATGTCTGTAAGATCGCCGAGACGTCTCCAGCATATCCAGATCTTCCAAATCCATCAAGTCGATCATATTAATATCCATTTTTTAATGTTTTTTATTTAAATAGACCCGCGCAAACACCAAAACAATGACAACGCAAACGTCAAATAAATTAGTACCAACGATAAACTAGGGGACTCGGCGGACTAACTTTAGTACCATAAATAGTTCTGGAACTAGAGATAAAATTCATTTTATAATAACGTTTTATTTAGTCATGGTACTAAAGCTAGTACCAATCCCAGTACCAAATTTAGTCCGTGTTTTGGAATAAGACGGGTAGAGTCTGGCACACGAAAGTTGATCCTGAAAAAGTCCGGCAAGTTTAAAAAATCTACGTGTGGTATCACTCAGTACAGTAGTAGTATGTAAGTTGGTTTTTTAATAAATAAATAAGTACAGTAGGAATAAATAGTTTTGATACTAGCCAAAAAACAATAATATCTAATAATAATTATGCTAAGCCGATTTTTCAATTGTCAAATTAGTTTTATCAGAAAGAGTATCTGTATCTGTTGAGTGTCACATGATACCGCATACGTTCATACGAGAAAGTGCACTAGATGTCTAATACACGGTACACCTCATAGGTTCACAACCACTGTCACGGCACGCTCGCCCACAGAGTACTTTTACTATGCGCTCGCCATTGGACGATGTTATTTTACGTTTATTTGCAATTAATAATATATATATTGTACATAATGTAACCTATGTCATATACCTATTTGTAAATACATTATGTAACAAAAGCTGCCAAACCACCACATTTATATATACCGTACAACGTTATTTTTTGTTTATACTAAACCTCTTAAGGGGTCATTGTACTCATCATTATGAACAACTTTCACTAAGGGACAAAAGATGAAATCGCGAAAAAAAAATCAGCTGTTCCATACATTAACCTTAAGAGGTTAAGTATAAACAAAAAATTACGTTGTAAATCAGAAAAAAGTTAATCGACGATTGAAACATCGGCCGTAGGTAAACTATGTAAATGAGTTTTAAGTAGATTCAGTCTAGTTTAAGATTGAATATCTTTAACCTGTGTGTTACTATAAAATTAAAACTTGAGAGAAAACCATAGTAAGGTGAAGGAGAAGAGGTTCATAGATATCAAGCTACTTAGCTTAATTAAGTTTGTGATATACTTAAATAAAAATAAACAGTTCATTTTAAATACTTTATTTTATGAATCATAATCAAACTCAGAATCTAAGAAATCTATTTCTAGTGATGCATCCGAATCACTGCTGCTATCGTCACAAACATTTATGATGAACCGATCTATTTCTTCATCGGTAATTCTATCTCTTTCTTTGTAACTTTTTCTATATGGATAGTATGATCAGTATTTTTTTTCCAATCTTCTGGAGTAACAGCCTCAAATGATTCCCTTATGACTCTTTCCACTTCAACAGATGGTAAACTTATATTTCTACTTGCAATTTTCCGTTTTGCAAGACTTTTCGATATCTTCGATATTCAAATTGTCTGTAAATAAACCATTTATTACATAATTATGCGAATAAGGTAAACATGACTAAGAAATGAAATATAATAAGTATCAAAATTAAGTCTATAAACTAACCTATAAAGTCTCTTATCGCAAGTAAACATTGCTGTTTTTCATTGTAATCATCTTGTTTCTTTTGTTGCTTTTCGTTAAATGCATTCATCATAGTATACAATAACTTCCGCACGTCACTTTTTATTGTTTTGTTCATTTTTATGTTAAAATCCGAAAGTAAAATCAATATAAACTTAGAAAATTCTGACAATTTAAAAGTCGAATGACATTCATTTGATATTTTAAGAACGTTGCTATATAAAAACTTTTGCTTAAATCTCAGGATCAACTTTCGTGTGCCAGACTCTAGTACGTTTGTATTTACGTATGTTCCACCGTAGCGCCTAAACTACTCATTCAATTATAATCAATGAGGTGTTTGTGTGATTTTTTCATACGAACAAAGTCAATATAACGAATATTGCATCCAAAAACGTGGGGTCTTTGATTTTTTTTCAATTAAGTATCTACTAGTTCAAACTCAAACTCAAAGCATTTATTTCAATTAAACTATTTACAGGCACTTTTGAATTGTCAAATAGTCGGACAGTTAGTCAGAAAGTTGAAGCTAATTGCCCATTCCAAAACGTAGATCTTTATGGAGAAGAACGGGCAAGAAACTCCAAGGACACTCTTTTAAATATAGAAAATTACAAAATCCTGGTTACATTATTCTTGTTGATTCTATATGTGAGAACAATGTACAAAAAATAATCAAAACAATTCAAAATATAAGATTAAAAATAAGCCCTGGCAGATAAGAGATGACCAATCACAACTGACGGCGCCCGTTCACGAACATGACGCGTGGATCAGCACCATCCAGCTCAACCATTTTGTAGGAAACCGAATGATCCAACATACTCGCCACCATCAACGAGATATTTAAGTGAGCATGCATACTCTCAACTGCTGTGCTCTTTCAAGTCAACATACATCTTAATAACATAAAATACGGCTCCATGGTACTCACATTTACAAAAATTGAAAAAATGCTTCTAAATGATACAAAACTATAGTTTTCAATGTATTTGAGAGATTAATAGAATGTTAATGTACTACCAAAAAGAAAGAAAATCATTATCAGTGGTATTTTAGTATAACATTTTACACAGTACCTACCCCATAAAAGAAGTGTGCACTTTAGACAATCTGAAACGTGGTTGATCTAATTTGTTCCTATTTCTAGTGTTAAAATTATGCCTGTAACTTATCTTACTAAAAAGATGTAGGTTTTTTCGAACATACATAATGTTTTCATATATGTACTGACAGGGTACCGTCATGTCATGATGTTAATTTTCTTAAACCCTTAGAGATTCGCGTCTGCGGAGGTCATATATGGATCTGACAGTCCTCTTTTTAACCGACTTCCCAAAAAGGAGTAGGTTCTCAATTCGGTTGTATTTTTTTAATTTATTTTTTATGTTTGTTACCTCATAACTCCGTCATTTATGAACCGATTTGGAAAATTCTTTTTTTATTTGAAAGGATATACTTCCCGATTGGTCCCATTTTTATCAAAATTCAGTTCTGATGATGGGAACCATGAAGAATTGAGGGAATTCCTCAAATATTATAGGCATACACATAGTGATTTTGGTATTTTCAGCGATAAGTTAAACATAATGCATTCAGAAAGTATAATTTGGTGAAGTGGAACTGATGAAGAAGACCACAAATCCTCAATGAAAAGTATTTCACGGCTGGCGCCATTTATGAACCGATTTGATATCTAACACAAGCATCTTTTTGCTTAAAAGGTGATCTCCAACTCATGTGTGTTAACAATGTATGTAATTGCAATAAACATTTTTTTTTTTTTTTTTAAGTATTTGGATTTTGTTTTTCTTATTTGAAAGGTTGTTCTTCCAGATTGGTCCCATTGTTATCAACATTCAGTTCCGATGATGAAATCCATGCGGAATTGAGGGAACTCCTCAAATATTATAGGCATACACATAGCGATTTTGGCATTTTCGGCAACAAGTTAAGCATTTGCTTTCAGAAAGTATGATTTGGTGAAGTGGAACTGATGAAGAAGACCACAGATGGCCACCGGAACTACTCAATGATAAGTATTTTACGGGTGGCGATAAGATATCTCGATTAAAATAGTTAAGCGACTATGAAGCACATTCAGATGAAAATGGTACCATCGAACTGATCTAAAGATGAAACCAGAAGGAAAGCAACGGAACTCCGTCATAAAACAATGTATCCTAGCCGTGTTTGGGCTTATTGGAATTGCCATGAGATGCACTCTGCCTTTAAATGATTAATGGTAGTATCCCGGCATTAAATTGCGCTACTTGACTCGTATGCTATGTGTGGCCTTGATTGTCAGAAGACAGATTTCGTAGCCTCGTTATTTCCGTCAATGAGCCCGTCGTCGTGTGGTCGCTTTAATAATTTGTTGGCGTACAAATCTGATAACACTATGCCTTCCAAACTTCTGACACGACTAAGCACGACGTCCATTGGGGCTTTTGCAAAAAAAAAATACGAAGGTCGATCACAGATCTTTCGAGGGTGGTACCCTGTAATTTATGGACTGTGACCGCAGCATACAACGCTCCACATCTCCGTTACCCCTTGCTGCCTAGAACGTAGTGCTTGTTGGTGGTATGGGTATCACATTGAAAACTATAAATTAGCATATCTTTTTATTTGATGACACGATTGCAATGAAACAAAAACTAAATGTTACATCGTGATTATATTCTATTTACAATTTTAATAGGACTGTAATTAATTTCTTAAAATGTTAATTATCTGTTAAATTGTATGTAGAAAAATGTATTAATTAGTACCATTTTGGGGCAATAGAAGTCAGTTGAGATACAAAAAAAAAAAATTAGCCAGCTTGCCGCTCCGGAAGGAAGAAACGGCTGTGACCAACTCTCGACCTGTAATGGTGAGGGAATGATTATCCGGATCGGGGGGTCGGGAAAAGAAAGGCCATCCCCTGGGGCAGGGTGCTTGCTCTCCAAAGCTGCGAGCGTTTCTGGAGAACATGGCGCCACCACATCACTACTAAAAAGAATCCTGGCTGCTCCGCTAATGTCACCTTCCCCTAACTTAGATTCTACTAAATGCGATAAACCTCTTGAAGAGATATATTTCTGTGTCTGTAATTTGGAATCGAAATTATGAGCCGAAATATTACAGTTTTCAGTTTTTGTTTTCATATTATAATTTGTGCAGTTAATGTCTTTTTGGTTGCCAAATTCTTTGGTACATGTAGAATTCTGTAAGGGAAGGTGAGCAGCTGTTCCCAAGCTCTTTGAGAGTTCTCCCGGGTGGCAAGACGAACGCAACCTGCAAGGTGTTGTGCCACAAGAGGTCTAGCGCCGCGGGGAACTCGCTTCAAAACGGGTACAGAGTTTTTGAATTTAGAAAGGGTTTTCCAAAACGGGTCAAAAATGGATGTAGCTGGTGTTGTAGGTGTAGGTGTTAAGACGGGGTCTGAGGTGAGTGCATTTTGTGGTCTGTGTAACTTACCAATATGCACATTCAGACCACGCTTACCTTTAAAAAACCATGTCTGGGTACACAGGGGACATCTCGCCAGGATACTCAGCGGTGTTGAAGGTTGACATGCACTGCCACTATTATCCACCACATCGCTGCTGCCACTAAGATAAATTTATATTATGCTTGTAAACCAAATGAATAAGATCTTTCATACAAACTGTTTCCCCCCCTTTTCACCCATAAAGGGGTTAATTTAAATCATTTCTCTTTGCCCCACCAAGTCGCGCCTGTTAGGGTTAAAGGTTGGACACTAAAGGAAAGACCGTTCTAAGGATTTCAATAATAAGTTTATTATCCTTTTCTTTATATATTGGAAGGTGTGTTCTACTAGTATTATAAGAGACGTGTGATCCCACACAAGGCTAAAAGTATAGTACAGTCACTATGAGAAAGTAAGGATTTCATCAAGTGGTTAAGGGCGGGCTCGGATGGAAAAAATAATATTTATGACTTAGAAAGGGACAGACTGTGTTGAAGTAGGATCGATTTGTTTTTGCTATACTCCAACACGCCCCCTCAAAAATAAATCCCTTTCTTTTTAATTACGATATAATATATCAAACATTTGTATACAATTACAAAATCATACACCTTCCTCTCTCTCTCTGGGAATACAATCATCACATGGTCCAACATTCATTGCGCAGGATTAGGGAAACCCAGAAAAACCTAATCAGACCATCAATAGTCAATTCATCCATTATAACTGGATAATATTAATGTTCTTCATCTACTTATTATAACCAAGCTCTTATAATTATCATATCCTTATCATTTATTTGACCACGTTGTGTATAATTACAACGTCACCCCGAGTTTCATTCTCATCTCCGTGAAACGCACTGCGGGTGATGATTTTGTCAGGATATCAGCCAGCTGGTTATCTGTAGAAACATAAACCATTTTATACACATTTTTCTCAACGTCTGTTCTCTAGAAAAATGATACTCAATATCAATGTGTTTAGATCTTTTGTGACTAGTAGGATTATTCGCGATGCTTATGCATCCATTATTATCCTCATAAATACAAATAGAATCTGGAATCGCAATGCCAATACTTGTTACTAATGACTTTAACCACAGTTTCTTTTACTGCTTATAGAACCGTGTACTTTGATTCAGTGTGTAAAGTTGCCACTGTTTGCTGCCTCTTTGTTTGCCAGTATATTTTGCATTGATCAAATAATTTACCCCAATTAAACTCGGTTATTGGTTTTTAATTTAACCCGTAGTACTTTTTCTATCTATATCGTTACTACGCCGGTCAGAATCAACAAAGCCACTTAGAATATTTTTGTAATAATTTCGTGTAAAACTTAAATTGAGATTTATGGTTCCCTTTAAATAACGCAAGACCTTTGTAAGTGTGACCATAATGAATGGTTCATTTTGCTTGCATATCGACTTAAGATGTTAACAGAAAAACAGAAAACTTTCAGGTCGAGTGGCTCAATAACATTTCTACAAGGGGCTCTCGTTATTTCACACGAATTTAATGCTTCGTTATCCAGTTTACTTTCAAGCGGTGTAGTGACAGAATTACAGTCACTCATGTTAAACTTCTCAAGAATTGTTTTTATGTAGATTTCTTGATCCAAAGTAACTTTGTTTTCAGACTTGGTTACTTTGATTCCCAGAAAATATTTGATTTCTTTTAAGTCTACGAATCTTAAAAGTGTTCATTACATATGTTTTGAAACTATTCATAGTATTTATAATCACAAGATCGTCCACATAAAGTAAAACTTCTGCATTAAAAGTAAATGCCGGTCCAATGATTAGTATTAAAAACCCCCTTTAAATCAAACATTTGGAACCAACAGCGTGCCTTGTTTTAATCCATATAATTATTAATTTGCAAACCATATATGTATATATTCCTCGTTCAGTTTCCCATTCAAAAATGCAATTTTTACATCCATATGGTGAACAAACAATTAAATTGATTCGCTAAATCTAATATTAGTCTAAAACTTGCAATCCTTGGGACAGGTGCTAACGTTTCATTATAACTAATCAGATTTATCTGACTAAAACCACGAGCCAATAATCTCGCTTTATACTTCAAGGGTTTTCCAAACTTATCATTTTTAACTGTAACTACGTTTCATTATATATAGTCAATCAGACATTTCTGAATAAAACCACGAGTCACTAATCTCGCTTTATACTTCAAGGGTTTTCCAAACCTTAACTGTAAATAACCACTTAAAATCGATAATATTTCTATTCTCTGGCTTTGGTACTACAATCCAGGTATCATTGTCAATAAGGGAATTAATTTCCTCTTTGATAGCATTTTCCCTTAGATGCTTATGGATTGCATTTCTGTATATGATTGAAGAATTTGAAATATTAAAGATTCAGCACACAACGAGCAGTATTATAAATACTGTCCTCACCATAATTCTCATTATAAGAAACTGTCTCGAGATAGTTAACTCGTTGCCATTGTGATATGAAGACCAGTTCAAGCGCTCCCCTGTATCATATACAGATTAATTAGCAGGTATTATTTCCGTTTGCTTACATAAACAATCTGAATGATTTATCAGATCCACACAACTTCTCAAACGGGTGTACAAAGTCAGAGTTGTCAACAGAGTTATTACTATTTCTAGCCATAATCCGTTCGGGCGTAGGTTTCACTGGCCTATTTAGTGAAATTAATCTCATCCATTACCACATCTCTGACTCCAATCCAACAAACTGTTTCCGTTTGTTAACTTATACAATCTGAATGATTTATCAGATTCACACCTCTTTTCAAAAGGGTGACCAAAGTCAGAATTATCAACAGAGTTATTGCTACGTCTAGCCATAATCCGTTCAGGCTCAGATTTAACTGGTCAATTTAATGGAAATTAATCTCGTCCAACAAACTGACTCCAACAAACTGTTTCCTCTACCACATCCCACACCTTATAACCATTTGGTTCATAACCAACGAAAATTCCCTTTGACGATTTATTGTCAAATTTCGATGTATTACTTTTATTAACAAAATAAACAGTAGAACCAAAAACTTTTAAATACTTCAGTTGCGGCTTAGTATTATGCCATAACTCATAAGGTGTGTTATCCAACCCCAGTGCTGTCGTGAGGCTGATATCTATTAAATAAGTAACACAGCCTCACCCCAGAATGATTAATCTCTTTTAGACCCGTGTACCATTGTACAATTCCGTTCTGTGATTGTTTTTATCATACGTACGGCAATTCCATTCAAAGCCCGAGTATGTTGTACTGTTAAGTGGTAGCTAATACCTATCCGCGCACAGAACTTTTTCATTTCATTGGATACACATTCCCCTTCATTATCACAATATAAGTTAACAATTCTCAGACAAAAACGAGCTTCGTTTTTTTTGCGACATAACTCCGAAACGTAATAAAAACAACTGTATTCATCCACATAAATCACAAAATATTTTTTTGCCATCAATAGACGAAGGTGTGACCGGTCCGCAAACACCTGTGTGCACTTTAAATAGAGATCGTTTCAAATATTTTGTTTTGATTTGTAATATGGCAAACATGCTTGTTTTCCAAAATACAAGCTTCACACAATTTATCGCTTGGCATAATATTATCAATTTTCTCAATATCACAAAATAGTTTGTTTCCATTTCCATAGGTATCTTTTGATTTGCCAATGTGGCCCAACCTTTGATGCCACAGTATGCGGTTTCGAGCTCACCAACTGAACCGTTTTATTGTTGGTTCTTTTGTTTTCTAAAGCTCATTTGTAAGAAAAACATTGCTTTTTCAAATGACCCTTTTGCCGTTTTCACAAAAGCTAATGTTATATTGTCTTCTGTCAATGTCTCCATTGCGGTGACAATACTGCTATAGCTGTTCGATGCACATGCAGCCATAAGTTTGGTGACAAGGAGCTTCATCGTCGATCACGATAACGATTAATACTTCCAGATCACTTAATAGATTGCGAATTCGCAATTTCCACACACTATACTTATTTCCATCAAATTGTCTAATGTTCCTTTAAGATCTTAGTTCCATTTTCAAGATTCCACTAGTCTAAAATTTTGATGGGTTACTTGCCTCACTAGTGTAATTCTTGAAAAATCTTTGAATTTGTATCCATTATTCTAATGGTATACTAATTTATATGGGGTAGGTATCACAACTAAAATACAGAACCATACAGTAAAATTAAGATGGTTCGCAGTAAGATGGTTGAAGCCGTGATATAGTTATATCCGTAGGGATATAGTTATGAATCGCTTTCATATATAACTATATGACGGTATATTTTGCTATTATATACTTGGTATAAAATATTTTCGTTTTTGCCACCGACTTCCGAAATTAAAGTTATTTTTCACTTTTAAGTGTATTTTTGTGGAATTCGGTGGTTTTTGTTTTGTAAAAAAGTTATTTAGTGTTTTTTTTGGAAGTCGGTTGTTTTTTTTGTAAAAAAGTTTTTATGTAGAATAAAGATAGAATTAATATCTGCAGCCCGTCCCCATAGCAAAATACCGTGAGACATGACAAAATACCCGATAGCAAAATACGGTACTAGCTCATCACACACATCGAAGATAATATATATATTATAGCGCGTAATGTAAATATATATAGCGCGTAATGTATATATTATAGCGCGTAATGTAATAATATCTTAATCAACCACACACGGCTAAGATACGATAATATATCGCGAAAGCGTCATGCTAGGTACCGGCGGTTGTTTCATGTAGGTACTGGCTGTTCAGTTTTGCAATGAAGCGCATACAAAATATGCTATTGTTAGACCTACTTAACAGCTCATCCCTTAAAGTCGCATGGTAATTTTTGTTAATGAAAACAAGTAAAATTAATTTTAATGGTTTATTAGGCATATAAAAAATTTCCAAAAAAAAAAAATCTAGACCTGCTATTTTTTGGAAAAACCTATGTACATTGCTGATTTCTCATTGTTTCGAGCAAAAGTGGCACCGTATAGTATATATACGGTGCCACTTTTGCTCGAAACAATGAGAAATCAGCAATGTATAGCATACTATACGTTGCGCTATTTTAGTGCTTCGTGTGGTAAGCCAAAAAACAGTTTCTACCTTTGACATAACATAAATGTATTTTGCATTTAGTGCACATTGTACTTGCTTGGCCTCCTTTACAATATGTATATCTCTGATACCCGGTTAACTGAGGCCAATGGTCGTATTTATCATACCTCACATCATCAAAAGGCCTCTCGGCCAATGGTTTCTTTATCTTTTGCCTCTCAGGTACAGATTCAACTTCCTTTACAGGCACGGTTCTTTCACGCTTCAGAAGTCCAGCGTACCTAGATTTCGTATCGAAAGTCTTTCAAACGATCTTGCTTCCTCTTCTTATTTATTTGTCTGTCATGTATACGACGTAACAGCCAAGCATTATTTACACATATGTCCAAAAGCTGGGAAAAAATATTCATGTACCATCTGTGAGATTTTATACCTGTGCGGTATAATGCCATTAGCATATCCGCCAAATCTACACCTCCCATGTGGCGATTATAATGCTTCACAATTTGTGGACATTGTATATCGACACGACTTTTTGACCCTTTGCTGAAACGTTTGATATTCTCAAGGGGAAAAGCGTCAACTTAAGAGCTTACTAACCTCACATGCTTATTATCAAACCACTTGACCACACTCAGTTTGTTTTCATTGCAAACCACCTGAGTAAAAGCTCCTCTTCCTTTCTTCTGTAGCGATTTATCGTCAATCATTTTGCTCTCTGCATCCTTCAATCTATTTTTCCTAACAATCCCTAAACTAAATATACCATAGTTTTCTCGTAATATACGTATACCTATATATTAGCTCTAAAGACGTAAAATTGTTGTCAAAGTAAACGACACTACATGCTTGATTTCTTATAGTTTTGCATAACGCTAAAACTATTTTTCCTCCAACACCCAAGGATTCTTCTTCATCGGTAAATTCCACACCTCTAAACGTATCATCGCCAGCGTAGAGTATAAAATCGTAGATGATTCCAGAAACACCAGCTCGAACCAAATTTTTAAAGCCCCACTTACTTGGCTTGTTTGGGTTATATTGACGACGACTGCCTGCTTTTTTACCCTTATATGGTATAACCATCTCATCTATACTGTAAGTATTTTCTTCTTCGAGGGATAAACATTGAAACCGAATACATTCAATTAGAGGCCGCAGTGTATAATACCTGTCAGAAACATCAGCTTGGGTGTTGTCAGTAAAATGTAAATATCTTCTTAGTTGCTGAAAACGCTTCAAGGACATGACATCTGCAATTTTCGGATATCTAAACGACGATTTCCAATAGTCTTTGTAAGAAGGTAAAACTACTATACCCATAAGAATGTTGATGGCCAAAAAATCTAATATTTCCTCTTCTGTAACTTTGATTGATTTGCCAGTTTCTTGAACGCTGTACAAATTGGTATTCGTCATTATATCACTCATCATTACTCTGGGAAAAAATCGATAAAAATAGTCTAAGGGTGACCAATCAGTAGGTACTGCATCTTCAAAAGTAGGATTAGATATGTCAGCCCTGTGTTGAAATGACACTTTCTTCCAACGAAAACGTACCTAAGTTTAGTTTTTTGATACAGCGTCTTTTGACTCTGTTAGTGGCAATAGAAGGCCCAGTACGCTTTCTTTGTCCACGTGTCCTCAAAGGTGTGTTAGTTGCCATGGCAGGAGATGGTTGAACAGACGTCACAGAACCAATTGAAGAAATTGAAGGGATTGCATCATAGTTGCATTGCGTAGGGCTCGGAAATACAGCGTTCAGAATTGGTGTGAGGGGATTGGAACTTGAGCATTTTCTTGTTCAACATCAGAAAGAGCTTCTGCGTTTGATTCTACCTCGCCCTCTGAAGGGTTGGCTGGCGAAACTGGGCAGCCTAGAATGTCGAACCTTTCAAATGACGATTCTAGTGTCGGTGCTGGTGAACTCTCAGCTGTTCTCGCTTCATCACCACTGCTCGATTCATCACTAGCATCAGAATTAGCATTTAGTGCAGGAACCAAAGCCAATATTCGTCTAGCTCTTCCGTTCATTGTGGTCTAAAACAACATAAAGCAAACCTGCAAGTCAACCACCACCCAAATAAAAGCCAAGACGTTATTTATGCACTCTATAGAACTCGTTTCATATCAAAATATCAAAAAATTGTTAGTTTCATCGTTTCATCACATAGTAGCAATTGTGGCGTTGTATAGTATACTATACAAATAAAACTAGTGGTAAATGTAAGCAACTGTAGCATTGTATAGTATACTATAAATGTATATAAACTAGTCAAAATAATACAAACACCACATCTTCCAAGTTAGTCATCTAGCAAAATAAGTAGAATAACTATTCACCTTTACATTTTATGCATTGGAAATCTGTAATTAGTAATAAAAACACTAAAATTACCAAAACTCACCTTGATAATAATTTCTGGCTGCGATTCGTTCGTTATTTTTCACAACTGATTTGAATTTACCACTAAAATCGTAGACGACCACAAAATAACTACTTATATCGTAAAGATTATATTCAGTCAGTGCAGCTAAGGTGCCATGATAATCGGCCTTCGAAGGTGGGTAGGCTAAAAATCCTTTTAAGCTTTCAAATAGGTGGTCCAAATAGTGACGTCATAAAAAAAATTGATTCCTCAGCCCAGGTGTATTCAAAAATACCCCATGATGTATGTTCCGCGATTCTTGATAGTTTTCGAGCTATATTATTTTTTTTATTTTTTTGAAAATACACTCGGCGCGGCGTCACAAAAATCGCACCTCTTTAAGAATTCCCTTCAAAGTCATTTTAACCCTATTAATCAATGGTAGACATATGACTGTAAGGTATCATTGGAAAGGCAATTCATTTAAATTTCAGAATAAATCAATGGATTTGGTTTTTTGTTTACCAGGGAATAAAAAAAAGCAAGCAAATGCAAATGATTAAAAAGTTAAATTTTATTTTATCAGCAAAAATTACAAAGAAGTCCTTAAAAACAACTTAAAACCTAGTGTTACCCCCTCTAGCCCTGATGACTGCTTCCATGCGTCCTCTCATGGACCGAATTAATGTGACAACAGTCTCTTGAGGAATGTTGTCCCATTCTGCAACGACGGCATCTTGGAGGTCTTGGAGAGTGGTAGGGGCAGGATCACGTGCCCGTACTCGCCGTTTCAGTTCATCCCAAAGATGCTCAATAGGGTTCAGGTCTGGACTTCGCGCCGGCCAGCGCATAACAGGGATTCCAACTTCTTGCAGGTAGTCTCTTACAATTAAAGCGGTGTGACAGCGGGCGTTATCGTGCATTAACGTGAACCCACTGCCAACAAAACCAGCATAAGGGACAACCTGCTCCTCTAAGATCTCTGTTATGTACCGAGCAGCAGTCAGCGACCCTTGCCCGCGAGCACTTCCAGCCCGAGAAACGCACACAAGGTTCGTTTTACCCTCGATTGACATGCCGCCCCAGAACATGCACGAGCCACCCCCGTATTCCACTGTCTCTTGAATACAGGCTTGCGCGAATCGTTCCCCTTGCCTCCTATACACTCTTCGACGCCTGTCGTTGCAGAAAAGACACACCCTCGTCTCATCCGAGAAGAGCACAGCCCTCCATTGGTCTATTGTCCAATCCACATGGTCACGGGCAAATTGCAACCGGTCTCTCCTATGCTGTGCAGTTAATTTTGGCCCTGTAGCAGCCCTATGAGCTGCAATTTTCTTCTCCCGCATTCTTCTTCTAATCGTGGAGACGCTTACAGAAGTTCTGCGAGCTGATCGCAGTTGTTGTTGCAGCTCAACAGCATTGGAGAACCGATTACGTAAAGACGTCGAAACAATGAAGCGATCGTCTCTTTCGGATGTGCACCGTTGTCTTCCAGATCCACGTCTTCGGATATAGCCACCAGTCTCTTGGAAGCGTTGGAACACTCGTCGAACGGCAAAACGACTCAAGTTCAGTTGCCGAGCAACATCACATTGCCGCATCCCTGATTGCAGTAGTGCAATGACTTGAGCGGCTTCATCTGCAGTGTCACATTTAACCCGGGTCGCCCGTTTTATACCCTTGTAGGGAGGTGCAATTAGTGGCCGTTGTAATGCGTATTTTGACAACATTTTTTTTAACGTTACGTGCTAATGAGATCTGTTGTGTTTAGGAATTCTAACTGTTGTTAATTTAAAGGTCGTTAAACAAACTTTCAATTGATACCAATATTAATAAGGTTTAATGTATTCGTTACTGGCGGGACATGTTTTAAACTTATTTTCGAAGAGGTGCGATTTTTGTGACGCCGAGTGTAGTATGGAAATCGCTTTAAAAAAATCTGTCCTTTTTACATGGCGTTTTCACATAATTTTTGCAATTTTCATTGTTATGGAATATTCTGTCAGCAATAAAATAATCATCTTCCTATCATTAATTCAAGATACAAAAATTTTGATCGAAAACGAGGAATTTACGTTCGAGTGATAAAGAGTCGAAAGGAGAAACCCAAACTCCATGGAATCTAGGGCCAGGCGTTACAGGGCTAGAATTGGGCCATAAATTAGAGCATTTAGTAAGGATTCACGACCCCAATTTTCATGTCTCCCAGCAATGGCCAAATTAGTCAAATTAGACAATGTTTACATTTTAGATTATTTTTCCTTTATTTAATTTAAAATACTTATAAATTACATTTTTAAATATTAGAATATAAAAAAATATTAAACCATTTAAAAATATAAAAAATAGTAGGCCCACCGGTATCGGGAACAGCCATGCTATTCTGTAAACATCTCACCGTGAAAACTTGGGTGAAGTGAGCTGTCAATAGTGTCAATCGCTGTGGAATGACAGCTCACTCCACGCTCACTTCACCTAAGTTTTCACGGTGAGATGGTTACAGAATAGCACTGCTGGGTCCAAGCTACCGGGGCGGTCAGGGCTCCAGAGAGAGGAACCTCCTGACAATGCGAGCCGTGTCTAGGAGTACCGCTTTCTGAATCAAGCCCTTGATCCAGCCGCCCAACGAGAGCCTCCTTAGGTGTTGGTCGAGGCTCTTGGCAATTAAGCAATTGGCTGATACGACTATCGGCACAATGATCGCTGAGTCCACATCCCACATGTCGACAATCTCGCGAGCCAAGTCAAGATACTTGATTTGTTTATCTTTCTCGGCTTTCACGAGGTTCCCGTCATGCGGGACCGTTATGTCAATAATCATTGTGCGCCGCTCTACTCGATCCACCACCACTATATCAGGTTTATTGGCAACAATAGTTCTGTCAGTGGTGATGGATCGATCCCAGTACAATGTGATATTTCCATTTTCGAAAACTGGGTCGGGCACATACCTGTAGTACGAGTACGAGATTATGTGTCGGATTGATTCTAATGGACGGTGGCATGCCCGACAGATGTCAACCGTCCCATCCTTTACAATGAATCTCCGGTAATTGTTCGTCATCATAACTTCGTCCATAATTGCACAGACAAAACCTTCGGTTTCCCCAAAGAGCTCACCAAAACGCAGCCAGGCTACGGACGCTAGTAAATCTACATCGGGTCCATGTAGGGCCCGGAAGTAGCGTCCGTGAAGCTCTTTATTCTGCCATACCTCCTTGCGATCGTTAGTAACAAGCACTACAGGCTTGCGCCAGTTCTCTTTAGCCAAGGAGAGCGGGGTGAGACCCTTGTCCACCGCGACCACATCTCGATGCATCCCCACGTCGGCTTCTAAGAAATAGTCCCTGAGACTCCATATCTCGCGATTGTGGAGAGTCTTAGCATTTAAAAAACCTCGACCTCCACACTTTCGCGGGAATACAGTCTCATTACCGATGACCGTGGGTAATGCATTCGATATCCAGTCAGCAGCGTACGGACCCTCCTATACAGGGCGTCGAGTTCGGTCTGAGTCCATTTGAGTACGCCGAAAGAGTACATCAAAACCGGCATGACCCAACCGTTGAAAGCGGCTACTTCAGGCGGCCAAAGAAGCGCTCCTTCAACGATTGCTTCATGTCAGTAAAATTGATGCCCAAGGTTTCCGACATACCCAAATACTTTAAAGTTTATGGAATTCGTGAGTTGTGTTCCCACGGATTCCACAATCTCCCCTCGCTTTACATGCATGACCGCACATTTGTCCACACCAAATTCCATCCTGATGGCTCTACTGACACTTTCAGTTACTTTCAGTTGCTCCATCAGTTGCAAATTGTTGGGGGCAAAGAGTTTTAGGTCATCCATGTAGAGGAGGTGAGATATAACTTGACCACCTGTCCTCAGCCGATAGCCTAGGTCTGAACCCTCCAGCAGTGTGCTTAGAGGATTCAGGGCTAGGTAGAACCAAAGCGGACTCAAACTATCGCCCTGAAATATGCCTCGCTCTATCCTTATAGGTTCGCTATTCCTCTGGATATTTCGACATCCTGGATAGCGAAGGACCGTCCTCCATTACCCCATACACGACAACAGGAAGGTGCGCAGAGTTGCATCTACTTTATACAACTCCAGCACCCTCATGAGCCATGTATGTGGCACCGAGTCATAGGCCATCTTATAATCTATCCAGCATGTCGACAGATCTTTTCGGGAACGGCGAACTTGTTAGCTAATGGCCATATCAATGAGGAGTAAATAAATAAATAAATAAAAATGTTTATTTCTTCACTTAAGTAAATAACTATGTTAGGTTTGGAGTCACCTTTTAAGCATAGATTTGCTTGTATTAGGTGGTTCCGTTCCTCCAGTTTACAGTAATTCAACAATGTGTGAGCCAAAAGATTCATTTAAAACTAATTAAGATTTTATATAACCCTTAATATATTAGTAAGGGTAAGGGTTGGGTGTAGAATATGTTTGTGAGTTTGTGTGCGTGTTCGTGTGTGTGTGTGTGTGTGTGTGTGTGTGTGTGTGTGTGTGTGTGTGTGTGTGTGTGTGTGTGTGTGTGTGTGTGTGTGTGTGTGTGTGCTTGTGTGGGTGTCGGGATGTAATGGGCATGTGTGTAAGATAAATGTGGTTTGTGTACCGTGGGGGTGTGTGGTGTGTATATGTGTACAAATTATATGTGTTCCTTAGTTATGTGATCTTGTGTAGGATATCTTCGATTTCTTCATAACTTTTGCTCTTGAGCCATTCAGTTAGCGTTTTTTTGCAGTTGTGGTATGTCATAGAGTAGATGGCACATTGTTCATTGAGAGCGTTATATATACGGGGGGATTGTTTAATAAATTGCCTTGCAGCAAATGTAGTATTCACTGGACAATCTTTAGCTACTTTATTCTTTCTCCTAGAATGTGTCTTGGAAGTAATGTAGGGAAGAGATTTATGGTTTTTTAATGTAATCTGCAGGACATAAAGTTTCCTAACAGACAAAAGGTTTGAGGTTAAGTATAAACTTTCCGTGGGGAATCTAATCGGTTTGAAGTACATGACTTTTAGCAAAGCTTTCTGTGCCCTCTCCAGCTCCAAAAACTTTATTCTAGATGCTCCGCCCCAGATTGGCAAACAGTACGTAAGTATAGATTGACCCAGGGAGACATAAATTTGCTGGATAAGATCCTTAGTAGCCACATGTCGAAGAGATTTGAAAGTCCAAATCAATTTCCTCACTCTGTTCATTATTAGTTCTAGGTGCAAGTGCCACGATAGCCTTTGATCAAGCATGACACCAAGGTATTTAGTACTGGATACTTTGTTGATTTTTAAACAAGAGCAGGTGGTGTTAGTAGAGCTGGAGCAGGTATGGATTTTAATCTGAAGATCTTGTGATGGCTGGGCACGGTCAAATATAGAAAAGCAGATGTAATTGGTCTTTGAAATATTCAAAGTTAAAAGGTTCTGATCGAGCCAGGTAGCTACTGTAGACAGACCACGTTCGGCGATGCGACCGGCGCTGTCCCATGTTTCTCCCGAGAAAACAATTGCTGTATCGTCAGCATAAGAGAAAATGTGGGCACCTTCGATACTCATGTTACATAGGGTGTTTATATAAATGAGGAACAGCAGCGGCCCGAGCACGCTGGTTCACCCTTGTTTGATCGAACAACGTTTGATATAATATTACTAAATCGAACAACGTTTAAGAAAATCATCACTTTGTATAATATCATTTGACAGAATTTTCAGTTCATCGAATATTTATTTGCTATAACAACGTTTGCGCTAATGATCAAAAGGTATAATGTTCATTTGATGTAATGTTCAGATGGTATAACCATGTATTTTATCGAATATTCAATTGGTGTAATGTAATGCAGAAAAAAAAACATTATGCTACAAAATTTTGTGACAGAAACGAATCGCTGCAAAACCGACTTCACGCAGTCTTGTCTGCCCTACCCCTAGAGTGTAATTTAAGCCCGCGTAGGCGCGGAGGGGTGGGGCGGCCCGCGAGCTGAGGAGCAGGTGGTTTGAAGGCCCGCCGCCGCGGCTGAGGTTGTCAGCTTGAGGATGTCTGCTTGCACGCTGCATCTGCTTGAAACTGAAAAGGTATAATGTTCATTTGATGTAATGTTCAGATGGTATAACCATGTATTTTATCGAATATTCAGATGCAGCGTGCAAGCAGACATGCAGCATGCTAGCAATCATGCAACATGCAAGCAGGCATGCAACATGCAAGCAGGCATGCATCATACAAGCAGGCATGCAGCATGCAAGCAGCAAGCAAGCAGGCATGCAACATGCAGCAAGCATTGTTTCTGTCACGGCTCCGGCGCTGCGGGGTTTGGGCGGCCCCACGCGAGCTTATCGTCGCAGATGGGTTTAACGCTCACCACCGCAGCTTCGGCTTGCTGGCCGGCTTCGCCGGCCAGCCTCAGCCGCGGCGGCGGGCCTTCAAACCACCTGCTCCTCAGCTCGCGGGCCGCCCCACCCCTCCGCGCCTACGCGGGCTTAAATTACACTCTAGGGGTAGGGCAGACAAGACTGCGTGAAGTCGGTTTTGCAGCGATACGATCTTTCGACTAAATCATTATTAGTGTAGTGAAACATTAGTTTAAATAAAATTAGTGCATTTGAAAATTCGGCGAAATGAAATTAGTTCAAATGAAATTAGTTCAAATAAATAATTACGCTAAATAAAAATTTACCAATGAATTATTCGGTCAAATGAATAATTCTTCGAATTGACTTTATTGCAACTAAAATTCGATTTAGTAATATTATATCAAACGTTGTTCGATCAAACAAGGGTGAACCGAGCACGCTACCCTGCCCTACTCCGTAAGTGACAATTTCTTCGGAACTAGTGACTGATCCTATTTTAACCACGTACCTGCGTTCACTCAGGTATTCCGTGAAAAGTTTAAGTGGTAAACATCTTATACCAATGTCTTCTAGCCTATGTAAAAGTGTGGGGACAGAGACTGTGTCGAAGGCTTTTTTGATGTCCAAAAAGACGGCCAGACACTTTTTTCGATCGTCCACTCTTTGAGTGACGATAGATGTCAGCGCTAAGATTGCGTCTTCAGTAGACTTTCCCTGTCTAAAGCCAAACTGTGAGGGTGAAATTATTTTATTTTGTGTTAAATATGTACTTAAGCGTTTATTTATTATCCTTTCGGTAATTTTAGACAGGGACGGGAGGACGGATATCGGCCTATAGTTGGACGGATCAGCTTTGTCACCACACTTATGGACAGGTGTTATTACAGCCTGTTTCAGGGCCGTGGGGAAGCTTCCTTGTTCAAAACATAGGTTAATAAGGTGTGAAATGATCGGTGAAATAATAAACTTAGCAGATTTTAAAAAACTTACGGGGATTTTGTCCCAGCCAGTAGCACTGTCGGATTTTAGGCTTGTAATTACGGTTGCTACTTCTTCAGCGTCAGAGTTGAGCAGTACAAATGATGAGACCGGTGGGTTTGGAACGTTCGTAAGTAGACTGGGGTCTTTGTGAGCCTGTCTCTCAGGATTATTTATTATTTCGTCAGCAAGATGCTTTCCAACGGTTGAGAAGTATTCATTTACTTTATTCACCGCCTCGAGAGGGGTTGCGGCTGATTCCAATAATTCTGTGTTTTGTGTCTTAGGTGGTTTTCGTTGGGTAATATTGTTTATTTTTTGCCATAGCTTTTTAGAGTTTTTATGTGTCTTATAAAGCTGTTCGCGATCGTATTTACGTTTTTGTTTCTTAATAACGCTGTTGCAGTAGTTCCTGTATCTCCTGTAAGTGATTTTTAGTATCTCATTATGAGGGTCTAGTTTTAACTTTTTTTGCATATTGTTGCGGTTATGTATACAGCGCAGCAAGCCTATGGTCATCCAAGGTTTGATTAATCTATTTTTCAGGGGGATTTTTATTACAAGTGTACTGGCAGTGAGACATTTTTGTAGTAAAGTTATTAAATTATTTATTAGTATGTTGGGGTTATTTAGGTCTAAAAGTTCCTGAATGTTGCTACTTTGTAAGAGCTCGAGTGAATATTCTACGTTAATTGAGGTTTTAGTTTTAAAGGATTTGTGTTTGCTCATCAATTCAGACAGTTTTAGGAAAATCATAAAGTGATCGGTGATAGTGGTCTCGATAATTGCTATGGATGCTGATTTTTGATTAGGTCTAAGCTTTAGAATAAAATGATCTAGACAGCTTTTGTCTCGAGTGGGATGCGTATGTCCAGGTAGTAGGCCGTGCATTGCTAACATGTTTAAATAATTAAGTCGATCCGATCTTTCGTATGATTGCTCTTCTTGCTTGTGTATTAAGTTTATATTGATGTCACCCGTAATAATTACATTTTTATTTGAAGAAAGGGTAGCTAAGTGTTGAGATAAAGAGTTTATGAAATCATCTGCATTTGTATTTGATGGAGAGCGATATATCCCTATGACTATGAGATCGGGTTTAATTTCAACCTGTATACAAGATGCGTGAGTTAATTTTATCTCTTTTGTTTTAAAGATGCACCTGTTACTAACAAAGACGACGACACCGTCAGCTTTATTTAAATGCTTAGTGGTGCAGCTTGTAGTGTAGTTTTGTATTTGAGGAATATTTTTATTTGGGTTTAGCCTGCATTCACTTAAAACAATAAGATCTGTGTTAAAATGTAGATCGGCTAGGTTCAACTGCAAGTCATCAAAATTTAAATAGATACTTCTTATATTTTGTGAGATAATCGTAAAATCAGAGTTTTTAATCTTTACAGTCGTACTAAAATTGCGAAGGGAAAAGTTTGATACTTGGGCTAATTCTATGTTATCTATTTCAGTTATTGTTTCCAGCATTCTATCCATAATTGTCCCTAACAGGGCTTAGGTGCAAAAAATTGTAGTCGTATAGGGTTTTAAGTGTATGTGTTTTTAGTACGTAATATGTATGAAATGGTCTGTATGAAAGGTTTAATAGTGTATATTTTGTTTGTGTGTGTGTGCGTTATAATTACAGACTTTGTACTCCTTAATCTAGTTAGTTATAAAATAATGATAACTAATTTCAACATATCAATAGTAACCTTAGAGCTAATAGAATTTAACAAATAACAGTAAGAAAGACTATTGTGCTTATAATTTATACATGTGACGTAGTGATTAATTAGGACAAGTCATATTTGTTGCTTAAGCTTATTAACTTGCATTTCGCTTTTTATTATTATTTTTGGCGAGACATCATCTTTTTTGACGCAGACTTGGCCAAAGGAAGTCCAGCAGTATTTGTAGGCTTTGGATTTAACTAGATCGCGGGCCAGAAAATATAAGCGCGCACCCTTAGTGGTGAGCTGCTCTGATACGTAGATTGGGGTGTATTCATTAGTAGTAAATCCTAGATGTTTTGCACATAATTTATCTTTGTTTCCTCTGTTGTACGTGCGGGCCGAATTCAAAAAGTCAATTTTTAATATAGATGATGCTAGTTCGACGACAATCGGTCCGTTTTTTACGTCGCTGCGTTTGTTTGGAATTCGGAAAATGTCTTTTATGTCGTTTTGTTGGATAGGGCATTTAGTCTCATTTGACAAATGTGTAACCATTTTTATTAAGTCACTTCTAGTTTCGTTTTGGATTTGTGGTGCGTTTTTTACCTCTATCGTGGTTTTACGGCTTCCGCGCTGAAGATCTTCGATTTTATCTTCTAGTAGGATTATGTACTCTTCATCCTTCTTAGCCTTTATTTCGATTACATCGATCTTCTTGCTTAGCTCTTCATTTTGAGAGGTGAGAAAGGTCATGGAGCTTTCTATACTAGTATTTGTACTTAGTCCTAATTTCCAATAATGTAGTAGAGATTTTTTTTATTTCCTCACTTTGTTTCGTGATCAACGATGATATGAGTGTTTTGACTTCTTCTTTGAAATTGCTAAAGTCCGAGTCGTAGTCGTTTTCTCGCGGGCGCTTGTTTCGTTGGGAAACAAAGTTGGGTGGAGTATGTTGAGTATCAGTACACATGGCGATGTTTGACTCAGATAATGATTTGTTCAGTGTGTGCTCCGTTGCCATTGCAGTGTAACAGTTGGTTGGGTCAGTCTCTAGAATTTATTATAGTTATCTCCGAATCCTTCTTTTGATTTATGTAGCTCAGTCCGGTACCAGGAGATAATACAACGTAGGAGTTAGTTTTTTATAGTTAGCTCAATTCTATATACCAGTACCCGGCGCATACGCACACAATAGGAATCCAAATATGCACTGATAAGGCGAGTTTTATATTATTCCGAGTCCTTTTTCTTGCGCGTCAAGAATATTAGTAGGACGGCAAGGTACTAGGAGATAATAGACTATAGAAGTTTGTCAAATACGCCAGTTGTCGTCGTCTGCTTAGTAATGTACTTTGGATCCTTTTCTTGTATTGTGTAGCTTATTCCTGTACTAGGAGACAATGTCTGACTTCTGTCTCTTTCGTGCGCGTGCGCCCGTATGCTGTGTAATGATGAGTCACAGTACCTTGTATTAGGCGAATCAGTTGAAGTACCAGGGCACTATAAGTACGCACAGCTGTCGCTTGATTCTTCGGCGCTCGCGTTTACTTCTGTCTCTTTAGTACGCGTGCGCCCGTCTGCTGTGTAATGATAAGTCACGGTACCTTGTATTAGGCGAATCAGTTGAAGTACCAGGGCACTATAAGTACGCACAGCTGTCGCTTGATTCTTCGGCGCTCGCGTACGCGTGTGGCACTTATTTGTAGCAAACCTCCTCAGACTTGATGCACTCCTATTTTTTTATGCGAATTAAATTATTTAAAATTGTATTTAATTTTATATTAACTGTTAAAAATGGGTTGTGGGCACGTCTACACCTTGTGGCGGTCCGGGGGAAGAGGCGGGGACGCGGTACTAAGGAGTAGCTCCTTAGTACCGCGGGACCCGTTCCTACATCCATTTTGAGAGGCAGACATGATGGAGTTGGTGTCTATAATTATGTTTGTTAATTTTAGCTCTCAAGTAAGGACTTTATAGACCGTCGGTAAGCACGTGGTCGGCCTATAATTTTTGGGGTCCGCGGTGCTCCCAGATTTATGGAGCAGGTGGGTAACTCCTGTTGTTAGGAACTGGGGTAGCGAACCAGACACCAAAGCGGTCTGGTACTGAGCCGCCAAGCGAGCGTGCGACCTTTTGAACCATTTCATCCAGAAATTGTGCAGCTCGTCCGGCCCTGGAGACTTCCAGTTGGGCAACGGACGAACTGCACGAGCTACATATTGGGGGCAGATGGTAATAGCCCCCATTTCTGGTATTGGATCGCAGGCTCGCTTGACTACCCAGATTATTTTTATTATTTGAGTTATTTAAGTAAAAAGTGGTATTTTTGAGGCTTTGTTTCCTACGTAAATCAGGAACGCACATTCGCTGTGCTTGCTGCAGCGATTGCAGCCTATCACGATGAGGTTTTAGGTAGGTACACACGGCTAGACATAAAGCTATACATTTCCAGTCTAAACTGATCTCGCATTGTATAGGATTTCCGTACAATGCGAGGTCAGCTTAAGCTGGTAATGTATAGCTAAGTACATAAAAAGCACTTAGGAGTGACTTCAGATTTGATATCCGACTGATCTTACTGAAAACCTCAGCTGAAAACGATGTTTATTTAACAAATGCAAGCCAGTTGTTAGTGGTTTATAACACTACTGACTTGTATTTTTTAATATTGTATCTACTAGGGGATTAGATGCAATCTCAGATTACAATCACACGGATTGCAACGATATATTAAAAACACATAATTGTGGTAAATGGTTTTGTTGATCACCTTCTTCATTAGGATTATCATAATGTAATACAGAAATTGTGCAGGAGGTAATTGACCACCCTGGTGCCATGCCTAATCAAGATTCCATAATTATGCTCATGGTGTGGGCAAACAACAATTCTTTTGCCAACGATACAGGTGCAATAATATTGGAGTATAGCATCATCCTACTTAGAGACCTGTCGACTAATATATAAACGAAATACATTCTTTTACTAATATGCCTGGATTTTATTCATCCTCTCAACATCTAGGTTGAGTCTGACATTGACAGCTCTCTACAGACTTCTATTCGTAATTTACTATAGTTGTCTGTTCACTCTCTTCTGGTCTATTATTACTAGATACAGCATTGGCATGATTTCAGCAAGCTTGGCAGGTAAAGTCCTTTTTATTTAAGTGCCTGAAACAAACATTTATCATTTGACTATTAGGTCTAGCACTAGCATTTAGCAATAAACATCTGAGTGGGACATTTGGGTAAACATAAGCCTTATGACATTCCCACTGCAGGGAAACAGGCCTCTCTGAGAGAGGGAAGACGACCCACTGACCAGAATAGGCTGTAATTAACCATGCAGGTTCAGTCCAGATTGGTGATGTCACATGTCTTCGAATATGAATTTGTTGCACATTTTAATTTAATCAAACTAAATAGAATATATTCTATTTAGTTTGATTAAATTAAATCATTACATATTACAAAAATGTTACGATACAGAAATATCGGATACTAACCGTTTGTGGCGCGACCCATTCATGTACAATTGAAAGAATCATTTCATCTTCCAATTTTCGCCTTCTTATTGTATTGCAGCGGTCTGGTGCGGCGCCGGGTCTGTTTATTGTATCCGTTGCTATTCCGCAATTAATGCACAGGCTCATGATGTCGTTATTATCCAGTCGTCAAAAGAGCAATTATACAGATCCGGTTTTCCAGCAAAGGTCAGCAGGATTGGCAGGGTACGAGTGTCCAATGTTCAAGCGAGGGCAGTCAGAAGGCAAACAATTTCGTAGTCCAGTATTCGAGTAGAGGTCAAATAATAAATCCCGAGAAATATGTACGGACAAACAATATTCAACTAAGCAAAAATACGAAAAGCGAATAACAACATCAACAATGACATGACGTGACAATTATTGGTAGACGTTCACATTGACATTTGCCGTTTACTAGTGCAATACATGGTGCAATCGATTTTAACGATTATTTCTTTCTTTTAATGATTTTTTAATGGTGGTTACTTTAAAAATCAAATAGATTCCAGATTCTTTTATTTTACATTGTTAACACCTAAAAACACAATTATATTTAAACAATGGGGTATTATTTAGGTGGTTTGTAAAGCTCAATCCAAGTCGTTTCGAAGTATGGCTGATGTAGCTCCAAGAAATAGGCGTGACAACAGTAGGTTATGTCAACTGAGGTGTCAAACCGCTTTGATGCGCAAGACTGTTTATTGCATGGGCCCAATTATTTATAATAAATTACCAAGAGATTGGAAAGATTTAAATGCTTTGCTGCTTAAGAATAGACTACGTAAATTTTTGATAGGTAAAACATACTACAGTGTGACTGAGTTCCTATCTGAGAAAAATATTAAGTAGTTGACTTTTCTAGTTTTCGTTATAATATATGGAACTCTAATTTAATTGAATATTGATTAATTTAATGGCATAAAATTTAATAATAATTGATCGAATAATAGATAATAATTTGACGTAAATAATAAAATTATGATAATAATTTGATGTAAATATTTGCATGCTTAATGGCAAAATATGGCTGATCTTTGTACTTATCTACCCATATTTGCAAAAATAAAATTATTCTATTCTATTCTATTCTATTTAATTATCTGTGACAGTATCGATTTCCATTAAATCGATCATATTATTAGGGTACGCTTTAATGATATAAAATACCAGCGTTCGTGAAGTTAGAGACGTATAATGAAATGAGTCTTGTAACGGTTTACAAAGGAAAAAAGAAAAAAGACCGGAACGTCACCGTCACCGTAAACATCAGCTCCGTTATTTAAAATCTTTTATAAATAAACATTCAATATATAAGTGATAAAACACAGTGAATTAGTGAAAGGACACTCCCATACATATGTGACAATGTTATGAAGAAAAACGATTTACAACAAGTGAAGTTATAAACAATTTAAAAAAACCGTGAGAAAATCTAATATATTTTTTTTCAAAAACAACAAACTTTTTATGACATAAACTGTGCATGTGTGTAAATATAAACTTTTACTAGTGATAAACTGTATGACTTTTGACCTAACAGATGAATAAACAGTGATTGGAAACACGAAAGTAAAAAAAAAAAAAAGAAAGTTAAAAACATATTTTAGTAATAAACAATAATAAAAAATAAACAGAGTTCCCAAGAATTTTACCAACAGCACTGGGAAACAGCAACATCAGTATAAATTTGTGTTTTGGTCAATGTTTAAGTTTAGTAGTAACTTTGAACCCTCAATAGAAACGTTACGAAAAAATATTCAAAAACTGGACTTTGAACTTTCTACGACAACTAGCGCCACTTAAACATGTGACGAGTAGACGAACTACGCAGTTACTACTGGCGCCATTCCTAACTCTAGTGGAGAGTAGAGGAAACGGTTTTTGTATAACAACTAGCGCCAATTGTGCCTCTATTGGAGAGTAATAGAAGCAGTAGTGTTGCCACTTAAAATATTTATTTTCCATTTGGTAGAAAATAAAAAAATCTACCATGGCTGATGAAAATATCACAATAAGAAAAAAACTGATGTTATCCAAATCCTCTTCAGAATCATCACTGTTCGATGCTACGGCTATGACGGCATGCCTGAAATTTCAATACACGACGACGATATTGTTGCAAAACTTAAGGAAGAAATTAGCAGCTTAAGAAATAATTTACAAAGCGCACACCAAGAAATTGAAAACCTAGTATGCGCCAATATGCAACTAAAATCAGAATTAGATCAATCAAAAAATATGGTAGAACTATACAAAAAAGTTAAATTAGGAGAAGTTAGCTGTTCTACTCCTAGAGATAAACGGAAATCAAAAAAGAAACTGAGACTAAGTAGCCTAACATCCACCCCGGAGAGAAATACTCCGAAAGCCACCTCTTCCCCCAGAGTCTTATTAAAGGAAACTACAGATAAAGAGACACAAACATGCGAGTACAACATACAAACACCAGCACAATCAACACCAAGTACTACTTCACATAATCAAGTGTCGCAACAGAATCCAATGAAGCTGAAACAAAAGAATAAGCTGTGTATTATAGGTAGTAACCAAACAAAAAGAACCCTGTCCATAATTGAAGATACTTTTTCAAAGCATTTTACCTTTTGTCACTATGTTTCTCCCAATGGTACCGCAAAAGAGCTTGTAAATAATATAGGAAAAAAATTAACCGATTTTACCATAAATGATTACTGTCTCCTATTTTTATGTGAAAACGACATTAAAAAGCAGGATAATTATATGGACACGATTAACACGCTCAAGAAATCACTCCAAAATATTACCCATACTAACATTATTATTTGCACTCCCACCTATATTAAAGGTGCGCTAATTTATAATTATAAGACTGAAATGTTAAACAACCTCCTTTTTATGGACATACAAAACAGTGAGTACGCATACTTTTTTGATAGCAACCGAACGCTATCGCATGAGATGTTTAATTATAGAACAGGCAAAATTAACTATGACGGAATAAGACATATATACAGTGAAATCATGAAGAATATTATGATCGACTACGAATTAACTAATAACACTATTGCTAATAACCCAACAAACCGTATGGACACAACAATAAATAATAATTTGACAACTGTTACCTCTGACAAGAGAAAGCTCAACTGTATGACTATAGAAGACACTTGTACTAATGATATTAACCAGTTTTTTCTTTGTAAATAGTATGTACATAATGCACCAAAATATAGCTGGCTTAATAAATAAAACTGATATTCTAACTATACATATTCAGGAACTTTCAGAAAAGCAAATTGAAATAGATATATTATGTATCACAGAACACTTTATCATGAATGGCCAAGAAAAATTGTTATTTATTCCCAACTAGCTGTGCCCGCGACTTCGTTCGCGTGGTTGTCGAGAAGAAAACAACGTCGTTTAGATAAGAGTATATCACCTTTTTGATGATTTAGATAAGAGTCCTGACTTCGGTATAGTTGATTACGTTAATGCTATATACTATGTTAGCGGTGGTTTTTTTTTTTTTTTTTTTTTTTTTTTTTTTTTTTTTTTTTTTTTTTTTTTTTTTTTTTTTTTTTTTTTTTGAGGATGGGAAATTATCAAATAACTTCTCCCGCTCTGGGTGGAGCGGGAGGGCGTGTCTGGCCTTGGGCTTTGCACACGTTTGAAAGTAAACGGAAAGTCGCGGTCCGAGTTCTTTGCGAACATAAGCGCGACTCCCTTTCTGTGAATGTCCCTGACTCACGTGAGAGAGAGTGGCGCTCCCGATCAGCAGACAGCCGGACTTCGCGTTCCTGCATACTCTCTTGAGACCGCAAAGTCGCGGTCCGTGTTCTTTGTGAACTTAAACGTGATCCCTTTCGGTGAACGTTCTTATGACTGAATAGCCTACAAACTTAAAAGAACGGTGCGTCGAACAGTCTAGTGTGACAACGTATCGTCTGTTCGTGGTCGTGACTCAACGAATTGGCAACACTAACTTACTGTATAACGATTGGCACTATTGGATTCAAACTACGAAGTAAATAAAATACAATCTTTACTTCGTACTTCAAACCAATGACCATAGTTTACCAAACGAAACCAATAAGATAAGCCAATACTTTTTTTTCAACCAATTTAGAAAATCGATAAACCAAGCAACCAAAGAACTTTTACGACACACGCAAGAACTTTTAAGACACCTAACGAAACCCAATTTGCCTAGTAAAGTAAACACGGTGGACGTCATTCTCGCGCGGAAAATCTCAGAAAATGACGTCATTTGCACAACGCCATCTATCGGATTTGGATTTCAACTATCAACATTAGTTCTATTTTTAGTCTTAAGATGTCGTTGCAAGTACTATACATACTGAATTGCGTAACGTAATATTTTACTTCTTGAACTCACTAAATTAATCATATCTTTTGATAGAGTGAACCGATTTCGATGAAAGAAAAACTAAGTTAAACCTCAAGTTGCGTATAATTTTTGTATATAAACATTGTCAGCATTGAATTCGTAGATTTTACGTGATGTGCGCACAAACAAACAGACAAACAGATAAACAGACAAAAATTTCAAAAATGATGGAAATGGGTTCTGTTACTTATCTTTTCACACGCTGGCTATTTTTTGTTTCAATTTCTTCAATGTACAAAAATGACTTTTCTACAGATTTATTATATGTATAGATTACAAATTAGCGGCATGCTATGCTCGCTCAACTAAACGAGGCGGTGCTTGCATCCTTGTAAAAAATAACATTGTTTATAAAGAACTAAAACACATTGCTAAACGATCTCTATCAGGCATTATCGAATGTTGCGGTATCGAATTACCGCTGCATAAAATAATTATTATTTGTACATACCGCCCCCCTAAAGCGTGTAATCTAAGCACATTTTACGAAACTTTGGAAAAAACATTAAAAGAAACTTGCTCTAAGCCTCAAACAAAAATAATACTATGCGGGGACTTCAATATTGACGTTCTCAAAAGAAACAGAACTACGTTAGATTTTGAATACTTTTTACTGAACTACAATCTTAAATTAGAAATAAATCAACCTACGCGACCTAGCAGCAAAACCTGCTTAGACAATTTTGCCCACAACTTTAAACAAAAATGTAGTAACGATATTATTGATTATGGCTTATCTGACCACACTGCACAAATATTAAAAATAAAAGTTAGTAAAACGCATAAACTAAACTATTGGCGTATTAAACAGCGTGACATATCAAAAAAAAACTATCTAAATTTAAAAATTACCTCAAACAATTGACATTCTCACAAATATATGACATGACAGATCCAAATGAAGCATATGATGAATTTATAGAATTATTTAGCTTATTATACGATTTATGTTTTCCCGTTAAATTAATTACCATAAAATGCAAAAAAAATACTAAATGGATTTCGAGAGGAATACGACTATGTAGTAAGAAACAAAGACATTTGCTTTGGAATTATCGATTAAAACCAACAAGTGTGAATAAAGCTGCGTTTAAGTCGTACTCATACAGATTAAAGAAAATAATAAAATTAACGCAGAATTCACAAAATAACCACTTAATACAAAATTCCAGCAACAAATCCAAAGCAGCATGGCACGTAATAAACAATACCAAATCAATTCCAGAGCCAATACAACAAATACAAATCTCGGGTAACATAATTAAACACCCAAAAGAAATAGCTACGGCATTTAACGATTTTTTTATTGACCAAATTTCCGGTAGATCCACTTCAACATTACATAAAATAAAACCCTTAACTTATAGCAACAATTCCCTTTTCATGCCACCAGTTGTACCACAAGACATAATACGAATTATAAAATCCCTTCGCAACACAAACAGCACAGGATACGATGAAATCAGAACCAACGTAATAAAATCAGTATGTAGCGTCATAGCAACACCACTATGCCACATTACTAACCTATGTCTTAGCACTGGTATTTTTCCCAAAGGCCTCAAAACCACCATCATAAAGCCACTCCATAAAAAGGATTGTAAAGATCAAATACAAAATTATAGACCCATTGCCTTGATACCAGTTTTCTCGAAGGTGATAGAAAAGGTGATTTATGAAATATTATACTCATATTTGACCAAATTTAATATATTATGTGATGAACAAATGGGATTCCGTAAGAATAGAAGCATCAATATGGCAATATATAATCTTATCAATCATATAATTACTAATGTTGACAATAAAACGCCAGTATGCGCCCTGTTTACTGACATGACAAAAGCGTTTGACTATGTAGATCATAAGACACTGACTGAAAAACTAAACGCTTACGGTATAAGGGGGAATGCTTTGGAACTATTAAAATCTTATTTAAGTGGCCGCAATCAATATACAGAAATAACCAGAGTCAATTTAAAAGCGAAACGTGAAATAAAATACGTATCAAACTGTAGGAAACTTCACTATGGGGTACCACAGGGCAGTGTGCTTGGGCCACCATTATTTCTTATATATATTAATGACCTGCCACGACAAATAAATTATCCAATGATCCTCTTCGCTGATGACAGTACAGCAATAATTAAATGTTCGAATAATTTGACTTATGAAGAAGATGTAAATAACACCCTTCAAAAAATAATTGATTGGCTTGACAGAAATAACTTGGTTATTAATATACAAAAAACCAAGTTATTACATTTCTACCAAAGGCTAAAACCCAACCATTTAAATGTTTCATATAACGGACAAAGTGTAGAAGAGGTAAAAGTAGCAAGATTTCTTGGCATTCTAGTTGACAGCCAACTAACGTGGAAAATGCAGGCAGACGACGTATGCACGCGGCTAAGTAAATCTGCTTATGCTCTTTTCATCTTGGCAAAGAAAGTTAATTTAGAAACAGTACGTATAGCATACCATGGCATTGTTTCCTCAGTATTGAGATTTGGCATAATATTTTGGGGCAACTGTGCTGAAAGAGAAACTATATTTAGAACTCAAAAAAGATGTATACGATGTATGGTAGGCCTAAAAACTACTGATAGCTGTCAGCCTATCTTCAAATCATTAAAAATCCTGACTTTCCCATGCCTATATATATTTGAAGTAGCAGTGTTTGTCAAATGTAACTTGAACTTGTTTCCAGCGATAGTAGATACTAGAAAACGAACCACTCAACTTAGATCCCAATACAAAACCATGTTGTGTACAAGTAAATACAAAACAGCACTAGCAAGGAGAAGTATTTTAGGCATGGGTCCGGCTATATACAATAAAATTCCTGATAGCATAAAAAATTAGAATTTGCACAACTTTAAGAGAAAATTGAAGACTTTTTTATTAGAAAAATGCTATTATTCAATCACCGAATATTTGAATGACATGCTGTTATAACATTTCTGACATTACTTAGGTGACAATTATTATTGATTTTCCTTAGTGACATTTAATTTTAATTCATGACATCATTCAAATTCTTTAACATTCTTAAATAAGTGCTGACAATTTTCATTTCATTTTATTACAATAACTGCGGACATTTTGTATTTTTTCTCATTACACATAATTATGAAGTCTAAAGGACACTTTTCAATGTGATTGAAAATTCATAATAATACTATAATTACTTGTTTATTTGTGGTTCGTATATCTGTATTAATTTAAATTGTCTAATCTAATAATTCTAATCTAATCTAATCTAATAATTTTAATTGTTTAATCTGTATTTACTACTTTTGTACGCCCTAGAGGCAAAGCATAGCGCCCTCAATGTACCTATTACCAAATAAGAACTTATAATGTACCTATGTTTTACAATAAATAAATGAATCTGAATCTGAATCTGAAGGTTATTTAAAATAATAAAATCGAAATCTACTTATTTTCTACACTTGGCCATTGCTATTAAGGCAAAGATTTAAATGGGTTTATTAAGCAAAATAGAGGATTTTTTTGGTACATATCTGATTCGTGTAACGGTTAGGCCCAGAAACGGGTTAAAAAAAAAAACTACCTGGTGCCTAAATCATTTCAAAAACCTAGGCAGAACCGTCACCAACATAATGCAAAAATTAGCTGAGGCTCATGAACACCGACTCCACCGAAATGTGAACATCGAGGCAATTCAGCTGTTAGACCAAACGAATATAGTGCGAAGACTAAAACGAACAAAACCTTTTGAGTTAGTGTAGTGTAAAAGTGTAGAAATAATAGTGACAATGATACACATATAACACATGAGCAGTGTTTATAATATTATATCAGACTCTAAGAAAGTGGAACGGACTTGTGTAAAGTACAATCAGCACTATTCTGTTTTTAAATAATGATAAAGTAAAAAAAAAAAAAAAAACTGAAAGAATGGGTACAGTATCTCCTTAAAACAAATTTGGTCTTATACAATGTGCACTTAGGTGTCAAAGGAGTGCTTTGGCACTCGTACTAGGATTACCCTGTATCACGAATGCCATCACCTGCCTCCCCGGACCAACTAAGATAGTTGTTTATACTTACTTAAAATTAAATTTTGAATGAATTATAAACGAAAATAAAATTAACTTACTTATATAAACAAGGAAATACACTAAAGGAGCATGTGTGTGTATGTGTGTTGTAATGTGTGTCTGTGTGTGTGTGTATGTGGGTGTGGGTGTATGTGTGTGTTTGATAGTATGTGTCCAATGCAGAAGATATGAGTGAGTATGCGTTGGTGAAAAAGACAGTTAACCCACTAATTGTATAAGTCTCTCAGATTCTTCGTAGGTGAGACCCCTCAGCCAGTTACTGACAGCGTTCCTGCATTGCTGCCTGGTAAGTAAGCAAATGTTTAGAAGAGCATTAAGTTTATTGTAAACCCGTGAACCCAGTATCCAATAATGCCGCTGAGCGAGAGCAGTTCTATGTTTCTCCATATGCTGGTAGGAGTCCATGTGAGGCTGTCAAACTAAGGTAATCATCGGCATGAAAATCATTCCTGTTAGGGCTTATGTTGATATTGATATCACCCAGTATAAAAACCGTATTAAATGAGCTTAAAGAAGTTAAAACATTATTTAAGCTACTCAAAAAGTTCGCAATTTGTTTATACGAAGGCGAACTATACACGGCAACAATAGCAATACTCTGTTGTTTGAGAACAGACTGTTTCCATAAAAAAAGATAGGTTCAGTAGATGAACATGAGTCCAACTTAGAGGATACATACACAGCCACGCCGTCATTTTGATTTGAAAATTTTGATATATATGAGACATAGCCATCAACTACGGGTAATTCCATTACTTTACTTAATAAATGAAGTAGCCAACTCAGTTTAACCATTGGTTTATACTTCCTGATGTGAAAGTTTTGCGTTGTGCATCACTTTTAGTTACAAAATAAAAATGCAAGACGCTTTGAATTATATCTTTGAAGAGGATAATGTGTTAAATGATTTTGAAGGTATAGAAAGAATTTTGCGTACTCTCCGCATATTCAAGACACGGCGCAATTATGAAATTCTAAAATTAAATGAGCACATTTATTATATACTGTACGAAAAGATTTCGTTTTATTTAATTATGAATCGCAATATTAAAAAAGAAATTGTAACAAAATCGTAGTCTGAAAGTACCTTGCACAAAGCACCAGATGGCGCCATACGCCATACATCCCGCAAAACGACTCGAGTGATATGTCTATATCCTATTTAAAAATGTACTCTGTGGGTTTGACAATGAAAATTGATTGACTTTGGCATTCTACATATTGTTAAACCATTCGATCATTCGGTCGTTTGCGACTCACTCATTTAAAAATGCTTGGTTATTTAACCGTTGGTTCGAAATAAATGGTGAGCACGAAAAAAACGCAGTTTGTTTAAACAACTATTTAATTCTAACAGAACGGTTACGTAATCAATGATAACGTTGTAGTTGGTGAACTCGGGCCTTACACCCGAATACTGAAACGCCACTCAAAACTTAAGCGTTACTTAAAACTAGTTTCAACCAATCAAAAGGCTTTAAACGAGTCATAAGTAACGCTTAAGTTTTGAGTGGCGTTTCAGTATTCGGGTGTTAGTCTCTTACTATTGTGGCACTGTGTTACTATCTGTTACTATCGTGGTCTATGGGTTTTACTGCCAAATATAAAAATTGTGAACGAATTTTAGAATCAAATTATATTTAGGGTTTATACCTAACTATATGATAACTGAATACATACAAAATTTTCTGTACTTAGCTAATTTTATTTTATCTTCGATTTGACGTGTTAACAAAAACAATAGAGCTACTTTCTTTGAAACGCGGTATCTTGCACTAAATTCCTGCTTAACCCATAATTTTATGTTAGTTTTAAATACTTTTTTCTTTCTTTCTACACTATTTGTTTCATCATCGAATAAACTATCGTCAAACAAAGGCGAATACAACAAAAGAGCGTCCATAATGTCCAGATGTTTGAGAATAAAATAACGTTAACCAGTGGGTATGGCACCGGTTACTGTAATCGTTATTATTTAACGGCCGTTAAGGCCTAAATATTGTGAAACAACTCATTTTTTCGTTTGACGATAGTTAGCGCCATTTTTGACGTACTTATACGCGTGCGTCAAGTGGACGTGAAACAACCCGCTCTTATACATTTGTTACTGCAATGTTCGTACCTGAAGTTACATTAATCCTGACCCATGTCAATTCAGTCAATCTGTTAATCCATAATTTAAACAATCTGAATTATGTTAGCTTATGTTGTTCACATACAAAGGTAAATATTTATTTTATCTATTAATCAATGGCCATTTTAAACATTAATTTAAATACTGTAGCAAATAACATTGATAACATTAATATTGTGACATCGTTTGTTACCGAACCGGGTCAATGTTCTAAACATTAAGAAATGGCGATACCCCGAACATCTTACTACGAACATCTTACACATGAATATACGTAGTCTTAATTGTAACTACGATAGGCTCAATGTTTTACTAATGAACTTGGACTTAAGCTGCGATATAATTGTGCTATCGGAGTGCTGGCCTCCCGCTCCGCCCAGAGCGGGAGAAGTTATTTGATAATTTCCCACCATCAAAAAAATAAAAAAAAAGCCTATAAGACTAATAAGCAATTTTAATCTAACTTAATTCCCTTTCCTCCGGACCGCCGCAAGGTGTTAACGTGCCTCAGCATATTTCGATGTTTAATTAAAATCATTTAGTAAATTAATTGAAGTATAAAAAATTGGAGTGCATCATCACCGAGGAGTTCTCTACAACTTACAATACCGCGAGCGCGAGTCAGCGACAATTACTCCAGCGATCGTGCGCCCCTGGTACCTGAGCTGTCTCATAGTTTGGAAGACTCCACCCCCAAGTACACGTAAGAGGCCAATTAACTACTCATTACCGCGCGGGCACACTTCATACAGTAGTGGCCACGCCCCCTCATTAAACGATTGGAGAACTAGGCTAATTAGTACCTGTGTTGCTAACTAATTAGGGGCCCCCCTGAGCTGCTCGCTCTGCTAAGCCTTGTGAAAACCATAAAACTTGACATTTTGCTTATTCATCACAATAAACCAGTTTTATATACATATTGACATTGTTGAAAATTATATTCAAACTGCACACGATTACTTTGTAAAGTATTATATTATTTTAATTATTGTGAATGTGAGGACTATGTGGATATTTTATTTTTATTTTTTCTCTTTCATTTATTTTTTCTTTCTCATTTAGTTTTAATGATGGTCTGGCAGTTTGAGTAGTTGATGCGGCCTAGACAAATATCCTTTCTTTGGTATTGTTCGTCGAGTTGAGCTCCTTCAGTTTTGAGTTGAGCTCCACGATTACTGACAAATGCTTGCACTGACTGGACAGGTCCACTCAAATCTGTATGGTTCTTTCCTCAAAAGACCATTTCAGACACTGATCCACATGGTCCTCATATGACTTGACCAAGATTATGTCTGGACTTTAAAAGAGACTACGACCTCTGAGTTTGTTTCGGCCTTTCTTCTCAGAGTAGTCAGATAGGAAACACCGACCTCATCTAGCTTATTTTTAATATTTTTTTATATGACGTGTAAAAGTGATTCCGATATCCTATTTACAGAATAAACAATTTCATTTGATTACATTTCATTTCATTTCATTTCATTTCCCGCCTTTCGACCGGTGATCCAACCCGCGCTGCTACCAGTCTACGTACTAGTGTTAGATATGTCGAAACAGTGTGAGGAGATGAGATTAAAACTGGACCAATTAGAAGCTGAACGGAAGAATAACCTCGCCTACATTCAAAACCTCCAGGATAGGGTAGAAACCATGGAGAGAAATCAAAGGGCATCCAGTGTCGAATAGAATAGAATAGAATATACTTTATTTGCTTTGAATGCAGGTACATACAAATAGGATCGTAAATAACATAATAAAGAACCGTGTACATTCTGCCTTGTTGGCATGCAAACACAATAATTATTATACAAGTTATCAAAATAGGTTATTAAGATGTATCATTTAGGAAATCCTGAACAGAATAATAACATTTATCTACAAGTAATTCAGTAAAACATTTTTTAAATTTCATCAAGGGCAAGGTTTTCATATGATCGGGAATTTTATTAAAGACAACAGGAGCCATACAAATTACATTTTTTTTTAATAAACTCGTTTTAAATGTGCCTGTGTGAAGTAAATTCTGATATTGTGATCTTAATGATGTACTCCGTTTTCTGGTTTCTGTTAATGTGGCAAATAAATTACGGTTTGTTTTAACAAATATTGCTAACTCGAGGATATAGAGGCATGGGAAAGTTAATAGTTTCTGAGACTTAAATATAGGCACACAACTGTCAGTAACTTTGAGGCCAAATATAGCTCTCAAACAGCGCTTTTGAGCTTTAAAAATGCTTTCTCGTTCACTACAATAACCCCAAAATATAACACCAAATCTTAAAATAGAAATTACAAGACCATGGTAGGCCACTAGTATTGTTGACCGATTTACTTTTTTGGATAGGTTGTATAACATAAACGCGGCTGTGCTCAGACGTTTACAGATATCTTCTGCTTGCGGCTTCCATGTTAACTGGCTATCAATTAAGATTCCTAGAAATTTTGTGCTATTCACTTTATCGATAGTTTGGCCATTGTAGTTGATATCCATGTCACCTGTAGATATACGTTGGTGAAAATGCATAGTTTTAGTTTTTTGAAGATTAATAACTAGGTTATTATTGTCAAGCCATTTTATTAAACTGCTGATCGAGTTATTGATGTCATTTACGTATGAGTCTTTATTGGTACATGAAACAATTGAAGTACTGTCGTCTGCAAATAAAATCATTGGATTAGATATATGGCGTGGCAGGTCATTAATATAAAGTAGGAATAGTAAAGGTCCGAGGACACTTCCCTGTGGAACTCCATATTTTATTTCTTTAAATGACGATAAAGTTTTTTGTTCCTTCCTAGATTTTAAACATAAGCGTGATATCTCTGTACATTGTCTACGGCCTTTGAGATAAGTTTTTATTAAGTTAAGAGCATTGCCACGAATACCGTACGCATCAAGTTTGGTTAAGAGAATATCGTGGTCCACGCAGTCAAAGGCTTTCGACATATCGGCATATATTGCACATACCGGTATTTTGGAATCTACTTTAGGCATTATTTCATGGAGAAAATCAAAGATGGCCATGTTAATATTTTTATTTTTCCTGAAGCCCATTTGTTCGTCACATAGTATGTGGTATTTAGTTCTATGATCTTGGAGAATATAGAGATAAGAGCAATTGGCCTATAATTTACCATTTCTTCTTTATCGTTTTTTTATATACTGGTATGACTATTACGCTCTTGAGACTTTCTGGAAATACGCCAGACTGTATGCTTACATTAATAATATGAGCAAGGGGTTCAGCTATACAATGTGCAACAAATTTGATAACTGTTGTTGAAATGCCATCGAGGCCAGAGCTCTTTTTATTTTTCAGGTTTTTAATTATACGCATTACATCTTGAGGTATAACAGGGGCCATAAATATTGTATGCGGGTTTATATTTATGTTAATGGTATCGCATAACGTATGTTTAGGTATGCCAGAGGTTTGTTCAATGAAAAAGTTATTAAAAGATTCAGCTATTAAATTAGGGTTTGATATTATTTCATCTCATTTTTTTATTTGAGAAATGGGTTCTCTTACAATTTTGTTGTTATTAATAATTTGCCAGGCCGTTTTGGATTTGTTTTTTGAGTTATTTATTAAGTGGTTATTCTGCGCTTTTTGTGTAAGTTTAATAATTTTCTTAAACCTCCTTGAGTAAATCTTAAATTTATTTTTGTTTTCAGACGTTGGTTTTAGTCTCTGCTGCCATAATAGTTGCCGTTGTTTTTTGCTACATATTCGTATCCCGCGAGAGACCCATTTTATTTTTTTCTCTGATTTTACAGTAACTAATTTGCTCCGGAAACAGAGATCGTGTAACAGTAGGAAAATGTCAAGAAACTTATCACAGGCTTTGTTAGCATCCTCTGTATTATATACATTAGAAAATGATAGACTTTCGAGGTGCGATCGAAATTTAATAAGGTTTTCTTGAGTTATATCTCGTATTAATGTTCTCCATGTTTTTATTTGATTCGTTTTATTAACTTTTATCTTAATTATTTGAGCAGTGTGGTCAGATAATCCAAAGTCAGTGACTTCATGTTGACACTTCTGCTTAAGATTATGTGCAAAATTGTCTAAACAGGTATTACTGATAAATCTAGTTGGCTGATTAATTTCTAGTTTAAGGTTGAAGCTCCTGAGAAAGCATTCAAATTCAGAGGTGATTCTATTCCTGTTTAAAACATCTATATTAAAGTCTCCACATAAAATTACTTTTTGATACTACTACTTAGATTACATAATTTAGGGGGCCTATATACACATATAGTAATAAGAAATATACCTGCTAAAACCTCGGAAAGCAAAAGTGACCTGGCAAATACGGTCAGCAGTGTTGGTAAGATGTTGAATATGTCGATACAGTTAACAGATATACGAGATGTCTATAGAGTTCAAACAAAAACTTCAAACAAATCGATAATTGTTGATTTTATCTCTGCCCTAACGAAAGAAAACTTTCTCCAGTCATTGAAAAAATTCAAACCAAAACAGAAGCAATAAACTTAATACTCAGCACCTTAAAGTGGATGGACCACCAAATTCTATTTACGTATCGGAAAACCTGACATTCAAGGCAAGGAAACTATTCTTCATGACACGCGACTTTGCTGCAGAGAACAACTACAACTTCTGTTGGACATCTCGAGGTCGAATTTACTTGAGAAAGAAACAAAGTGAGCTTTATTCCCGTATTGATGCAGAAGAAGATTTAGTGAAGCTGAAATCAAAATAATGACTAGTTAAATTCAAAACCTCTTTTTATTTTTATTACATATTATTATAAGCTGCATGAAGTACGGTTTTTATGCCATAGTTTACGATAAGAAACTAATTAGTGTAAGATTGAACTTATTATTATTCAAAAGCATGTATTATATGTTAAACACTTCTATTTTTTTAATAATTAAACACTGTTTTGTCTTTGTATAAAATAACTTTATTATATACACCGAATCGTGACTACAATGTCAACCGACTTGCTTCATAGCTCGATGATCACTGGCTGTGCACAACCTTTTACAGTTTTAAGATGACTTTTGCCCCACCCAGAAATAACGAGAATGTCCCCGTCATTTCTAAGTGTTGCCAAAGTAAAATTAATACATTCAGCCTACCATAATGAAAATACATTTAAAAGTTTGTTAGAATAACAATCATTTGATTTTGCCAGTGTTGCCATAGAGGATATTATACTTCGGTATTAAAATAATACATTTAAATAATTTAATCCAAACTTCCGTAATAATCGATAAGTTTTAGTAAAATTCAGAACTTATTTTCAATGAATGAGCCAAATGTATTTAGAAAATGCGCAATAATCATTTGAAATTAAAACATGAATTTGAAACAAGCTAACAATTCGTCCATCCTGATAAGATTTGCGTCCCCGCGAACGACACAATTTTGCAAAAAGTTATTATAAGAATAACACAAACATTTAATATACATCCTATTTCAAAGATAATATTTAGTTTTCTAGATTTACGTAATATGCTATTTCAGCTATTGTGCACTTTACACTCCAAAAGTAATGTTCACTCATAGCGGCTTATAACGTTATGTGCACATTGCACTTCTAAAGAGTTCTCTCTACATTTCCGCTCATAACAGTGTTTAGATTAACAACTACGTATACATAGCACTTCAAGTAGTTCTGTCTCTACACTCACGCACATAGCAGTGTAAAGATTAACATGACTACGTGCACATAGCACTTCTGTATCTACACTCACGCACATAGCAGTGTAAAGATTAACATGTATACGTGCACATAGCACTTCTGTATCTACACTCACGCACATAGCAGTGTATAGATTAATATAACTACGTGCACATAGCACTTCATGTAGTTCTGTCTCTACACTCACGCACATAGCAGTGTAAAGATTAACATGACTACGTGCACATAGCACTTTTGTCTCTACACACACGCACATAGCAGTGTATAGATTAATATAACTACGTGCACATAGCACTTCATGTAGTTCTGTTTCTACACTCACGTACATATTAGTGTAGGTGTACAATGTGCATACGTCACACTTTTAATTCAGGAAAAGAAACTCAAACATTCTAAACAAAAATATATCTTATAAACTCAAATCATTTCTCATAGGTACATTGTTTCATTAAGAAGAAGAAACTTCATTATTATACTAATTACTAAACACAATAAATAATCACACTTAAATATACTCACGCACATAGCAGAGTAAATGTACAATTTGCGTACTTCGCACTTTTAATTTAGGAATAGAATATAAACTCAATCATTGTTCTTAACAAAATATAACCAATAAACTCAAATAATTTCTCATACATTGTTTGATTACATTTTAACTTAAAAGTAAGTTCGATCCTTCATTAAACTATTTACTACACACAATACATATTTATAGTACTAAATATCAACATATGTAGATGGTATTTGATTAATCATCTGTACTCTCACTAGTAGATGATTCACTATCATTATTCTTAAAACAAAGCCAAGGATGTATTTTATCGATAGCGAATATACCCTTATACTTTGACGCCCCTTTTTTTTTTGTAATAGGAGTATCTTCTACCTCGTACCTATCGTGATCTAAAATTTTTGTTACTTTGTATGGTCCTGAACATTTCGATAATAATTTTTTACTTTTACCTATAGTATGTGCTGCTCTTTCCACTCTAACTAAGTCCCCAACTTTGAACTCTAATGGCTTTTTTCTTTTTTTATCGTATCTAATTTTCTGTTTTTCTTTTTCGTATGTTCATCTACTTCATCCCTAATCTTACGTAATCTTTCATAACCGGTGCTAATTTCATTTTCCTTAGGTGTGTTTACAACTATATCATCAGTTATTTCTGAAACTAAACTACCTTCATTGACCCCAGTAAGCCTTAACCCAAACAAAATCTCAGCGGGGGCTTTACCCGTGCCTTTGTTTACAGTATTGTTTAAACCCCATTGTACCTGTAATAGTCGGTCATCCCAAAGTCTTTCGTCTTTACCATGATTTTGCGAAGCTAAAGAGTCTAAAATGGTTCTATTATATCGCTCCACCTGGCCATTCGCTCTAGGTGAAGCAACTGCATTCTTTATGTGATGAACTCCTACTTCAGTAAGAAAACTTTTAAATTTCGAACTAGTAAATGACGTGCCTCTATCACTAATTAGTCGTTTTGGCAAACCAAACGTCCCAAAATAGTCCCTAAGAGCCGTGATGGTGGAAGTGGATTTTGTATTTTTAACCGCCTTCAAAACAATAAATTTTGTGAACGATTCTACAATTACCAAAATGTAACAATTTTTCCTTTTTGACTTTACAAATGGGCCAACATGATCAATATGAATGGTGTGAAAGGGCTCAATTTCCTTAGGTATAGGATGCAAGAAACCCTGCTTTTTTCCCGCTGGCAATTTATTATGAGCACACTCTAAACAGGCATTCACATACTTTTTAATAAACTTACGCATACGAGGAAACCAATAATGTTGTTTTATTTTATCCAATGTCTTATCAAACGCAAAGTGGCCTATTTCATCGTGGTTTTTCTGGAGTATTTGCCACCTACAGCCCTTCGGCACCACCCATCTTAATCCGTCCTCAGTTACTTTATATACTCTCTCGCGCTTAAGGACAAAATTCTTACGTATTTCTACCAAGTCATCAAATTCTTTATCAGAAAGGATTTTCTTAATGCGTTGTATTTTAGGATCCTCTAACTGTACTGTCGTTAACCAATCATCGGTTATCGTCATAATGTCGAAAGTGTCAATAGCCTGAATTATTCCTGCATGTTCTGTCGTTGGATTCCTACTCAATGCGTCAACGTGAATCATGCCTTTGCCTGATTTATATACTACGTTACAGTCATACTCCTGAATCAAACTCCACCATCGCGCAACTCTTGGTATCATGTCTCGTTTTAAAAACGTTGCCCTAAGCGAGTTACAGTCTGTTACAATAGTGAAGCTTAGCCCAAGTACGTACGTTCTGAACTTCACTAGTGCTGCAATGACTGCAAGAGTCTCTAACTCATACGATGAAAAATGGGACTCCTCAGGGGAAGTCTGTCTACTATAATAAGCTACCGGTTTGAAAACTCCATCGAATTGTTTTTGTAGTAAAACGCTTCCTATACCGTGTTTGCTTGCATCTGTGTGTATTTGTGTTTCAAGTTTGGGGCTATATAACGCTAGTACAGGTCTTGAAACAAGTGCACTTTTCAATTTATCAAAAGCCTCTTCTTGAGCTTGAGACCAAACCCAAACAATGTTTTTCTTTAGCAATTTCGTAAGGGGACGAGCTATCTCACCGAAACCTCTGATAAAACGTCGGAAAAAACTAGCTAGGCCAATAAACTGTCGGACATTGTGTACGTCTTTAGGCTTAGGGAAGTTTTTGACACAATTAATTTTCTTATTACCCGGTCTTACACCTCCGATGGAAATTTCAAAACCAAGGTAGTCAACCTGATTTTGAAAGAAGTAACATTTTTGTGGTTTTAACGTTAATCCTGCTTCCCTAAATCTTTGAAGTACGATTTCTAATCTTTTTATACCTTCTTCAAATGAACTACTGGGTACTAAGACATCATCCATGTAAGCTAATGCAATATTATAGCGTAAATTGCCTAAGACCAAATTGATAGTTCGCTGGAATACAGCCGGTGCGTTAGCCAGCCCGAAGGGCATTCTATTAAATTCAAATTGTCCGTCGGATGTTACAAACGAGCTTTTACTCCTACTCTCTTCAGTCAATGAAATCTGATAATAACCAGAAGCCAAGTCTAAAGCACAAAAATACTTATTCCCTGCCAAACGATCAATCTGGTCCTCAATACGAGGCAACGGGTAATGTTGCTTAATCGTTTTCCTATTCAGGGCGCGATAGTCCACGCAGACCCGTTTATCACCGGTTTTCTTTTTCACTAACAAAACAGGACTCGCGTATGGAGATTGAGACTCTCTTATGATGTCATATTTTAAGAGTTCTTCAACCATAATTCTAACTTCTTCCCGTTCTGAATGACTCAACTTGTATGGTCGATAAACGACTGGCTCTGTATCTCCTAGCACAATATCCATTTCTGCAACCGTGGTCTGACCTAGTTCAGACAAATCTTTGGAAAAACAATCGCGGTATTGGTTCAAAGTATTGAATAATTGAAGCTTCTGATTGCTGTTTAAATTTTCATCAATATTGAGATCATCCAATGTAAATGGAGGTTTACCACCGTGATCTTGAACTTTTTGTATCCTATTAATGCTTTTAATGTTATTATTCATTTGAATAGCACGAGCCAAGATTTGGCCCTCTTTAAATTGGATTAATCTATTGTCATAGTTTAGAACAGTTAGATGGCCACTACCGTTTTTTATATTATATGTTCCAATTTCAATACGGTAGTTTAAACAATAACCATTTTCAACGAAAACTGTTCCACTAAAATTTGGATCCGTTAACACCTTTACAGAAATACAACCTTCAGCCCTAACAGTTTTAACAGATTTTAAAGTCAGTCGTGTATCAATTTTTTTATCAGTAATCATCAATTCTTTATCAGACTTAAATACCCATATGTGGGGTTGCTCCGTAGCAGTCTGTCCAATAAGTAGATCATAGTTTAAATAACTATCAGGGACGACGACTGCCTCAACATACATTTTAGCATTGTCAATCATTAATGAGATCTTAGTTTTACCTAAAGCACTCACATATGTATTTCCAAAACCTTTTAGTGATGGCAAATTAATCACTTGCCATTTTTCACGTGGTATAATTAATTCCATGACGGATTCTTTTATCAAAGTACACTGACTACCAAAATCTACGTATCCTGTCAAATGTACATTATTAACTTTAACATCCTTAATAAATTTTTTATCCACTCCTAAGTCAATACTATTATCTAGTCATAATGTCTTAACTTCGGCTCTATCTACCCAAATGCTCCTATTGCATTTAGGATCGTCATGACCAATGCGTTTACACTTTTGGCACTTAACTATAGGTTTTTTACATCCCCATACGTAATGGCCCGTTTCATGACAGTTATAACATGTCAAGACTCTAGTCAAATTATGTTTTACAGGTTTACGTGTTTCGTTTACAGAACGTACTGTTTTCTTATTAAACCTATCTAATCGCTCATATTTGACACCCCTCAGATAGCCCAGTAGTTTATCACCATCCCTAAAACCTACTACCTCTGCTCCGAATCGAACCGATCTATCATCTATTCCGTAAACAATGCAGTCAACAGCATTCTTACCTACTATATTACACCGATTTAAGGCTATTAACTTTTCATAATAGTACCCTTCTAAATCATCCCCAAACTTTGCCCTTATAGCTAACATTTCCGTAAGTAAGTTGCCATAATTTTCATGTGACGGAAAAGCAGATTTAAGTTTTTCGACCCATTCATCCCATGAAAGCAATACTGACGACTGTCCTTCGTACCACTTTTTTGCAGTACCGACTAACTTTGGAAGAGCATAGTGGGCGGTCTGTTGACTATCCCAGCCATAGATCTCAGAGCATTCTTTGACTTTATTCAACCAAGTAATAATTGTTTGGTTTTTCGATTTAGGATCGAATTCTGGAACTACATTATTATTAACAAATCTTTCTTTACTCTGTGGATTTACGGCTATGATGGATTGTAAGGACTCTTTGATACATTTTAGTAATTCATTATTAACATCGATAGATAGAGGCTGCGGCGTAACAGATGTAAATCTTTCATTTATACCGGAGCGGACTGGACTTCGTGATCTATTAACACTTCTTCTACGAGGAGTTTGCAATCTGTGACGCCTCTGCCTACTACGACTACGATCTATAAATCTATTTGTTGATTCATATGTGTGCATGTCCGTTGATGGCGTACGCAATGTGCGGCGCTGCAAAGGAGGTATTACGACTGACCTGCTTCGACTTCCTGCCTGCGCCTCAACCCTTTGAGGAGATCTTCTGGATCTGCGCCACTCGAAGCTATGATTAACGGTGCGGGGCGATGCTGGTGAGCGATGATTTTGCCTGGGCACTGCTGACGAGCGTCGACTTTGCATCAACTCTCTATCGCGTGTCCAAGACCCGCTGCGTCTCACGGGCCCTCCCAGCACAATGCTGTGATGACTCCCGTTCGACTTCTCTGACCGGTCACTGGACATCTTCACTCAATTGTCCAATTTAAACTGTCCAATGATCTGAAAATATTTAAACAACGAGTACCTATTTCATTGAATAAAAACACGTTATAAAAGTAAAAGTAGGTAAATGTGATGTTGAAATTATTATTATCAAATGAATTATGTCTCAGGGCAGAAAAATAATTATCTATCATTCACACATCAAGTGGAATAAAGTTGATTTCAAACTATACTTTGACGAGGCCATCACACAAACAAAACCAGGGTTCGCTGACAACTATTAGTGCATACACATCACGATATATTATGTACAGCCTGTTATCAACTGATATCTAAATTTTGCAGATTCAAAGTTTACCCCAGCAATAAAAACTACTATTTGGATTACCTTTCCCAAAGTGGCAATCTAATCATAAGTTTCGGAGATTAACGTGCAAGTACTTTTTTATGGAAATTTAAACTTTATATCAATAACAGAGTTTATTAGTAGGGTACGTTACTTTATGGTATTCTCCTATAGTTGATTTAGTAAGACATTATTATTCATCAAAGATTACATGGGTTTCTTTTTTTTTTTTTTTTTGCACGATTTTATCGAATAGACAACAATTTTATCTTGATATTTATTATAAATAAGTATCGGATTTTTACGAACCCTGCACAAAGCACTACCTATACAAAAATAATTATTAATTGCTATTTGACATTAAATATCACGCTAACCAGTATCCTTGCCATATGATAACGTATCAATGATGAATAAATCTACCTGCAGTATTGTAATACCAATAAGGATAGATTTCTACTATGGTACCATACTTTCAATAAAAATTACACAAACAGAAATCATTTTGAATAATCAATTAATTATTAACATACCTTACTGTGGACGTATGATCACACCAGGGTGTGGTAGCTACACCAGAATTCCCTGGTGTTATCCCTGCTTCTGAATTGTTAAACACTTCTATTTTTTTAATAATTAAACACTGTTTTGTCTTTGTATAAAATAACTTTATTATATACACCGAATCGTGACTACAATTTCAACCGACTTGCTTCATAGCTCGATGATCACTGGCTGTGCACAACCTTTTACAGTTTTAAGATGACTTTTGCCCCACCCAGAAATAACGAGAATGTCCCCGTCATTTCTAAGTGTTGCCAAAGTAAAATTAATACATTCAGCCTACCATAATGAAAATAAATTTAAAAGTTTGTTAGAATAACAATCATTTGATTTTGCCAGTGTTGCCATAGAGGATATTATACTTCGGTATTAAAATAATACATTTAAATAATTTAATCCAAACTTCCGTAATAATCGATAAGTTTTAGTAAAATTCAGAACTTATTTTCAATGAATGAGCCAAATGTATTTAGAAAATGCGCAATAATCATTTGAAATTAAAACATGAATTTGAAACAAGCTAACATATATTAGTCCTAAAAAAACACAAACAATCACTGTACACACCCAGAAACATACCCAAAACGCCCACATAAAAAAAACCGGCCACCAGATATATGTATAAACACAATTTGTATACAGTAAGGGCGGGTTGTTTCACGTGCACTTAATTCAAATGCAAATATTTTATTTGTAGAACATAGGTAAACAAAAATACAGATGTCAATATTAATAAATGAGCGCTATGTCTTGCCGTCAACGGCGTACAAATATTTCTAATTATAATTTCTAATGAATAATTGGTAAAAAACATAATAAAAACAGTCAAATTAATAATGAACTCAACTATAACAATAATTAATTAATTAATTAAAATAACAATAAATTTAAGCAGATAATAGTACATTAAATTTAAATTGATTAAATAAAACAATTAAGTTATTGACAAATAAAATGGAAATAAATAAAATGTCATTAAATTACAATTTGTCTTCTAGGTACTCATTGACTGTGTAGTAAGCTTTTTGGCCTAATAAATTAAGAAGAGCCTTTTTGAAATGGTGTATGCTGTCAAGATCTTTTATACAATTGGGTAACTTATTATATAACTTGGGTGCCATTCCTAAAAAGCTTTTTGAGTAAAGCGCAGTCTTGTGTGGAATAGCACATATTTCTCTATTGCGACGTTTCGATCTAAGAGTTTGAAATAAATGCACGTTTGATTTTGCGAATACTGCTGTCTCGTAGATGTACATACAGGGCAAAGTAAGGAGTTTATATTGTCTGAATAATGGCCTACAACTATCAGTCATTTTCAGTTTAAACACATCACGCACACACTTCTTTTGAGCTTTGAACGCAGTGTTTTTTTCAGTGGAATTTCCCCAATACATTATTCCAAAACGTATCGTAGATGAGACGTACGCAAAGCGTACGTCTCATCTACATATGCTATCATATACATATGCTATCAAAACTACAGATTCATTTGAAATTTTCGCAAGATTGTAAAGCGCATACGAATACTGGTTTAGTTTTTTACACACAGTTTCTACATGATATTTCCAATTAAGATGACTATGCAAGTAAAGTCCTAGAAATCTGGCACTAGCGGTTTCCGGTATTTTTTGGTCTGCGTATTTTATAATTACATTTTGTTTTTTTTTTCCTTTGTTCGAACGTCATAATCTGTGTTTTTTCTAAATTTATTTTAAGTTTATTCTTATTTAACCAGTTTATAATGCAATGGATGGCATTATTTATATCATTTTCAAATGATTCTAAATTTTTGCACGGTATAATGATTGTGCTGTCATCAGCAAACAGGACGGTTTGATAATCGGTACACTTCGGCAAATCATTTATAAAAATGAGAAACAGCAAGGGCCCAAGGACACTCCCTTGGGGTACACCGCAAGTTGTATACCTAATGGATGACTTGTGAGCAACTTCTCTCTTAGAGTTGGGACAAATTCTAGTTAAAACCGTTATTTGTTTTCTTCCAGTTAAATACGTTTTGATTAGGCTCAATATATTTCCTCGGACACCATAACGTTCTAATTTACCCAGTAATATTGTGTGATCCACGTGATCAAATGCCTTAGACATGTCCATGAGTACTGCGGCAATAGGATTTCTTTTGTCAGCATTATTAATAATTTTAGCAACTAAATCATAGACTGCGTTGTTTATATTTCTATTTTTACGAAAACCGTATTGTTCTTTAGCGAGTATTTTATTTGTTTCAAAGAACGAGTTAAGGGATTTATAAATCACTTTCTCAAAGACCTTTGATAATACCGGTAATAAGGCTATTGGACGGTAATTTGAAATGGTTGCTTTGTCACCTTTCTTATAAAGTGGTTTAATTACGGTCGTTTTTAATAAGTTTGGAAAGTGAGTAAAATATTTGAATTTGAATTAAGTGCACGTGAAACAACCCGCCCTTACTGTATACAAATTGTGTTTATACATATATCTGGTGGCCGGTTTTTTTATGTGGGCGTTTTGGGTATGTGTCTGGGTGTGTACAGTGATTGTTTGTGTTTTTTTAGGACTAATATAATACATGCTTTTGAATAATAATAAGTTCAATCTTACACTAATTAGTTTCTTATCGTAAACTATGGCATAAAAACCGTACTTCATGCAGCTTATAATAATATGTAATAAAAATAAAAAGAGGTTTTGAATTTAACTAGTCATTGTTTTGATTTCAGCTTCACTAAATCGTCTTCTGCATCAATACGGGAATAAAGCTCACTTTGTTTCTTTCTCAAGTAAATTCGACCTCGAGATGTCCAACAGAAGTTGTAGTTGTTCTCTGCAGCAAAGTCGCGTGTCATGAAGAATAGTTTCCTTGCCTTGAATGTCAGGTTTTCCGATACGTAAATAGAATTTGGTGGTCCATCCACTTTAAGGTGCTGAGTATTAAGTTTATTGCTTCTGTTTTGGTTTGAATTTTTTCAATGACTGGAGAAAGTTTTCTTTCGTTAGGGCAGAGATAAAATCAACAATTATCGATTTGTTTGAAGTTTTTGTTTGAACTCTATAGATATCTCGTATATCTGTTAACTGTATCGACATATTCAACATCTTACCAACACTGCTGACCGTATTTGCCAGGTCACTTTTGCTTTCCGAGGTTTTAGCAGGTATATTTCTTATTTCGACACTGGATGCCCTTTGATTTCTCTCCATGGTTTCTACCCTATCCTGGAGGTTTTGAATGTAGGCGAGGTTATTCTTCCGTTCAGCTTCTAATTGGTCCAGTTTTAATCTCATCTCCTCACACTGTTTCGACATATCTAACACTAGTACGTAGACTGGTAGCAGCGCGGGTTGGATCACCGGTCGAAAGGCGGGTCCCTAATTAGTTAGCAACACAGGTACTAATTAGCCTAGTTCTCCAATCGTTTAATGAGGGGGCGTGGCCACTACTGTAGGAAGTGTGCCCGCGCGGTAATGAGTAGTTAATTGGCCTCTTACGTGTACTTGGGAGTGGAGTCTTCCAAACTATGAGACAGCTCAGGTACCAGGGGCGCACGATCGCTGGAGTAATTGTCGCTGACTCGCGCTCGCGGTATTGTAAGTTGTAGAGAACTCCTCGGTGATGATGCACTCCAATTTTTTATACTTCAATTAATTTACTAAATGATTTTAATTTTAATTAAACATCGAAATATGCTGAGGCACGTTAACACCTTGCGGCGGTCCGGAGGAAAGGGAATTAAGTTAGATTAAAATTGCTTATTAGTCTTATAGGCTTTTTTTTTATTTTTTTGATGGTGGGAAATTATCAAATAACTTCTCCCGCTCTGGGCGGAGCGGGAGGGCGTGTCAGACTTTTACTGACTAAAACCCACCCGTGTTCATTCCGTTGCCTGTGTGCCGGGGCCGCGATATGCCTTTCGGACAAACTCGCAACCCCGGCAGGCATTGGCCCTTCCGGATCCCGTCAGTTGGTGCTGACATCTCTTTGAGGTGCGCGAGGAGCACAACGCGCCGTCGACCCGGGCCTGGTCCCTATCGGACGGCGAGCTACCCATTGCTCACCGTCCGCAAGCCCGTGCCTACGGTGGCCGGAAGTCGGCTCGCGACTCCCGACGCCCGGGGCGTCTCCTGCGGCGACTGAGGGCGCGAATCTTGCCTGTCCCTCGCGCGCTCCGCCTCCTGCTTCGCGAGCATTACTGCTTCGCAGAAGGAAGTGACGGCCTCCCATGCACTCTCGCTCCGGACCATGGCCTGAACCAGGGCCGGACGCGAGAGATCGCCGCCGCCGATCGCCTCCGTGAGGACACGGCGGTGCCCCGCCCAACCCGGGCAGACCTCCACCGTATGCTCCACCGTGTCCTCCGGGCGATCCACACAGTGGTGACACCCGGGCGTTTACTCCCGCTTTATCCTGAACAGGAACCTCCCAAAACAACCATGTCCGGTGAGGACCTGCGTCAGGCGGAAGGTGAGGACGCTGTGGCGCCTCAAAGAGGGGACTTATCGCCACAATTGTGGCGTGCCCAAGTCTTATAGGCTAGATTGTAATTAATTATTAAGAACCTGGTTCTTTTTAATAAAGAATAAAAAATCACTTAATCGACCACTTCGCTTGAATTGGCCTTTAAAAGAGGTGAGGCGGAAATTCGTATTTAAAACATCATTCGATTTATTCATGTAATTTTGCTTATTTTTGTTATTCTTGATGCTAATGAGATTAAAAAATGCCTCTAGTTAAGTAAAAATACGTCAAAATGATAAAGTTATTACAAGTAATAATTGTCAAAATTAAGAATGCGGAAACTAAGGGCATGAGGAAACAATTTTTCTTATGATGTCACAATTTGGATCACCAATTTTAAAGCTTAAAAGGATTTTTAGCCTATCCACCTTCGAAGGCCGATTACAGCGAATAATAGATCGTTAAGTGCTAACTTTGTTTAATGTTTTGGGTAGCTTAGTGGCCTGCATAGTTTTTAAAGTTAGCTAGAATCTATGGAACCTCATTTTTGTATTTTAAAATGAAGTAGAAAATTTTAGTCTTAACACTAAAAACTATCGATACTTTTTTGATGTTAGGAAGTTTATTATTTTATGTACAAAAGTAACATTCAAGATCTGTCGCAAAAAAGAACTGAAAAATACCCACTACAAAAAAATGTATGAATTATTAATATATAATATACATAAGTATATAATATGATATTGAAGCTTCATCGGCAGAAAACTCAAAAAAAATTACAACTCAGAAACTAAAAAAAATCGCGGAACATAAATGGGGTAATTTCGAATACCCCTGGATATAGGAATCAAATTTTTTCTTTATGACCTCTCTTTTTGGTCCAGCCTGTATACTATAAAAGGTCTAACACTGTTTTTTACTAACACATTAGTAGGTACCTATTAGAAGTGTTAGTAGGTACCAATATTTTATAATTCACTTATTAAGTACCTTACTAATAAATAAAATATCTAACGCTTTACAATAAGTTTTACCCAATAATTGTTGTTGTTTGTTTATTTTTACGCGAATATTAGAACATCCTGTTGTTTATCTTCTTATTAATATCGTCAACTATCTACTGTATATTTCATTATATTATAGGGTAAACCATACATTTATTGCCCAGTAATTGCATTATAATAATTGTTCTGTTGATGATAAGTCAGAATCATCAGAGTTCTGACTCTCTTCTTCTTCTATATTAAAAACAGTTGTGTCATAAAAATAAATTAATGTCAGATTATCGGATAGGTGTACCTTGTGTCTTTTTGGAACACAACGCACATCAAATATTTTTGAACAAGTACTGCAGGTCAATGGGTTTTTGATCGCAATGGAACGACAAACTACACAAAAAATACTGGCTTAGGTAATTACAGTGTCACTCAAATAGTATCCTTCTAGATGCTGGTAATTCCGTTTTCTTTTCTTAATTTTTTGTAACATCTGTTTCTACTTTAAACTTCTTGAGTATAGTTTCAAATTGCTGATTTTAACTTTTAATCTTTGGGTGGTCATTATTTTCCTCAGTTTTGTCTATCATCTCAGAATCTATAACAGAATTTAAATTAGCAAAGTATTGTCCAAGGGATTTCAATGCTAATTATGCATTTCAGTTATTTTCCGGGCTATTAACTCTAATAAAATTATGGTGGGCAATGGTGCCGATTCTCTTGTCACAAATGCCTCTAAACTAGTCTTAAAATCACCATAATTTAGTTTATTCCTGTCAAACGACTATTTCCCATTATGAAATAGACTAAAGTGACACAACTTAACTATGTTTTAGTTTGACAGCACTAAGATGGAACTGAGTTATTATTTTAGTGAAAATGGCAATTTTGCTATTCTGAATTTGACATTTTTCACCAAAAATTTTGATTGTCTAACTAAATCTGACTATTTTTAAACGCGATTAAAAATGATGTAAAATAAAATTAGTTGTCATGAACTAAAATTCACACCGACTCCACCAATCGACTTCAGGTGCAAAAACAGTACTGTATTTTTTTTCTTTTATTTTGCTATATCTCGAAAAGGGTGTCCTATCGCAGAAATAATATATGATCAAACTAACTTCATAAGCGAAGTTCGATCAATATTGTATGAGTTATTGCTTCATTCGAAGATATATTATAACCAGGTACTCCAAAAGGACTACCTGGTTATAATATATCTACAAGATAACATGCACACTTTCAGAGATTTATGAAAATAGCTATAAGTAGGTATCGACTTTTTACAATTAAATCGATTCTTTTCTTTACTAACCATAACCACACCACTAGTCCAGCTGTCATTCTTTTAGAGATAATCAAAGATAATAATGAAGACAATTTATTCTGATGATGATTCTTGATTTCTTCTAGAAAACAATTCCTTCAATTTTGTTATTAGCGCCCGACTTGTAGTACCGCAACTCATAATATGAGTTGCGGTACTACAAGTCGGGCTGGTGGTTGGAGTGTTTACATATTATGTAAACACTCCAACCACTTTTTTTTTTTTTTTTGAGGGTGGTAAATTATCCCTTCCCCTCCCTTCTCCCGCTCTGGGCGGAGCGGGAGGGCGTGTCAGACTTTTACTGACTAAAACCCACCCGTGTTCCTTCCGTTGCCTGTGTGCCGGGGTCGCGATATCCCTTTCGGACAAACCCGCAACCCCGGCAGGCATTGGCCCTTCCGGACCCCGTCAGTTGGTGCTGACATCTCTTTGTGGCGCGCGTGGAACACAACGCGCCGTCGACCCGGGCCTGGTCCCTATCGGACGGCGAGCTACCCATTGCTCGCCGTCCGCAAGCCCGCGCCTACGGTGGCCGGAAGTCGGCTCTCGACTCCCGACGCCCGGGGCGTCTCCTGCGGCGACTAGGGGCGCGAGGGCGCGAATCTTGCCTCTCCCTCGCGCGCTCGGCCTCCTCCTTCGCGAGCATTACTGCTTCGCAGAAGGAGGTAACGGCCTCCCATGCACTCTCGCTCCGGACCATGGCCTGAACCAGGGCCGGACGCGAGAGATCGCCGCCGCCGATCGCCTCCGTGAGGACACGGCGGTGCTCCGCCTAAGCTGGGCAGACCTCCACCGTATGCTGCACCGTGTCTTCCGGGCGATCCACACAGTGGTGACACCCGGGCGTTTCATCCCGCCTTATGCGGAACAGGAACCTCCCGAAACAACCATGTCCGGTGAGGACCTGCGTCAGGCGGAAGGTGAGGACGCCGTGGCGCCTCTCTAGCCACTCCTCAAAGAGGGGACTTATCGCCACAATTGTGGCGTGCCCAACTCCAACCACTTGCTATATGAATATACGACGATCAAGTATACATGTTGATTTATAGTCATGTAGTCAATGTGCAAGCGTCGCCATGGAGACGAATCACGAGGCCAGGGCGCGGGGGCCGGTCGCGGCGGCGCGGCGTGTGTGCCCGGCACACGTGTGACATGCGCCCACCCATTCCTCCATGTCCTTATCGATCGATGGCCACCAAAATCTACTTCGAGCTGCACTCTTTGTTTTTACAACGCCGAAATGACCCCAATGTAGTTCTTTTAATAAAGGTATTACAACTCGGAGGCCTCGAAAAATACAACCATTTTCTACCTCTAAATCCGTTTTACAGTTAAAATAGGGCTGCACCAGTTTACAATTAATTTTACGCGGCCAGCGGTTCTGTACATATTCAATGACTGTTTTTAAAATATCGTCCTTACCAGTTTCTGTTTTTATATCGTTAAAAGTTAGCGGTGCCACGTTAGCATCTAAGAAATTGAGGAAAGACAGATCATGTTGTCCTTCCGTTCTACAATTTGGTTCTGGTAAAGGCGAGCGCGACAAATAATCCGCCGCAACGTTATTTTCACTTTTAATATACTGGACGTTGTAATTATATGCTGACAATATTATCGCATAACGCTGTAACCTCGATGCTGCCACGACTGAGATGTCTGTTTTCTTCCCGAATATCGAAAGTAATGGACGATGATCAGTCTTAAGGACAAACGGTTCTTGACGTCCATACAGATATCGGTGAAAATATTTGAATGAATGAATGAAATGCACCGACCCCAGCATGGTTTAACCAGACTCGATAAATCGAATGAACCCCAAGATTTGCACTAGCCCATGAAGCCTCATGTTTCATGGGACTTCAAAAGCTATTGTATATAAAGGAGTAGACCGGGGGGCGCGGGTTAATGATAGGGAAGACGTGCCCTTAGGATAAGGAAGGATTTACGAGCCGTACCGGGTATGCATCCTTGAGTAAGCAATGGGATAGTGGAGAGACGGGTTATTTTTATCTAAGGATGGGCATCTTTTTACGACGGCGCCGTTGGTTCAGGTGCATGTCCAGCTTCACCGGTGCATCTGCTCTGTGCTGTTTCCAAAGTCTTCGTCTGAGGTTCTTGCTGCTGATTCAGGTTTCTTGTAAATCTCGCTAACAGTCTTCTTAAACTTATCTCGGTCTTCAGTCGTGTCCATCCAAAAAAGATTTCCTTGTCGATGTAAGTCATGTCCTGTTCGAAGTTGGCATAACATGCGTAAATAAGTCGTCCGGCTTTCTTGGATTTGGTCTTGTTCTGCATGCTACAGGTGTGGTTTGCGGCGCCTGTGCGAGTTGGCACATTCTTGCTGCTTTTGGTTACGGTTTTTCCGTCTAGCATTATTTTCATATTTTTTCTTTCGGCTTGGTTTATTCCTAGCGTGATTAATCAAGTCTCATATGATAACTCTCTCCACCAGGTTCGTTCAAGTCCAGCTTCACAAGTGAATCTGTTGGCGCTCCTCGTTGTTTAACTCCAGTTCTGACGCGGAACAACTTCGAGCTCGTCGTTGTTTACCTCAGGTTGCCGCGATTGTATTATAGTTCTAAATTATGCACACAAAAAATCCCGACCCGCGTCGCCCGAATGCTTGTTTTTATGTTCGTACTATCGCGGGCGCGGACATCTGTGGACACCGTAAGGACCATTCCTGCTTGCAGCGGTCGCCCGCTATTGTAACGCTTCCTACGATCATCAACCAATATCATCAGCTTTTTACTGAGGCTCTTGTTTTTGTAAATGAATTAGTCCTTTTGAGAACTAGTCCATTCGCGAATTGGCCCTTTAGAGAACCGGGTGCCATTTTGCGAATTATTCATTATACGACTAAACGCTGCGTATCGCCAAATAAACTTAATTCTTGCGAGAAAGATGTGTCGAGGTTGGAATTGGTTACTCTTTTTCTATGAGTGACATTGTTTTCTTCGGAAGGTGAATCTATTAGTTGTATTTCGTTATTTGTAGGCGTGCGTATAGGGGTGTTTAAATTCCCAGTTTTTGGTATTTTAAAATTGCAAGCTTGACAATTCCATGATTGTTTTTGCGCTTGTGTCATAGTTTTGTTAAAACATGAGACAGTAATATTTGCACATTGTAAATCGTATTATTTGTTACATTTTTTACATGTGAGCTTTTCTTTAATTGGCAGTTTTTGAAGACATCCTGCGCACGGTGCCTCCATCTAGCAATTTATAAAGTAACTTTTACTAGTAGCGCCCTCTATTGGCGTATAGCGTAACTAGCTCGAAAGTCAAATCCTATTGTCAATCTAATGTTTGATTACCTTTGCTTTATTGCCACATTTCCTTTCCTTCCTTCCTTTGATATTGCAGCTTTTGGATACTCTTAATAATAATAAATAATTTATTTGCATTAAACATGGTATAAAATGGTGTAAAAATATAGTTATAATGGCACAAACATGTTTAGCTAAGATAAAACATAGCATGCAAAATTTGAGGGTGTTTGAATAAATTACAACGTACATCAACATTTTTTCTCCATAAATTCTTTTAAATAATAGAAGCTACACTCATTCAACCACTTGTACAACTTTATCTTAAATAATCTAGAATTTAATGATTTGAATTGACTTGGTATCTCGTTAAAAATACGCACGCAATTTAGGTGAGAATTATTGGTAATTTAATATTGTGTCACTAGATGATAGTGTATGATCGTACCTTTTGTCTTTATAGTTGTCCTTGTCAACAAATGTTAGTTTATTGTATTTGATCCAGGTTTTTTTGTATTGCACAAATTCAAAATATTTGATTGTTAAACTGCACTATTTTTGTTTTCTTGACGTATTCTTGATGGAAACTTATGAACTATATCTTCAATCACTAAAAGTCTCCACACACTACAGTTATATTTACTTTTCTTCACTGAATATTAGCTTGATCTATTTTTATGAGAATTAAATATACGCAGCTGTTGTTTACTGTGCACCGTGGCGCCCTCTCTCCTACTAATAGTTCTCATAATTAATTAGCATTTGGTAATCCTTTAACCAATGTTCAGTAAAACAAACAATGTCAAACGCGGCGTGCCGCGTGCTGTGCGCGCTGAATGCCGCACATACGGGTATTTTACTTAAAAAACCGGCCATATGTCCAAATTACAAAATTTATGATAAGCGTTAACTTTGTTATTATAAGACAATAGGACTCTTCCACCCAAACGATAACGGACTAACTACGCTTCTACCGCATGCCACGCGCTGTCCATCTCAGTCGGAATTTATCTGTTGTACTAGTTATTCGTTATTTTCTTACAATCATCACTGTTCTGTGCATTGCCAAACTGTTGTGTTTAGTGCAAAACAAAAAAAACTACTATGGCTTCTTCTGATGAAGGTATGTAATTTAGTTTAAATACACTAGTGACTAAAATATCATTTATTTTTACTTAAAAAATATATTTCAATGACGTGGTAATTTTTCTGACAATTTTGTATTTATTTTTTAGTTTACGATGTTAATTTAAGTATGAGTTAAGCTTAAATTCTTATGTGGACATATTCTATGAACCTTCTAAATGAACTATTAAAAAAAAATGTTCCGCAACTTTCCGCCCTTTCTTTAAAAAGCCTTAAGATATGACGAGGTAGTAAAGAAAAAAATATTATGTGTTTTTGAACGTTTTGATATTAACACTAGATTTTGTTTGTTCACAGGTTGTAGTGTTGAATCATCAATTAATATCTCAAGAGAAGATATATTTAACATAATTAAGCAGTGTGAACTCAGAAAAATCAATGAGAAACTGAACTTTCTTGAGAAAAAACTTATCGAAATGACTAAATGTCCCGAAGATAAAATTCAATTACTTCTTCTTCTTCTCCATGCCAGAATAGGTTTTTTTTAATCAATTTTGCATCTCTCCTATAAATTACAAATAAAAAAATGGCGATTAAACCAGCTATCTAATTACGCAACACATTTTCGTTGACAATTCCGACTAATCTGTTTCAATTTGACAGGTCAACAACATTCATTGTGTTATTTACGTTGTTGAGCAGATTTTTTTTGGAACGTACGAAGCAATGGATTAGCAATCTGTTTCAAAACGATTCAGATTCTGATTGATCGTGTATTACGTAATTAGGGTACAGGAGGAAAAAAAAATTGCCAACGAGAAGAAAAAGCTCATTCAAGAGGCATTTCGGAATAGAGTGGGCTTGCTCATTGACATGCCAAACGCAGTATTTGGAAATACCAATGATGGTAATACATCAAGAAGATTTTTTTTGGATCCTAAAACTGCCGCCGAAATCACAAGCATTGACTTCCACTTTATTAAGAGGCTTAAAGTAATTTTGGGAGTTCTGGCAAGTGGGTTTAAAATTGACAGAAAAGTTGTCATCGTTTCTGCAATCCACAGCAGAACTATACGTCAGTTTGTATAGCTGGTACCCAATGACGCCCAGTCTTCATAAAATTTTGACACATGGCGCTTTAGTTATTACACATGCTCTACTCCCAATCGGGCAGTTGTCGGAGGAAGCAGCAGAGGCGTGCAACAAACATTTTCGCCTATACCGGTAAAATTAAGCGCGAAAATTTTTGCGAAGAAAGTGCAATGAAGACGTGATGAATCAATTGCTCTTGACATCAGCCATGCTATTCTGTAAACATCTCACCGTGAAAACTTGGGTGAAGTGAGCTGTCAATAGTGTCAATCCCTGTGGAATGACAGCTCACTCCACGCTCACTTCACCTAAGTTTTCACGGTGAGATGGTTACAGAATAGCACTGCTGATGTCTACTTATGTTATAATCGAATGAAAATTGGCAAGAATCGAAAACCTTTTTCTACTGAAGCCTTGGAGTTTTTAAAACAGGACTAGGGAGTTGCCACGATTTCAAGTGAACATGATGATGAAGTTGATGGAGATGACGACGAGAATAGCGAATCAGATTTTTAATAATATTTTTTTTTAATAAATTGACTATTTGTATTATTTTAACAACATATAAAATTAGTTCCTTAAGAATGTTTGGCTGAAATAATTTACAAGTCCTAATATCTTCACCTAAAAAACTTCTAAGTAATTTGTAGTATGTTCTAAAGAGTTGAAATTACATTTAGACACTAGATAGTTGTACGCGCCCCACACTAGGGCGAGCGAGGGGAAAGAGAGACACGAGGGGCGGCATCGCCCGAGCGCCGCTCGCGCCGCGCCGACCCCACTCCGCAAACGACGACCGCGACCGCACGACAGTGAAACGAAAGTACCTAATTTGTAGACAAATAAACGACAGTGGTGCCGATTCTCTTGTACACCGAACTAAACTAACTAAACTATCACTAAAATTTCTTACTTTTGGCTAAGAGAATCGTAACGCTATTCTGCAAATAAAATTCTCTAAATTAAAAAATAATTTTGACACGACTAAAACGAATTTGACAATCGCGAAGGTCAAAGCAGGTCAAGGTTACAGCAGGTCCAAAATTGGTTCACTGCTAATAATTTAGTATTAAATGGGAAAAAAACTAAGTGCATAATATTTTCGTTACCTAATGTCAAAAGTAGTAATTGTGAGATAGTATTGAATCAAGAGAAACTAGAATTCGTCGATAAAACTGTTTTCCTAGGGATCACGCTTGACTCAAGGCTTCAATGGGGTTCTCATTTAACATCCCTTTCAGGACGATTAAGTTCAGCAGCATATGCTGTGAGAAAAATCCGTCAATTTACAGATGTAGGTACCGCGAGGCTAGTCTATTTTAGCTACTTTCATAGTATTATGTCGTACTTTCTACTATGGGGACGGGCTGCAGACATCGAGTCTATTTTTATTCTGCAGAAAAGAGCCATCAGAGCCATATATGGCCTCCGCAGGCGCGACTCTAAGGGAACTGTTTAAAGATATTAACATCATGACGGTACCTTGTCAATATATTATGAAAACATTATGTACGTAAGGAAAAATCTACATCTTTTTAGTAAAAGAGGTGCAAGACACAATTATATTACTAGGAATAGGGACCAATTAGTTCAACCGGGCTTCAGGCTGGCTAAAGTGGACTCATCTTTCATGGGGTACTGTTTAAAGTGTTACAATAAAATACCTCCCCACATACTTCAACTGAATGAAACGAAATTTAAATCTTATATTAAACGCACACTATGCAGCCAAGCATATTATAAATTGGCAGATTATATTGCTGATAAAAATGCTTGGCCCAATGCTGGTCCTGCTTCACAAGGGCGCATAAACTAATTGATTAGCATTTGAAAATACAGTTGGAGCTGCTGAAGATTTTAAAAAACTATCTTTGCATTGTATAAATTCAATCTCTTAACATTGTATAATTGCATAGAACATATCGCACACCTAGATAAAGAGTAGCACAACTCAAAATATCTCTTTTTTTCAGGAACAGCAAAAAACGGATTAATTAACAGCAATAATCCGTTTTATGCTGTTCCTGAAAAAAAGAGGTATTTTGAGCTGTGCTACTCTTTATCTAGGTGTGCGATATGTGAGTACTATATACCGACTATAAAGCTACCATTTAGGTGCAGGGTATGTCTTTCATTGACTTGAATGTGTCCTGGCGGCTGAGAGTATGTCATGCTCACTCTAATGTCTCGCTGACGGTGGCGCGTGTGTTGGATCATTTAGCTCCCTTCAAAATGGTTGAGCTGAATGGTGCTAATCCATGCGTCATGTTCGTGAACGGGCGCCGTCAGTAGGGACTGGTCATCTCTTAGCTACCACGGCTTATTTTAATTTAATTTAATTTTTTGGATTGTTTATTTTTTTTCTTTCTGTTACGGACGCTTTTCACGTTTTGCATCGTTCTCACATGTATAACTTCAACATGAATGATGTAACCAATATTTTTGTAACCATATTATGATTTAAAAGAGTGTCCGTGGAGTTTCTTGCCCGTTCTTCTCCATAGGTACCTACCTACTACGCTTTGGAATGGGCATCTAGCTTCATCTTTCTGACTGACCGACCCCCTTGACAATTCAAAAGTGCCTGTAATTGGTTTATTTGAAATAAATGCTTTGAGTTTGAGTTTGAGTTTGCGAATCCACGTGGTTTGCCATAGCCCGTGATTTTTTTTAGAGCCGGAGGCGCGCAGGGGGTGCAGCCTCGACGTGTTTTATATGGAATATTTCACTTTTTGTATGGAAAATATGAAAAAATATTACCAACATGTTGAGTTTTAGGGTTTTATAAAGGGGGTCGAAATTTTCATTATTTTTGCGATAGGACGCACCATTTTCGAGATATAAGCAAAAGAAAAAATAAATACAGTACATACTGTTTTTGCACATGAAGTCGAGATGTTGGTGTGAATTTTAGTTCATGACAACTTATTTTACCCCACACCTTTTTAATCGCGATTAAAAATTGTTAGGTTTAGTCTGATTTGGTCTTTTACAACCAAAATTTTAGGTGAAAAACGTCAAATTCAGAATAGCAAAATTGCCATTTTCACTATACTGCCGTCCGTTTACTAAAAGGCCGTTATGTGAATAAACCTGATTTTGAGCTATGGTCTAAAAGGTGGGAAATAATGTCCCTAGAAATTGATTAGACATACAGCTTTGTTTATTAGACCAAAATACTTGATAGCTGTTAAGCTTTCATTCTATGGGTTTAAATGAGTGATAAGTGAAATAATATTGTTTCAAATTAAGGTTTCGTGTTTTTGTCATGTATATGTATTTCATGATGGGACATTTTACAATACAAAAAAACGGCTGGCTGACATACAGCCGTCTTATAGAGTTGTAATGGAATTGTAACCGCCATACATTTACTTTGAGTCACAGTTTAATGCATTTTAAAAGCTAAATAACAGTTAAATCACTTAACCTTCTTTTTAAATTGTAAATTAGTTGAAACTCAATGAACTGTACTTGTTAAAAAACGTTATTAGACTTTAACTGTCTATGTTATTGTTTAGAGATACTAATATTAAACAGATTTATGATCTTAAATACAGTTTCTGAATATTAAGTGCACAAGAACTGTCTTTTAGTGTAGGAATCACTGGCTAACTCATATTGTTCTAAAGTCAAATGGACGATTATGTGTTAGATTTTGGGCTAGCTTTTTGTGCTTTTTAATTTGTGTGCGTGTAAAGTGTGACAGTTAGGTAATTAAAATTAAACATTAATATTTTTTCTTGCATGTATAATAAAATAAGTAAGGAAATTTAAATAATTATTAAATTTAAAAAAGTGCTCACAAATGTTTGTGGTACATAAAAACAGAAATCAACTCTAAAAGAATAACTAATATAAAAATTATAAAAAAATGACTTAAACTAGCGGCATTGTATGTAAGGTGTCACAAGCACCATCATACAGTGCTGCTAGTCGTTTTATCAATATTACAATCGCATTTAAAAAAAAACATACAAAGTTCGGTACATAAGCAAAGTTTTTTTAGTTTTCTAACAAAAATATAAAATACAAACTAAACTAAAATATAAACTTATTCTCTAATGAGATCAATGACTTATTATTGTGTTTACCAGCTTGTAAACCATGTACTTAAATATTATATATTTAGCTATTTAGGAACCAAATAAACATTATAAATCTACTTGTCCTATAGATAAAATTATTAATATAAAAACAGTCAACAGATTTGGAATATAAAATCAGTCTTCAAGATCCAATATTACAAATTAGATCTGTTTCCTTTAGCCGTGCTCACGCGTTCCACACATTCAGGCATATCGTACCAGAATTGCATTTTGTGCGGTAGGTACCTACGCTAATATCTTTTAACGCGTTGATGACTGCGTCTTTTCTTGTCTTGTCGATACCTTTTGGTACACTTTTAAACTCTGGTTTTAAAACATCCGTGTGTTTTAAATATCTATCGGTCATAAATCGTAAAACTTTATAATCAGGATCATCTACTTCCGTTTTATATAAGATGTCGTAATTTTTTCTTTGGAAACGTACTTCTATTATATCTTTTAAATATACTCTCGGTGATGATGTTTGTATACGTCTATCAGATATATAGTTTTGGAAATTAAAAAAATCCTTAGGCTCCATAGATTTAACGTCCACTCTGGCTAAATTAGCAATTTTTATATTATATTTTGGATCACACAATTCCAAAGAAATACGTGAAGGCAACGGTGACGACGACGACATAGGTGGCATAATTTCGTTACAAGTTAAAGAACTTTCTTTGCTTAAGATAGGTAGTCGATCTGTACTAACTGATGGTGAGTGGTTTGACCGTATTGGCGACACTATTTCGGTATGGTTATCATTTATACAAGATGTATCACACAATTCCGAAGAAATACGTGAAGGCAGCGGTGATGACGACATAGGTGGCATAATTTCGTCACAAGTTAAAGACATTAAAATTTCTTTGCTTAAGTTAGGAAGTCGATCTGCACTAAGAGTAGAAACCAGTTCGGAGAACTCTAGACCCATATCGAGAGGTTTTCGTTTCATTCAATTTATGAAAAATACTTGACGTCATTGAATAATCAACTGCATATAATGAGTTCACCATATTTTTTTTGTGGTATATGTTTTGCGATATATTTATTGCTGCCTGACGAAGTTTTCTTGCATACCTCGGTGGAAGATTGACGACGTTGATGACGCGGTGGCTGGTTTTCTTTATTATTAACTACGTTTGGTTGGCATCCATCATTGCATATCTCTAACATCGCTTTGACTCTTGAGTTCTTAAATCTAGAAATAAAATCGTATTAATAATAAAACAAAAATATGAGTTTTAAGTAAAAATGAATTAATTTGCACGAATTTATTATTTTTAGTAATCAAATGTCCTATACACCTATCAAATATATCTAGGTCAAATAAATATAGATAAGCATTATTGAGTAACTATACAGGTGAGTTTTTGAGGAATCTCTATAGCAGCTATACTGACCGTTAAATATATTATGAAGATTTGTTCTTAGAAATCCATCAAGTTTTTGAAACGCATTAAAACTGCATTTAAAGTTTTTGAAAATATATTTATCGGTCCGAAAACAGAAAATCATATTTGTTTTTTACGAAAATCTTACCTACTTTTTATAACGAATAAAAAGTCGTATAGACACGTTTTCTCCGATTTTGGACCGAATAAAACATATTTTCAAAAATCCTTAAATGTAGTTTTATTGCGTTTCAAAAACTTTAGATGGATTTCTAAGAACAAATCTTCCTATCCCTAACGGATAACAAGCTGTCATAGAGATCCATAAATAAAAACTCATCCTATATACATTCAGGTCAAGCAAAATGCAAAAACAATAGAAGCAACAAGAATAATCAGCATCCAGTACTCGGTTACCGAATGTATTGCTATAACATCCAAAACACCGTCTACTCGTTACTGCGCGATATAATTACGAACTGAATAAATAATATCGCAATTTATTAGTCTTAAGAAGAATGTAAACTGGTACAAGTTACTGCGTTACGAACGGAATAAATAACATAGCAATTTATAATCTTAAAAATAATTAAAACGGCTTACCTCACGTTCGAGTCCATTTTTGGCGGGAATTCACACACACAATCGCTCGCAGACACGTCTTACTCTTCCGCGGAGTTACGAATAACTGCAGTGCTATTCTGTAACCATCTCACCGTGAAAACTTAGGTGAAGTGAGCGTGGAGTGAGCTGTCATTCCACAGGGATTGACACTATTGACAGCTCACTTCACCCAAGTTTTCACGGTGAGATGTTTACAGAATAGCATGGCTGGAGTGTGCGAGGTGCGGGGGCATACCGGAAAGGCAGTTAAACGTCTTTTAGCGTTGAAATGTCACTTAACCGTTTTTTGTATTGTATTCGTTGTCATATTATTTGAAACAATCACAACTAAATAACGGTCACTGTCTTTTAGAATTGTATATGCTTCAAAGTCACGTTGGCTTACCAACGACTAGCCAGCTAAGTGTGAGTAACGGTTTTGTAGAGTGGTAGTTGTAGAAAACTGTCTTTTAGATATCGTAAATGCCAATGTGCCTTGTATTGCTATAAATCATTAAAATGCTTTTAAAGTGATGTAACGGTCCAATAATGTTGTAGCTTCATATAACCGTTTTTTAAGATTGCATAGTGGATTAATATAATTTTTAAATAGACGGTTTCGAGCATGTAGCCGTATTATAGTGTTATAAAGTGACATAACCGTATTTAAGTGTTGAACGATCTCAAAAATGATGTAGTTAGCCGTGTGTGTAGTCTCCAGATCTTTAGCGTAAAAATAGATAGATAAATATGACCCAGACTGATTGATAGAGAAAAATTTGCTCTTTTACGTAGTATATATAACTCAAATTTGACAAAATGTCACTTAACGGCCTTTTAGTAAACGGACGGCAGTATAACTAAAAACTCAGTACTATCTTAGTGCTGTCAAACTAAAATATAGTTAAGTTGTGTCACTTTAGTCTATTTCAGAATGGGAAATCGTCGTTTGACAGGATTAAACTAAATTTTAGTGATTTTTAGTATAGTTTAGAGGCATTTGTGACAAGAGAATCGGCACCAGTATCAAAAATAGAAAAATCTAGTTTGTTTAATCCTAAACAAAAGTGGCGACCAGTGACGAACATTATTAATCTTAACAATTGAGAAAACGCGTCGAGTTTGCGGGCGTCACACGTAGCAGCCGCCATTTTGCCAATACCTACCGAGCGAGCCACCGGTCGAGTGAAGAAAAGGAATTGGTGTTGCTGCTTCGGGAGCCTTTGGGGACATGGTCTAGCCCAAGGAAAGTAAGCCCTAACCTTTTCCTACCTATCTTAACTAAGCAATTCTCTCGATCCTTTGTTCTCGCATTGTGTGTAATGGCCGACTTGCTACTCGAGTGTTGGGTTTATTGTCTAAGTTAGCTTTCATTGTGTTTACTGTGTTTAGGCGCAAAATACAAGCACGTGTGTCTCAGCGTTAGATTTAATTATCTAAAATACGAGCTCGCGCCCACGCTTTATGCACGCATTTCACCTATTCTGTTATAGTCTAACCAAAACTATAACAATTGGCTAGCCTACCTAACTCGTTCTATATTCTACAAATTCAGCACATAGGGTGCCTATAACCTATCCCATACCTGTACCACAAAGACAACGTAAACTACCGTTATTTCAATACCATATGCCGACTATTCCAGCGTACCTCCGTAAAGTGGAGCGTATCGGTCTCGGCCGCCCGGTTACTTGCGCGCTGCTGGCCTAAGCTGTGTGCTCGGCGCGAGCTGCCCTGAGTATCGCGTCCTGCTATTGCACCAGCGCGAGCGACTGGACCCGAGCTTCAAACGGGTTTGAGTGCATATTTTATTGTTTCGTTGTTTGTTCGCCTGTGTTATTGGTGACTATAATCTATAAAAATGAATGAAGCAGAGCTCAAGGTAGAAATAACTAAGTTAGTCAAACAGCGTGGTATTATTAAGGGAAGGGTAACAAGATTTTCAGATTATTTAAATAATTTTATTGCCTTAAAAGAAATTACTTCTATTCAATATAAAGAATTGGAATTAAAATTGAATAAAATTCAATCGCTTATGGAAGAGTTTGAGGCCATTCAAAACAACATAGATTTATTGCATTCTGATAGTATAGAACAAATTAATGAAAGAGAGATAGTTTAGAAAACCAGTTTATTGGCTTAATAGCAATGAGCCAAGATATCTTATATAATTCTCCATAGAAAAAGGCTAAGAAAGAAAATTGTGAGAAAGAAAATAGTGAAGATGCATCTAATGGTAGCCGCCGTTCATTTAGTGGCATAAAATTACCCACAATCAAACTTCCTACATTGGATGGGAATTACCTAAATTGGTTAGAATTTAAAGATACATTTCAGTCAGTGATTGATGGCAATGAAAGTATTGCACCAATTAATAAATTCCACTATCTACGGTCTGGGCTTGAAGGAAGTGCAGCTGTTGTTATCAAATCAATAGAATTTAGTTCAAAAAATTACAAGGTTGCATGGGACCTGTTATGTCAAAGATTTGATAATAAAAACCTATGAATAAATAACCACTTGAAGGCATTATTTAACATAGAGTCAATTCAAAGAGAATCCTATAAATCATTGCGGTTTATCGTAGACCATGTGTCAAAGAATTTGAGGACTCTTGACAATCTTGGCCAGCCTACTAACATGTGGGATGTTCTTATAATTTTTATGGTCTCAGCAAAACTAGATATTCACACGAGTAGAAAGTGGGAAGAATACAAGTGCAATCTTGCAGATTTACCTTCACTTAATGAATTTTATTCTTTCCTGCGCAGTCGAGCTGACATACTCGAGACCGCCTATTTTAATAATAGTCGTTCTGACAAACAAGTGGATAACAAACCTAGGGTAACCACCCAATCTAAAAGTCTAACTGTATCCATTGAATAGAAAGAAAACAAGAATTGTTGTGTTTTATGCCATGAAAATCATCATTTGCATGAATGTCTAAAATTTAAAAATATGGATATAGACGAGCGACTAAATGAAGTTAATAAGTTAAAACTATGTAAAAATTGCTTGCATGGTAGTCATCATGCTTTTAAATGTCAGCTGAGAGCTGTATGTCGCCAATGCAAAAAGAAACACAACACATTAATACATATAACGAAAAGCAACCCTACATCTGCTGAAACTGAACAGCCCTCTACCTCTATATCTTCTTCGTTACCTGTGTCACTAGCCATGGCATCAAATGACCAGGTTCTATTATCTACGGCACTAGTCCAAATACTAATGAATAATAAGACATAATATACAGCCCGTGCGCTACTGGACACAGGTAGCCAATCGTCATTCATCACAGACAGACTAAGAAGCAAGATAGGGCTAGCTTTAAACCCCGGTGGTGGTTCAGTGAATGTTTGTGGGATTAATGACGCTAAATGCAACATCACTGAAAAATGTTACATTACAATTAAATCTAAATGTATGCCATTCGAATTACATGTTAAGTGTCTAGTAGTACCTCGAATAACAGGTATCTTACCAAACTCTACAATTAATACTGGGCATATAAAATTACCTGGAAATATCATTCTTGCTGATCCTAACTATTGTTCCCCGGCTGAGGTCGATATCCTCTTAGGAGCAGATGTGTATTGGGATATAGTTGGCTCTAATTTAATTAAATTGGGCAGTAATAAACCTGTTCTACAGGAGTCTATGCTCGGATGGCTCATAAGTGGCCCCATACAAGGTAGTCAGTCCTCTTCAAAGGTTTATTGTAATTTCACTCAGGAGATAAAGGACTCGTTAGATTTTTTTTGGAAAATTGATGACTTACCTGCCACAAAAACATATTCCATCGAAGAGCAACTCTGTGAGGATCATTTTGTACAAAACGTATCTCGCTTAACGAATGGCAGATTTTCTGTGTTAATGTCCATGAAAGAGTCACCTGAAAAGGCTCTTGGGGAGTCTTACTTTGTCGCAAAAAATGTTTTGAGAGTTTAGAAAGAAAATTTATAAAATATCCTGATTTAAAGGTCAACTACAAGGCATTTATAGATGAACAATGCAACTTTTCCTTTGACCGCTGGCCCAAAAAAATGAAACCTGTTGTGCATAACTGAAACCTATACCAAACGTTAGTACTAATCATTCATGACAACTTTTACTATGGGGACAAATAAATCTATCCCAGTAAAAAAAAATATACAGGGTAACAAACGTTTTGAAAAAGTGTCGATTTTTAAAACATTTCTTACCCTGCATATTTTTTTTACTGGGATAGATTTATTTGGCCCCATAGTAAAAGTTGTCATGGATGATTAGTACTAACGTTTGGCATAGGTTTCAATTATGCACATTGGGTTTCATATTTTTGGGCCAATCGGTTGCATTGTCCTTTAGGGCATTTAACTAAAATTACTAGACCAGTATTTGGATACTACATGCCTCATCACGCAGTAATCCGTGAAAAGAGTAAAACCACAAAGCTCCGCGTAGTATTCAATGCCTCTTCTAAAACTAGCTCTGGAAAATCACTTAATCAAATTCTAATGATTGGTCCAGTAGTGCAGGGTGATTTAATTTCCATTTTATTGCGATTTCGCAGGCATAAATTCATTCTTACAGCCGACATCGAGAAAATGTACCGGCAAATTGAAGTCAGAGAACAGCAGCGCCATCTGCAGCTTATTCTGTGGCGTGATGATAAGTCCCAATCGATAGATGTTTTACAACTCAATACATACATTATGGTACTGCCTCTGCACCATTTTTAAGTACTCGATGCCTCTTACAACTGGCAAATGAGTGTACGGATGAGTCTATTGCTTGTGTAATCCGAAACGATTTTTATGCAGATGACTTAAATACAGGGTCAGAAACTATAGAAGGACTAAAACACATCTATCACGAAGTTGTCAAAACACTTAATTCTGCACGCCTTCCCCTAAGGAAATTTCGCACAAATTGCCCTCAATTATTTGATAATGAATGTGATTCTTTAAAACCTATTGGTTTCAACAAAGAATCCAGTGTACTAGGACTCAATTGGTGTCTCGTACTGATACGCTGCAATTCTCTACCGATCTAGAGCCTTCTACTCATATTACTAAAACGTCAATAATTTCTACTACTGCCAAGGTTTTTGACCCCTTAGGATTATTGTGTTCCTGCACTATAGTAGCTAAGATTTTACTTCAACAGTTATGGTCCTCTAAGCTAGACTAGGATGATCCAGTTCCAGCTGAGTTTTGTAAAAACTGGTCTAAACTAATAAAGGAATTTTCAAATTTAACTAATATTCCTATTACAAGGAGAGTTCTGTGTGATACACCCAGTAATATAGAATTACATTGTTTTGTGGATGCCTCTCAACAAGCCTATGCAGCTTGTATTTACCTGCGTTCTGTGAATAATAATCAGAACGTTACAGTCAGGTTGTTGTGCGCTAAGGCACGAGTTGCACCGATGAACCCAACCACTATACCCCGATTGGAGTTATGTGGCTTCCTGTTAGGTGCACGTTTATGTGCAAAAGTATTAGAGTCATTAAATTGTAATATAAATCGTAAATTTATATGGACTGATTCAAAGGTTGTGCTAGGTTGGGTGAAGACTTCACCGAGGGATCTTAAAATATTTGTGTGTAACCGAGTGAATGAAATCAATCAACTTACAACTGGATTCACGTTCTGTCATGTTCCCACAGATCAAAACCCTGCAGATATTGCGTCTAGAGGTGTGACTCCTAAGCAATTGCAGTCCTGGCCCCTCCGGTGGGAAGGGCCTTCATTCCTCGCTAATGACCCATCCTTTTGGCCTACACAAAAAAGCACACAAATCCCTAACATCTTACTTGAAGTTAAACACTCGCACACCATTGAATGTCATGTTGTAGTAACAAACAAAATTATTCAATTTGACAAACACTCTAATTTAAATAGATTAAAGAGAATATATATATATGTACAGCGTTTCCTAAATTACTGTAAAAATAAAGATGCTAAAATTAATGGACCATTCGATATTAAAGAATTAGATGATTCTTTGCTAATGTTAGTTAAGTTAAGTCAGTCAGAAAGTTATGCAGAGGAAATTAAATTGATTGGCAATACTAAAACTCTTAATCGTAAGTCTAAATTATTGTCGCTGAATCCCTTTATTGATTCAAATGGCATATTAAGAGTTGGGGGTCGAATTCAAAACTCTGATTTCGCCTATGATAAAAAACACCCAATTATTTTAGATGCAAAACATCACTTAACTAAATTAATATTAAGGTACGAACATGAACGCTTATTTCACGCTGGTCCTCAACATCTTCTAGCTTCAATAAGAGAACGATTTTGGCCCATAGGTGGCAGACACTTAGCCCGTAGCATGACAAAGCAGTGTATAGTTTGTATTCGCCTACGTGGGAAAACAATACAACCTCTAATGGGAAACTTACCTGCCGAAAGAAGCTATTCCATGTTTCCCTTCTACTCGCGTGGTGTTGATTTTGCTGGTCCGTTTATGATCTCTAGCCGTAAGGGTAAAGGCAATCGTATTTCAAAATGCTACCTATGTTTGTTTGTATGCCTCTCGTCCAAAGCGATTTATTTAAGCTAGTCAGCGATATGAGCACTGATGCTTTCATTTTATCTTTGCGAAGGTTCGTCTCTAGGAGAGGTAAACCTAACGTTATTTATTGCGATAATGGTACCAATTTCAGGGGCGCTAACAATGAAATAAGTAGAATACTCAGGTCCAGTCGTGAGTCAGCTATTAATTACGCCAATAATGAGGGCATTAAGTTCGCGTTTAGCCCTGCTTACTCACCTCACTTTGGAGGTATATGGGAGGCGGGCGTTAAATCTGCAAAGCACCATATTAAACGTGTAGCGGGTAATGCTTCCCTGACATTCGAAGAGCTCGCTACACTATTCACACAAATCGAAGCGATTTTAAATTCTCGTCCCCTTACTCCTTTGTCATCCGATCCAACCGATCCCTCGCCTCTAACCCCATGGCACTTTCTTATAGGGCGACCTCTCACCTCGGTGCCATCGTTGCCTATCACCTGCAAGCACCCCAACAGATATCAATACATTGAGCAGCTGAGACAACAATTCTGGGAGAGATGGCGCCGGGAGTTTGTTGCCGAACTTCAAGAACGCACCAAGTGGAAAACGAGGCAATATGAGCTTCGTGTGGGCGATCTAGTGATCCTCAAAGAAGAAAATCTTCCCCCGCTACAATGGAAACTTGGCCGCATCACCCATTTATATCCTGGGAAAGATGGAATCAGTAGAGTTGCCGACGTTTTTACCTCAAAGGGCACGCTAAGGAGGGCTATCAACAAAATGTACATACTACCGGCTACTAAGGATGCAAAGGATGTCGCCTTAAATGACGGAGCGAATATTCAAAGAGAAGACAGCAAGACTACAGATAATCTTGGCGCTAATACAGCCAATGCTAGCAAATTAGATCATTGGAAGCCACACTTTCAAGGCCCGGGAGGATGTACGCGCCCCACACTAGGGCGAGCGAGGGGAAAGAGAGACACGAGGGGCGGCATCGCCGGAGCGCCGCTCGCGCCGCGCCGACCCACTCCGCAAACGACGACCGCGTAGAAACGTCTCCTAACGATAAATAATTACGACAGTGAAACGAAATTATGTACCTAATTTGTAGACAAATAAACGACAGTATCAAAAATAGAAAATCTAGTTTGTTTTATCCTAAACAATAGTTATTAAAATACCAACAAATAATTTTGGCCGGCTTTTTAAGCCAAATACCCGTATGTGCGCCACCACATCTATGCCGTTCTCGGCCAATATCTGCTTTATCCATCTGCTTATTGACTGGGCTGTCGCGCCCTTGTAGGGGCGCTTCACAGTGATTAACAGATTGGATACGTTAGCAGGTCGGTCTTTGTCAGTGACGTGCAGATAATCTTCGAGAGCAGTCGCGGGGCAAATGCGAAGGTTTTCTCTAAAGTACGGCAGGAATAAGGTCGGTTGATCACGACCTGCCGCGGATGTTTTATAATATCTTTGATGGCTATGTTTATACCGTTAGATCCTACTGTTATATTTTCAAGCTTTATCAAAGACTAGCTACCCGTCCCGGCTTCGCACGGGTAGCACTAAGTACTTATCTACGGCGCACCTACCTACCTACCTTACTTACATCTTCCTACCCTACTTACACCTACCTACCCTACCTACACCTACTTACCTACCCTACCTACCCTACCTACCCTACCTACCCTACCTACCCTACCTACCCTACCTACCCTACCTACCCTACCTACCCTACCTACCCTACCTACCCTACCTACCCTACCTACCCTACCTACCCTACCTACCCTACCTACCCTACCTACCCTACCTACCCTACCTACCCTACCTACCCTACCTACCCTACCTACCCTACCTACCCTACCTACCCTACCTACCCTACCTACCCTACCTACCCTACCTACCCTACCTACCCTACCTACCCTACCTACCCTACCTACCCTACCTACCCTACCTACCCTACCTACCCTACCTACCCTACCTACCCTACCTACCCTACCTACCCTACCTACCCTACCTACCCTACCTACCCTACCTACCCTACCTACCCTACCTACCCTACCTACCCTACCTACCCTACCTACCCTACCTACCCTACCTACCCTACCTACCCTACCTACCCTACCTACCCTACCTACCCTACCTACCCTACCTACCCTACCTACCCTACCTACCCTACCTACCCTACCTACCCTACCTACCCTACCTACCCTACCTACCCTACCTACCCTACCTACCCTACCTACCCTACCTACCCTACCTACCCTACCTACCCTACCTACCCTACCTACCCTACCTACCCTACCTACCCTACCTACCCTACCTACCCTACCTACCCTACCTACCCTACCTACCCTACCTACCCTACCTACCCTACCTACCCTACCTACCCTACCTACCCTACCTACCCTACCTACCCTACCTACCCTACCTACCCTACCTACCCTACCTACCCTACCTACCCTACCTACCCTACCTACCCTACCTACCCTACCTACCCTACCTACCCTACCTACCCTACCTACCCTACCTACCCTACCTACCCTACCTACCCTACCTACCCTACCTACCCTACCTACCCTACCTACCCTACCTACCCTACCTACCCTACCTACCCTACCTACCCTACCTACCCTACCTACCCTACCTACCCTACCTACCCTACCTACCCTACCTACCCTACCTACCCTACCTACCCTACCTACCCTACCTACCCTACCTACCCTACCTACCCTACCTACATACCTACAGACCTTACCCTACATACCTATCTATCTACCTACCTTCCCTACCTTCATCTACCTACATCTACCTACCTACCCACATACCTACCTATCTACCTATCTACCCACCCTAACTATATACCTATCTACTTACATAACTACCTACCTACTTATATACACCAACCTAGCTGACCCGACAGACGTCTTTTCTTTGATTTGGTTTTAGAACAGTGTATTGGAAAAATAATAGTGGGGTTTTTACGTTTTTCCGGGCAATTATTCCAAATTTTCACTTATAAGAACCTTCCTCGAACATAAAGGAATATTTAAAAAAAAAAAGCTAAATTGGTCCAACCGTTCTCGAGTTTTGCGCTTAGCAACACGTTTATTGATATTTTTTTATTTATGTAGATTATTATATGATTAACCCTCTCGATCCGTGTACCTACATATTATTATACTGTTACTGTTGTTTAGCAGTGATAGCCTAGTGGTGAGTGTGGTGACCGTCAGACTGCCAAGTCATAGGTCTCAAGGTCGAACCCAAGGCACGCACCTCTGACTTTTCAGATTCATGTGCGTATTGTATAATTATCACTTGCTTCAAAAACGGTGAAGGAAAACATCGTGAGGAAACCGGCATGCCTGAGAGATATTTCTCACAGACGGCATGTGAAGCCAAGTCCGAGGCCCATGGGCGGCATTAAAACTCTAACACCAGGTAAGACACTTATATGTACTGAAGAAGATTATACTGTTCCTCATCAAAGAGACATATTTCGTAGAGCATCTGTGTTAGGCCGCGTACTATTTAAAAGCGATTGCCGCTCAAATACGCGATCGGTCACGTGTATATGACACTTTTCGTTCGGAAAACTGGAAAGCGCCCTCTGTCGGCGCGACCACGCATTCAGGTTCACTGAACACAAAAGTTCGATCGATCGTGTATTCGCGCGTCGGTCGCTTTTAAATAAGACGCGGGGTTCAGGGACTGATCAAGAGTTCTGACCGCCCTAGGCTAATTTATCAGGACGCGCCCCCTAGGTGCCAGGTGTGTTACGAGTTTACGACGGTCGGACTAAAAAGCAGTATATTAGTTTTGACTTTGCTTACTAATAGGAATAATTTTATCATGGTTCATACTGTCTATAAAAGTTTTCAGATCGAACTGCAAGCGAAAACAACGTTGTCCTTTAACTCTATCTATCTGTCTGTCTGTCTGTCTGTTACGCTTTCACGCTTAAACCACTGAACCGATTTTAATGAAGTTTGGAACAAACATAGGTAATAGGTTGAGAAAGAACATAGGATACTTTTTATCACGAAATTCTTGAATGTTCCCGAGGGCGCACGATATAGCCGAAATCCACGCGGGCGAAGCCGCGGGTGGAACTCTAGTCATTAATAAAAGATGAATGGAATGAGATCATACCAGTGAAACATTATTTCAACTGATTAATTGTTTATTTTAAAAATTATAGTAATTAAGTACAATTATTATTAGTTTATATAAAAGTCCTTTTTCGTGCTTTGGCGTTTGCAAAGTTTTCGACTATTTTTTCAAATTTGATAGTTTGCAGAAAATTACTTTCTATGTACAATAACGAGAGCGCTGCAAGTTTTTGCTGACGGAGTGTGGAGCGCAAGTAATTTTTGTGCTGTACTCTTTTAAGTGCTGAAAAAGACCTTTCGCCGCTGCAGTTGGTAACACTCATTGTCAAAAAAATTCTTAATATTATCTCTACATTCGGGAACAGACATGAAATATTAAAACTCTTTATTAACTGCAACAAACCCTTTGGGGTTCTGGCAGAAATAAAATGCTCGGTCTCGGTGTCAGATTTTAAAAACTGCGCCAAATGGACGCATTCTTCTGCAAAGGTTTCTCCTAAATCAGTGGCATATAGTTGTTGTAACTCCTTTGCTTTGCTTCTAATAAATTCACTGTCGTCTAGTTCATACAGTTTCCATAAGAAACCAAACTTGGTGCTTACTGTATTATAAATAATTTGCCGGTTTTTTAAGTGCACTTTAAGACAGTCAATAGCTGCATAATAATTATCAACGATGAAAGATCGTCTCCCTTCTAACTCAATATGTCCCGTTTGAACTTCATCAAAATGAAATTTTGGTTTCTTTCTTCTTCTTAAATCTTTTTTGTATGTGGTTACTTCGCATCTCTTGATTGCCTCTGATTCAAAATTTTCGAACTCTTTTTCATCACGCAACGTATCAAGATAAGCATGTAACGTCTCATAAAGAGTAACAACGTCAGATAAATCAATAGAACTTGCTTGTAGCTGTGCACTAACGATTTGAAACTTTACGAGCACACAGTTCCAAAAACACAACATTATAGTAATTTCTAGTTTTCATTTTTTCTAATATTACTTTTGCTTCTATTTTGGTCTCTTTACTTTGATTTTTATCTTCGCAAATAGAGTTTAATGCTTCCAAAACTTGTTTGTATGAACTGTATAAGGCTTTGCTTGCATCTGCTCGTGCACTCCATCGAGTTTTTGATAGATTTTTTAGCACTTTCGATTCTTCATCCAATTTGGATACTAAAATTTGCCATCTGCTTGTAGATCCAGAAAAAAAATTGTATAGTTGTTGTTCCAGTGTAAAAAAAGCAGCTGATTCGTCACTACTTTCCGCGGCAGCTGATCCCACAAGTTGGAGAGAATGCGCTGCACAAGGAACAAAAGTAGCCAGATGATTTACAGCTTTAATTCTTGACTGAAGACCTTTGTATTGACCAGACATATTGCTAGCATTATCATAACTTTGGCCACGGCAGTCTTTAATATCAAGTCTCAATGTTTTATCGATTGTCGTAAGAACAGCTTCCTCCATGTCTTCACCTTTATGACCGCAATTGGGTAAAAATGTGACAAAGCGTTCGACAAGTTCTCCATCAGGCAAAACGTAACGGATAATAAATGTCAACTGATCGGTATGTGAAATATCTGGAGTAGAATCAATGCTAATCGAATAATATTTTGCTTTTTCTATTTCTCCTACAATCGAAAGTCGAACTTCGTCAGCGAGCAGTAATATAAATTCATCGACTATAGAGGATGACAAGTACGATGGAGATCCTCTGCCTTTTTGTCCGAATCTCACCAAATGTTCAGCCATGAAAGGATCAAATTTAGATATAAGCTCAATACAGCCAAGAAAATTTCCGTTTAGTGCAGATCCAATAATTTCATTTTGACCGTGAAATGGAAGCCCACGAGAAGCTAAAAACTTTATTGTTTCTATTACACGTAGTAATACATTTCGCCAATAAGTTATTTCTTCGTTATATTGTTTGACTATTTGGGTATCCAATCGCTGTAAAAGTTTTCCTCTGCATACATACTGTCCCAAACACTTACGATGATCCGGAGAATTGTCATGATCAATTATTAAGTGAGAATTTTTCCAATCGTTAAATCCACTTCTGGCAAATACGGATGTTCCTCCATATAATTTACAAGGACCACAAAACACGTGACCTGTGGATTCTGAGTATACTAACCAGCTTCTCTTCACAATTTCGCCATTAACAAGCTTCATCTCAAACATATTTTTAGATAGAAATCTTTTTTGATTTTTATACTGCCTTTCTGATCGGAAAAAATCTAACTCTTCGTTCTGTTGCAGTCCTTTTTTAGCAATATAATCTCGAAATTCATCGTTGACTTGCCACAGTGCAGGGTCACTTGAGGGAACGGACGACTTTTCTTCTATTATAATTACGTCTTCACTCCTCACTACTGTAGAGCTAGTGTTGGACGGAGAAACGTGTGAACATTCCGCGGTAGAGGGACCAGGGCAAGAAATCACTGAAGATACTGCAGCATTCTTCACCGTTTCGTTCCTTTCTGTAGAGCTCGTAAAAAATGTTTCAAGTTTACGAGTATGTTTTAAAACATTTTCTATCTTCTTTTCCTTTTCTTTTGCTTTTTTTCTGTATTCTGCTCCACTTGGCTTTTTTACTATCGAACTATTCTCATTAACACTCATAGTCTTAAAAAAACACGGTAACACTAACGATAAAGGACAATAAATATCACCAAAAACGAATACACACGAGCTATAATATGTATGACGGACGAAAAAAGGCAAACATATGAAACGCGACAAAGTATAAACACAGATTACTAAATAGTTACTACGTATAAACTATTAACCGCCGCCGCCGGGGAGTCCCCGCGAGTCGTTGATTTGTTTTTCATGGCGCGCGGTGAGCTGCGCTGTTGCCGCCTCACTCGCTCGACCACCGAACGATTTGAGTGACAAGTCAATGTTGATTTTACGCGCGCTTTTTAAAATTTCAAAATGTTTCGTTAAAATCAGGGACTAGTAAGCTTTTTCAGTTCACAGTTCATTTAGTGTTTTGTCTCAGTCTAGTTGAAAAATGTAGACACGATTTCAGCAGCGCGCCCGCGCCCCCCTAGATCCTCGCGCCCTAGGCTGCAGCCTAATTAGCCTAAGGGTTAATCAGGCCCTGGCGGGGTTAAGCAAGCTTCATCGTGTACAAAAGCTATACCATCACATAAAGAGTTAATACTGGTTTACGTCGTTGGCGTCGTACGCTTTTTCTATTGTAGAACATACTTTTGTTCTAACATCAATAGTTTCCGCAGCGCATGCGACGAAAGGTGTTTTATGGCTTTTTTTTACACCTTGGGTTACGTTACTAAAGTTTTAGTAAGGATCCTTAATCTTGTCTAGCAATATATACAGCGTGTAACAGAAACCCTATTGCTATCCTTAAGCACTAAAGATAACAGCTGGTATAGAGTCACTATACGTAGTTTCAACTCAAAATAAAATACTCTAAGAATTGATACCAAATTTTCGGTTTCATATGTTTCTTAAATTCAAATCATAACAAACGTGTCACCGCACTACGTAGGTCAATAACTTTCCACGTTACTTGCCAATATCATGATACATCTCCTCCGTAATTCAGCGCGCCTAGTACAGTAGTAGCCTACAGCAGGCGGTGTTCTTTGTCGGCGCGAACTGACGGAAGAAAAAACATGCCGACGCCGCCGCGCCGCCCAATGCGATTGCGCGCGCGCGCACTAAACCGTACCTACTTTACCATGATGTAAAAATTAATGCGTAATTATTGATTTACAGGTTATTCGTTAATATCAAGCCAGAAATTGCATTTACTTTCAAGCCGTGATGGACACAATAATGTTTTGTTTGTTCTTTTAAAATGAATAAAGCCGTGTATTTATACGTCTAAGAACGTTAATAATTAGATTATACTCGTAAGGTCCATGCCCATCATTTCATAGAGTTAAGCAATGGAGCATTCTCAAAACATAACTTAAACGAAACAATAACAGACTAAATTTCTGAGAATCTTTATCCTCGTTTTGTTTTAAACGGGTTTTGTGAAATATGTTAATGAACACATATAGATAAGGTTTAGTTACTGATATTTATTTTTCATGATAATTAAATGTCTTTAAAACATAATTGTTTTGCAAGCTAAGCAGTTTATTGAAGAAAAATGAAAAGTCGAATCAAGTTGGCATACCGCGTATTTTCCCGTCCAGTCCAGCGAATGCGACTCCCTGGCGGAATTAATCAATTTCACTCATAACTAACGATGTCTCATATATTAACTTGTCTGTATTGAAGGATGAATTAATGTTATAGCTTTATATTGCTCTGTACTGAAGTGTTTGAGCTGATAGTTATTGTACCTACTAGCATATTACTCGTATATGAATTGATACATGAAGCACTATCGTATATCAATAAGATTATTGCAATTTCTACATAATTAAGTACCTATAACATAACACCACGGCTGTTTTCCCCGAAGGGTTAGGTAGAGATGAGACTATAGTAGGTACACCCACATTTCGTCAGTTGTGTAAACAGTGTTTCATAAGTAACTAAATAATTTGAGTTCCCACGTATATCTAGACACGCGGCAGCATGTTAAGCCAAGTTCAAGCCAAGAAGAAGGCACTGGCGACGCAGCAGCCGTGTTATATTACGCGAACCATTTGGAGCCACTTTTGATCCCTTAATACCTCAAAATCTATTTAACATAAACACATGAAATTTGGTTTATTTATTAAAACCCTTTAGATTATCTAGAACCCCAAATTTCATAAATACAGCTCAAACGATTATTGACATCTAAAAATCGGCATTTTATCACTGACTGACAGACTGACATGTAGATTCCCCTTAGAGGCTCCCTAAATTGTGTTAATTTGCATTAATATTCTGAAACAGTCTGACGCATGCAATCAAAATGGAACTTTAGTATAAGATTTTTTGGAACTTTTTCTTTCTATGTAAAAGACAGTTACGTTATTGTAACATCTTGGCTCGATTATTGTTTTATTCGAAAATCATGTCTTTAACACGCTTTTATTAGGTCGACCTGTATGTATGTAACTATGTAATCAAATCTAAGAAAACTAATTTAACCATCTTCTAAAGATCGTAGCGTTATGAAAATTGGCAGTTGTATGTGATTTTGACGACAATACAATAACATGGTACTGTCGAGCTGATCTGATGATGGAGCCGGAAGATATGAACTGGATCTTCATGATGGATGATCGTATCATAGCCGTGTTTGGACTTGTTAGAAAGGTCTTGTAATGAACGTTGACCATGATTAGGTTTCAAGGTCTGATGATGAAGCCGGAAGATAGGCACTAGCATTCCATGATGAAATATCGTATCATAGCCGTGTTTGACAAAGTTTAGGTAGGTTAACTAGTTTCATCTCTTATTATTACTTATTACCGAGTAAACAGTAAAATCTTAAAGCTTTGCTTATTTTAGTAAATTGACTTACATTTTTAAAGATGGGGTTCGATGTGGTTACCTTGGTATTGTATGCACAAGGCCGCTCGCTTGTTTATGGACACCTGAACATTGCGTAGCATGTCTGGTGTAATTGTCCCGAAAGCGGCCTCAATCCGCACTTTCATTAGGTCCATTGTATCACACTGCACTGCGTACACTAGGTACATTTTTACCGCACTGAACTGATGCGCGTATCTCAGGGATAGGAACGAGTGCACTAGACGGAGACGCGGAACGGTGTCGACTGACGAGCAAAGCAAGAACAAACAATAATGCTAAATAAAGCATCTTTTCCTGCTATTCTGGTACTAAAATATTATTTCGTTAAATTTAGATACCTATAGGGTAGTTGTCCTATTAGTGTCCACTACTATTGAAAAATATTGTTCAAGAATTCAAGATTATTTTACATCCTTAATAATAATTTCAACTAAACTGCGTTAAACTTTTAAGTAAATCTCACACATCAGAGCTGACTAATTACGTTATTCAAATGCAAAATTGAAAAATCCTTTATTTTTTTGGGGGTGGGAAAATCATCAATGACTCACTTTCCGCCCTAGGTGGGACGGCAGGAAGTGCTTAGACTCTTACTGACTAAAAACTACCCTGTTCCTTCAGTTGCCCTTGCATTCCGGGGCCCCGTTATCTTGTAAGGACATTCCCGCAACTCCGGAAAATCTTTTATTTCAATCCATTAATGATCATATGGAGCCGCCTTATCTCGTTAGAAATCTGAATTAGAAGTTTTATTTACCAGGAGTAATAGAAACTACAGGGACTGCAATTGGTTCACATACCCTTTTTTTTTTTATTTTTTTGGATGGGAAATTATCAAATAACTTCTCCCGCTCTGGGTGGAGCGGGAGGGCGTGTCAGACTTTTACTGACTAAAACCCACCCGTGTTCCTTCCGTTGCCTGTGTGCCGAGGTCGCGATATCCCTTTCAGACAAACCCGCAACCCCGGCAGGCATTGGCCCTTCCGGACCCCGTCAGTTGGTGCTGACATCTCTTTGAGGCGCGCGTGGAACACAACGCGCCGTCGACCCGGGCCTGGTCCCTATCGGACGGCGAGCTACCCATTGCTCACCGTCCGCAAGCCCGCGCCTACGGTGGCCGGAAGTCGGCTCGCGACTCCCGACGCCCGGGGCGTCTCCTGCGGCGACTAGGGGCGCGAGGGGGCGCATTTTGCCTCTCCCTCGCGCGCTCCGCCTCCTCCTTCGCGAGCATTACTGCTTCGCAGAAGGAGGTGACGGCCTCCCATGCACTCTCGCTCCGGACCATGGCCTGAACCAGGGCCGGACACGAGAGATCGCCGCCGCCGATCGCCTCCGTGAGGACACGGCGGTGCTCCGCCCAAGCTGGGCAGACCTCCACCGTATGCTCCACCGTGTCCTCCGGGCGATCCACACAGTGGTGACACCCGGGCGTTTCCTCTCGCTTTATCCTGAACAGGAACCTCCCGAAACAACCATGTCCGGTGAGGACCTGTGTCAGGCGGAAGGTGAGGACGCCGTGGCGCCTCTCTAGCCACTCCTCAAAGAGGGGACTTATCGCCACAATTGTGGCGTGCCCAGCGCTGGGTTGCGACAATCGCACTCTCCATGCCGCCATGAGATCCCGCCGGAGCTCTGTCCGCTGTGCCGCGATTTCTCGCGGCAGCGGAGTTACGCCCCGGCGTTTCGCAAAAATCTGAAATCTGAATTAGAAGTTTTATTTACCAGGACTCCAGGAGTAATAGAAACTACAGGGACTGCAATTGGTTCACATACCCTAAGACCCTAACCCAATAGGTTACACTAAGATGCTCTCATTGTGTGTGTAACGACGTAATCAGGGATCTGTGAGCAAACGATTTTCAATTCGGCAATAACAATTCCTGTTACTCATGCGGTCCTTGTACTTTTATTAATTTCTTTCTACATTTAGATGCAGTTTTGCGACATTTTTTATTATTTATTGACTTCATTTGAATTAAAAAGACTAAACGTGCTCAAACCAATAGAACCCATGTACCTCTTCAAACAGCACCGACAGACCGTGAACTTCCGATAATTCTTTCGGTTAGTCCTACAGACAAAAATTATGCGTTCGTGCTATTATTTTGTAATAAAACAAAACTATTACCTTGTTGATAATAGTTTATTGATAATTATTAAAAAAAAAATACGTGTGGCACTCGAGGACTGCCGCGGTAAAGCTATTGCATAGCATATATTCAAAAATAAGAAGATAATATTGTTGATTTAAAATATATTTTTTTAAAAATACCCCTATAACCCCCCCCCTAAATCGCAGAATTTACACAACCGTCAATGACGTCTGCCCTCACGCGTCTGCCCGCGTTCGGGTCGCGCACTCGGCGATCGCGCGTCATTGCCTATCCCGCCCCCACCCTCGTTCTGCGCGCCCGCCGTCGACTCATCGCAGGTCATTCTTATCGTTCTAACTTTTAAAATATTAGTCCAAATTACTTAGTGTAAAAGACAAATTTTATCTACATTAAATACCGAAAGCGATGAAGGTATTTATTTTGATACGAATTAACTAAATACTGTAAAATATGCAACTTAAAAAAAGTATTCAATTTAAATGTATTTATAGCTCACTATTTTGGCTATAATGGCTTCCACATAAAAGGTAGATATATGCTGTCGCGGACTTTTATTTAGAACTCTTTAAGACAAACAACCCCACAATACATTCTTTTCATGTAACTCCAGCGGTTTAGGCAGCGCACGCAAAGATAGATCTCAGAGGGCAGGATTTTTTCCGACTTACTGGATACTTATCGTTATATTATGGCTAAATCACATAAAATCTTTATAAATTGTAGCCTATGTGTTATTCTGATATATAAGCCACATTACTGTAAAGTTTCATTAAAATCCGTTCGGTAGTTTTTGCGTGAAAGAGTAACAAACATCCATCCATCCATCCTCACAAACTTTCGCGTCAGGTTTTTTTCGTTACGGAATTTCTACATTCGGTCGCCGCGCTCAGAGTCTCCGATAAAAGCTATGCAATAGCTTAATAAACATATTTTAACAATTATGAACGGAACCCACTGTGATTTTATTTGTACTAGGAGTAGCATAAGTTGCAAAGAAATGAATTGAAATGATGTTTTGGGTTCAGTTGGACATAAATCGTTACTAAATCCTTTTTCTATTCTAAGTTCTAATGGCAAATAATAATGTTTATTTAAGCAATTAATTCCTGGTAGGATGCACGTAAAGATTCGATTTTTATGATCAATGCAATGGTACGAGCTGACGATTTTTCGAAACAAATCGTTTTAAAGCGATCTTCAAGAAAATCGATTCAATAGTAAGGTGAATCGAATCTCCTGGATCGTATGTGTAAACATTATTATGATATTGCCCAAAGTATTGTGCTGACAATCATAAACAGCGAATAGGTAGGTTTATCTATTTAAAACAAGATCAATTACATACATATGCCGCCGACACTTTTTAACTTCTCTGCACACTTTTCTTTACAGGAATATTGTTTTTTAATTAGGTAGGTATTTACTGTGTTGTGGGTACGATGGTAAGGTGGGTGGTGGGTGGAAGATTACTATGTAGATAATAATTATCTACAAAGTAATCTTCTAAAGGACAACTACGTAAAAAACCAACAAGTGTGTAATGTTTCTAAATATTATTTCGTTACATTTTGATACCTAGACCAATTTTATTAATTGTATTGTAACTAGTTCACAGACATCATCAAAGTTTAGGAAAAGTCAGTAATAATATTTTGTAAACAAAAAATAAACATGCGGAACCTTTTATTTAGAAATACCAGGAGTAAGAGGTTTATTTTTACTTACAAATAGTTCGCTGACACCGATCAGCTGACTTAGTGCTAGTGATGTGTTTATTTCAATTTTAAAACTTCGGTTTCTGGTATCAATGTATTAAAAAGTCTCATAACTTCCAAACATGTAGAGATAGGATTAAAAAACCCTTCCAATATCGTTTAATATCATCCAAAGAAGCCGTGCCCTTGGTATGTATATACCCTTTCCGTTACACGTTGTATAGCCTATATTACTCAGGGTGAATGTAGCTTTCTAATGGTGAAAGAATTTTTGAAATCGGCGCAGTAGTTTTTGAGTTTATTCGTTACAAACATACACACAAAAATACAAATCTTTCCTCTTTATAATATTATTAGTGTAGATATAGATTATAATATTAGTGTAGATAATGTTTGAACGCGTTGCGCAGTACTTATAGCTAATAAAATTACCACTTCTTTTGTAATTTTTTCCCTACTTAGATTTCTATCGGGGTACAAATTAGAAACATAATTTAGAACAATCTGTGGGTCCCATATACTGCAGTACTTGGGGAAGCTAGGTTTTAATTTAAGCGCTCCTTTGAGCAGCCGTTTAATTCGGTCATCAGATCCGATATTACCGCCTAATAAAAGGGATAACGCTGATCTGTGACTATTTAGGGTTCCGTACGAACTTCCCTTACCAAACCGTTCACTTAAAAAGCGTAATACTATCGGGACAGAGCAATCAAAAAAGTGATAATTATTATTTACGCAATATTGCCACCACAATTTGAACGACACGTTATATTGCTGCATCGTGTTCTTTGATAATGACGCCAGCATCAGGTCCAGGGCTGATTCGGGGACGCCACGCAGCGAGAACGCCTGCCTGAGAGTACTGCGGCACCCAGGATAAGGGGATTTCTATAACATGGTACGATATGATGTTCGTTAGGATCTATCCAAATTATTTCAGAAACTATTGTTTTCATTAATTGTGGGTACCAGGCTTGGGATGGCCAAAAAGGGAAAACTAGGATACCATTGGCACCTTCTTGTATTATTTTGTGAAGACACTTAAGAATAAGTGGAAAAGGGGGAAAAGCATAAAAGAACATGTTCCAGTTCGCTGTAAAGGCATCTATAGAAAGAGCGTCAGGATCCTTTCTCCATGACATAATTATAATCCTGACATTTGGCATTGGCCCGAGAGGCAATAGGTCGATTTCGGGTTTACCGAGACTTTTTGATATTCGTTCGAAGGCTAAATCGGAAAGTTCCCATTCCGTGTCGGGATTTAGTCTTCGAGATTCTTCGTCGGCTTCGTAATTAGCCTTGGTATTAATGTTCGAGGCAAATAACCACATGTTTCTCTCTTCAGATCATTGCCAAATTTGTCTAGAAAGATTATTCAAATGGGAAATGAAATGAAATTGTTTATTCTATAAATAGGATATCGGAATCACTTTTACACGTCATTTATATATTTTTTTTAATAAGCTAGATGAGGTCGGTATTTCCTATTTGACTACTCTGAGAAGAAAGGCCGAAACAAACTCAGAAGTCGTAGTCTCTTTTAAAGTCCAGACATAATCTTGGTCAAGTTATATGAGGACCATGTAGATTACTGTCTGAAATGGTTTGTTGAGGAAATAACCACACAGATTTGAGTGGACCTGTCCATTCAGTATTCGTGCAAGCATTTGTCAGTAATCGTGGAGCTCAACTCAGAACTGAAGGAGCTCAACTCGACGAACAATACCAAAGAATGGATATTTGGATAGGCCACATCAACTACTCAAACTGCCAGACCATCATTAAAACAAACTGAGAAAAAAAAAATTCTACATAGTCCTCACATTCACAATAATTAAAATAATATAATACTTTACAAAGTAATCGTGTCATTTTGAATATAATTTTCAACAATGTCAATGTGTATATAAAACTGGTTTATTGTGATGAATAATTAAAATGTCAAGTTTTATGGTTTTCACAAGGCTTAGCAGAGCGAGCAGCTCAATCCCATGCTTTTTATCTTTTAAATAGTCAGAAATTTTATAGTACCCTTTTTTACAAAGTTTGGTTTTAATACAGCTTTTAAATCGTTTAATGGATAAGTTTCTAATGTCAATGGGAAGTTTGTTGTAAAAGCGTATACATTGACCCATGAACGAGTTGCCTACTCTGTGGAGACGTGTGCGATGTACAGCAAGGTTGTGTTTATTCCTGGTATTTAAACTATGAATATCGGACATTTTCTTAAAATTTTATATATTTTTGTGTACATACAATAGGTTTTCAAAAATATATTGTGAGGCTACAGTCAGAATATTTATTTCTCTGAATTTTTATACATATAGTACATGTCAATTCCATCGTACCCTAATTAAACTAAAATACATCTACTCACTAAATTATGGCTTACGACTAAATAACAAGGGGAATCTCTTGGACCGAGGTTGTAAATGGCTCGAACAGCCCTTTTCTGTAGAACAAAGATAGTATTAATGTCCGCACAGGTTCCTCAGAGAAGAATCCCATAAGACATAAGACTATGAATATAATTAAAATAAACAATTCTGGCTGTATCTGCGTCAGTTATCTGGCTAATTTTTTTAACAGCATAGGCGGCGGAACTAGGCCTTCCTGACAATTTTTCTATGTGTGAGCCCCATTGTAATTTACCGTCAATAGTTATTCCAAGAAGGCTGGATCCGCGCCTGAATTAGAATATAAATCATAGGTAGGTATTATATCGCACACCCAGTCCGGGCCGATAAAGGCCTGAGAGGAATATACTAACTTTACAAGGTTGTAAAAAACCTGTTTAACCAGGTTTATTTTTGATCCTACGATCTTATGTTATATATTATCATTAAATTGTCAAAAAATCTAGCTTTTTTATATTCAAAGTGCTTCAAATTATCTAATTAATGAGTATTTAATGTTTACAGTTTTACAGACGTTTTCCTTATTTAATTAAGCCATACGCTTTCTGTAAGCTGTTCCAGGCTTCTTTCGCAGTCTTTGCATTGTAGACGTGGGTCGAGTACTCTGATTCTATCAATAAACTTATCGTCGTTCGTGCCTGCCGATCTACGTCAGCATTTGCTACATCTTTAGAAATTACTCTCCACCAGTTTTTATTTTCCAAGTAATTTCGCACCAAGAATTTCCAGTTTGGGTAGTCGGACGATCCTTTCAGCTTCCTAATAGCACTTATGCCAACTTCAGCAGACATAATTGAAATTTCGTAAGTTTCCCAGGCACACAATTAATACTGAAACCGCTCAACTTATTAATTATACTCTAGCACTATCAGAGCCTGAAAAGAGATGTACGTGTGTGTGCGTTACCTAGGTGCACTAGGAATTTGTTAGGGTTATTAATTTTACTTATTTGATAGGATAGATACCATAATATGCACCAAGGCAACGCTCAACATTCTTGAAAAATGAATAAATTCTAACAGGATATTTATAAGTATGTGAGTATCGGAATTTAATAACACATACCTAAGATCCTTATGTAGAGCGAGTTTGTTACCGATACTGCAAGTGGGCTGTGATTTATATAGACATCGACGATATTCTGACTTTGTATACATTAGCTAGCGAAACTTCGCAGTTGTGATGGGTATCGGTAGGTATCTAAACAGTCATGATAAAACAAACAAAAGAAGTTTCGAAGATTTTTCAAAAATTCAAAATTCAAAAGTCATTTATTTAAACTAGGCTGATAATCAGCACTTTTCGTCACGTAAAACGTAACGTCAAAATTACATAAGACAGTCCCCCAAAACGCCCACCCTTCACCACTTCCTAGTGCGTTAGCTGGGAAGAAGAAGTGGCGCAACAAACTCCCCAGCAGCACAGCTGTCTGTTCAGTTAGAAAGAAAAAAAAAATTCTATATAATAGTATTCAACATAATTAACCTAATTTAAATTATTATCTATATGTTAGCTAGCACACGCCAATATACCAAACAAAATCATTGAGAACTATACTCGCGCAGAAATAAAAACTAAACGTAAACAAAACTTAATATGTTAATAAAAGCCTCCAGGCATAAAGGGCGTGCCCGCTTACATAAAGCTGTAACTGGAAGTTATAAATGATAAACTAGGACCATCGAGGTAAAATAAATAAACAGTTAATTACTAATAACAATAAATAATATTATCTATTCTCGAGGTCACTAGTTACATATTGCAATACAACTCATAAAAAAAAAACATTGTAATGAGTAGATTATCTCAACAGAATTTGTTTTTGGGTCCGCGCTCGTACCTATGTAGTGTAGTTATTTGAAGTATTAACACAACGCGCAACGTTTGTATTCCTGAACGAGGCTCCAGAGGTGTATATTATTACACCAACATTTCCGCAGCCATGTGTTTGAAATATTGAATTGATCCTCTAAGAACTTATTGACCTTCTAATGAGGTACACTTTTTAAATTAATTAACCTCTAAAAACTGTTTGGGCTCCTAATGTTGCAAACTGCTTCTGATAATAGAGTCTCTTTTTATATTTCTTGGCTTTTCTCACAGTTGGTCGCAGTAACTAACTTAGGATATCAAACTGTTTATGTAGGTGAGGCTAGAACTGCGACCAAAATATGAATTATTTGAGGTTCACAAAAAGAAGCGCATTCATTATATTAGTGTTCAATAATATTTTAAGGAAAGCAATACAGGAATTATTCTATTAAATACAAGCAATTGTAATAGGCACTTAGTTGATAAAAAATAGCTTTGAAAATGATAGTCGTTTTGTACTTATATCATTTATGTTGAAAATTGTTTCTAGTGTTTTTTGTTTTCTGTTGTTGATGTATGTCAACAACATGGAAAATTTAGTCAACTAGTTCAGTTTATCAATATGCGGATGACTCATTGCCTTGTAGCTTGTACCCACAAAGAAATAAAATTCTTAACGCAAGCAAGACCAAAATCATTCATGTCCACTTCTAACCATCTAAAGCACATTAGGTACCTACTCTTTTTGCACAAAATCAAAAAGGGCTCCATAGATTTCATTAGGATTCTCGTGTTCTACTATACATGGTGTAATTCTATGAGCATTAGAGCATATGAGTATTATTTTTAAACTCCTCCTCCTCTTCTGGAACCAACCCTATGCGAGGTTTCGGCAGCGAAGGTGGTTTACAGGCGCGTGTTGAAAAATTGGACGGAGGGATTAGTTAGACGATGGGCTCACATCACACTAAGTGCATGCTGCGATCGACAGTCCATTTGACACGCGCTTATGACAAGCTGCACCCGCGTTTAGAATTGTTAAATGGGATGAACAAATAAAACTGTTAGCGCGGTGAGCAGTAAAATAATAGACTGTATCAAATAGTGGTGTAATGCCGTCTGATCTTTATAATGTATTACTTCCCGGACAAACAATTAATAATATGATTTTAAAAGAGGACAATCGTCCGTCGAGGTTGGATTTCTATAGGAAATGTCGGCTAAGTAGCTAATCTGCGTTCGCAATTTATTTGCCAAACATGTAAACAAACACGAGTTTTCCATTTAGACAAACATCAACTTTATACACGTGTAAATAAAGTTAATTTTCGACTAGTACCTACTGTTGAAAAAGTCATAAAAAATATTAAAATGTAGTGCAAACTGAACCTTATGTATAGGCGTTACAGTTGTTCTTCCTAAAACTCGTGTTTGTTAACATGTTTGGCAAATGAATTGCGAACGCAGATTAGTAACAAATAGTTTTAACACAGATTTGCAAAGTAAAGAATCTTTATTAGATTACGTATTATTACCTATTCTAGAATCGGACCGGACTGCGGAACGACAAAGATTAAATGCGGGCGCTCTGTAATCCGGCACTTTTGTATTATACCTGCCGGATTAGAGAGTAGGAGACGGATATCTTCGGTAGGAGAGCTAAGTTAGAAAACGCGGGACTATTGAACGTGTCGGATTAGTGAGCGCCAGATTACCGAGCGCCTACTGTAGCTATTTGCATCCGTTCGCTGCATCTTTGAAGAGACTGCGTGTTTTGTTACCCGACTGCCACCGAGATTGCGCTTGCACAGTCACTTCTACCCCGCCTTGATTATACAGATGCCAACTATCTTGACCTCACTCAAGACCAACTCGATAAACTTGAGCGGCTTCAAAATGTTTGTATAAGGTTCATGAATTCGGTTTGCGTAAATATGACCATGTTTCCGAATTCCGTGTGAAGCTCAAGTGGTTACCAATTCGCCTTCGTCGGAATGCTCATATTCTTTCCCTTTAGTATAATGTTATTTTCCCCTTCCTCCCCTCTCTATCTCAAGAAACGTTTCCAGTATCTTTGCGACTCCCACACGAAATTTATAAGGTCATCAGATAACTACAAGCTCAAAATGCCAATGTATTCCACAACTTTCCTTAATAAATCATTTTCTATGCATTGTCAGTTTAAATATAAACCGTACACAATCGTTACCTGTTCTTAAGGCGACGATAACCGACTTTTAATGTTTTTATACTGAAGATCGCGTATAAACGGTGGTGTTAATGGTGTTAATGATTTGGAAAAAATATATGTTAAATTAGAGCATTTTCTTAATAACTTAATTCAGGAATATTTTAGATGATATTTACGTAGTGAAATTAATTTGTAAAGTTACGTCTAACGCGGATAAAAAACTGAGAATCACGCAAAATCTGTCAAGCGTGTTTTACTGAAACCTTTACCATTTTAAAGATAATTTAATTATTGATTTTTTTGTATACATGTTTTATTATTAGAGTAGCTCGTGGCTAAGCAATAACTGCCGCACGATTCAACCCATCAGGTTAAGCTACGCTTGCTCTGTGGATGGTGGCTCTGTAGTTGGTCTGTGGATGGGTGACCATCTTTACATTCCGAGACTCCTCCATGCCTTGGATAGCACGTTAAGCCGTTAGTCCCAGCTGTCATTCGTGGATCTTTGACAGTTGTTACGGGTCGTTAAAAGTCCAAAAGTCTGACAACCAGTCTTACCAAGAGGTATCGTATTACCCAGTTACTGGGTTGTGGAGCTCAGATAGGCAGTCGCTATATGTAAAATACTGGTATTCGGCTGCATCCATTTAGACTGGAAGCCGACCCCAATTTAGTTGGAAAAGGCTAGACGAAATGAGTATACATGCTTTATTATAATACCTCTTGTTTTATGTATAATAAATTAATAATGCATTTAAAGCGTCGAACACACCGGCGCGACTTGTCGCTTTATTTGGGACAGCGCTCCTCGATGGGCGAGTCCTATTACGGGCTGGACGTACCTAGCTGTAATAATCTGTATTCATAATTTATCTTCGTTACTTATATACAATGTGTTACAAAAACCCTATCCGTTCCGAAAATATCCATTCCAAGGTAGCCTGGAAGAGATCGCAGAAAGCTATAAGGCCGCCCATCAAGGTAGTCCGCGAAATTCAACTTTTCGAACGTTTTCTGCAATTTGCAGGTCAGTGTCAGGTTCTATGTCGCGACCACAACTGAATTTGTATTTATAGAATTACTAGCTTTTGCCCGCGGATTCGCCCACGTGGTCGGAAAATATCCAACAGGAACGTGCTATTGAAACGTGGATTCAGAGTATCCTATGTCCTAACCCAGGTCATGGCCTTCATCTAAATCTGTTCAGCCGTAACAGGCATGAAAAGAGAACGGGCAGATAATAAATCTGTTTTAGGGTTCCGCACCTCAAAATGAAAAACTGAAACCCTTAAAGGATGACTTCGTTGTCAGTCAAGACCCTTTTTTCAGGTACGCGTCAAGTTGAAATAGATATCAAAAACTTAGACGAGTGTAGCGAAAATCAAACTTCCAAGTACGCAATAAAAAATACGGCCATTTATGTCGCATATTTTGACACTCGCAAATAAATCAGTCTATTTGGTACTTCCCGTTGGCCCAGCAGCATGAACTTAGGCGAGAAGCAATGTTAAGTAGAGATGAAAATCCGAAAATTGGTAATTTATAGTTTTATATGAACTGCAAAGTTAAGTTTGTTCTTCAATCTGAGATCAAAAATTCATAGGCTGTGACTTGAAGTAACATTTAGTCTGTATTTCATTACCTACTCTATTAAAAGTTATTTTTGAAATTGAAAACTTAAGTTTTTAATTCAATCTGGATTTGGAAATTCGGGCAACCGAGAAAGCACAGCTTTGCGACGGAACCCTCAGGGCGCAAGTCCTATTCACACTTGTCCGGCTTTTTTTAATAAATAAAACAGGTTTGTATGATTCTAATGCCTTACATAAAATACTAATTATTCATTTTACTATTAATTTGTAATACCTACTCTAGTGCCACCATTGAACACATAAAAGCTCGTACAGACCAGCGCGACGCGACGCCGCGCCGCGACACGAACAATACAATTTCTAAGAAAACTTGACGGTATAACAATTACCGGTGTCGCGTCGCGCTGTCGCGTCGCGCTGGTCTGCACGAAGCTTAATACCTACATGTTAGAAAGGTTCGTTTATAACTTTAAATTGTAATAACTTTTGACAGAGCGGGCCGATTTTATTGAAATAACGACTAAATATTAATTTAAGATACAGACTATGACTATATTTCCAATGTCTTAAATCTCTTGAAAATAAAACACAAAAAAATACATATTACATGTCATGTGAATTATAAAATCATCCCCTATTTTACCCCTTTGGGGGATTAAACTCTAACTCAAAGCATTTATTTCAATTAAACCATTACAGGCACTTTTGAATTGTCAAGGAATCGGTCAGTCAAAAATGTGAAGCTAGTTGCCCATTCAAAAAGCGTAGTAGGTACCTATGGAGAAGAACTACACAATCACCTCTTTTACTAAAAAGATGTAAGTTTTTTCTTACGTACATGATGTTTTCATAGATATATTGACAAGGTACCGTTATCATGTTAATATCCTTAAACAGTTCCCTTAGAGAGTCACGCCTACGGAGATAATATATGGCTCTAATCGCTCTTTTCTGCAGAATAAAAATAGACTCGATATCTGCAGACTGTTCCCACAGTAAAATATCGTAAGACATGATACTACTCGTATGAAAGTAACTAAAATAGACTAGCCTCGCGGTATCTACATCAGTAAATTGACGGATTTTTCTGACAGCGTATGCTGCTGAACTTAGCCGTCCTGCAAGAGATGTTAAATGAGGACCCTATTGTAGCCTTGAGTCTAGCGTGATCCCTAGGAAACAGTTTTTTCGACGAATTCTAGTTTCTCTTGATTTAATACTATCTCACAATCACTACTTTTGACATTTGGTAAAGAAAATTTTATACACTTTGTTTTTTTTCCATTTAATACTAAATTATTAGCAGTGATCCAATTTTGGACCTGCAATAGGGCGTTATTTACGTCGTCAAAATTTGTTGCACGTCTATCTACCTTAAAAATTAAGGAAGTATCGTCAGCAAATAACACCATTTGTGGTTGATTTTTTAATGAATGGAGTAGATCATTGATATACACTAAAAAGAGGAATAGACCCAATATCGAAACCTAGTGAATTGATACCGTTTATTTGGACTTGCTGTTGTCTATCATTTAAATAAGATTTTACTAAATTGAGTGCAAGTTTTCCAAGTCCGTAATGCTCAAGTTTATAGAGTAAGGTGTCGTAACCGACACAATCAAATGCCTTGGAGAGGTCACAAAAGATTCCTATGGCGTCTTGGGCCTCTTCCCACGCGTTAAAATGTGTCTTAATAAGGTTACACCGGCGTCGGTCGTACAACGTCCTTTGGTGAAACCATACTGTTGATCATGATTTTATTTGTGTTAAAATGATTGAGCATTCGATTAAGCATTACCTTTTCAAACACCTTGCTGAAAACCGGCAACACGGATGCGGGTCTATAATTATTGGTGTCTTTACTGTCCCCGGATTTGAAATGTGGTATTACCTTACTGTATTTCATTAAATCCGGGAAGATTCCTTGGTCCACACACAAATTAAATATTAAGGTCTTAGCTATGGTCTCAATTATGGAAGTACAGACTTTAATGGACATTCCCCAAAGATCTTCGGTTAATTTGATCTTAATTTGCTGAAAAGCTTTTATTACTATTATAGGGTTAATATGCTTAAAGTTAAATTTAATCGGGCAAGCTGAAACGTTACTAAATCAAAAGAGAGTGAGGGCGAGGAATTTAAGGTTTCAGTAGTTTTAAGTGGGATACTTTTTTTTTTTTTTTTTTGTGGATGGGAAATTATCAAATAACTTCTCCCGCTCTGGGCGGAGCGGGAGGGCGTGTCAGACTTTTACTGACTAAAACCCACCCGTGTTCCTTCCGTTGCCTGTGTGCCGGAGTCGCGATATCCCTTTCGGACAAACCCGCAACCCCGGCAGGCATTGGCCCTTCCGGACCCCGTCAGCCGAAAGAGATGTCAGCACCACTGACATCTCTTTGAGGCGCGCGTGGAACACAACGCGCCGTCGACTCGGGCCTGGTCCCTATCGGGCGGCGAGCTACCCATTGCTCACCGTCCGCAAGCCCGCGCCTACGGTGGCCGGAAGTCGGCTCGCGACTCCCGACGCCCGGGGCGTCTCCTGCGGCGACTAGGGGCGCGAGGGCGCGACTCTTGCCTCTCCCTCGCGCGCTCCGCCTCCTCCTTCGCGAGCATTACTGCTTCGGAGAAGGAGGTGACGGCCTCCCATGCACTCTCGCTCCGGACCATGGCCTGAACCAGGGCCGGACGCGAGAGATCGCCGCCGCCGATCGCCTCCGTGAGGACACGGTGGTGCACCGCCCAAGCTGGGCAGACCTCCACCGTATGCTCCACCGTGTCCTCCGGGCGATCCACACAGTGGTGACACCCGGGCGTTTCCTCCCGCTTTATCCTGAACAGGAACCTCCCGAAACAACCATGTCCGGTGAGGAATAACCATGTCCGGTGAGGATTTAAGTGGAATACTGGTAAAGAAATTTACAAATTCTTGAGCAACTATTTTACCATCGCAAATGAGACCACATGACGTCTTCAGTGTGTAATCAGAATTATTATGCTTTTTGTTCCTGTTCGTTTCGTTATTGATAATTTTCTAAACCGTCTGTATTTTACTGTCTGCTGATTTAACCTTGTTGCTAATGTATAAGGCAGAGAGTACGTAGCAACATACTTATTAAAAGTTTCCGTGTTAATATAAGGCTTAAGGCCATACAGCTCGAAAAGTCTATCCCTACTTTTCCTGAGTCCTTTAGTTGCCCAGTCACTAAATAAAAACTTAGGGCTGATAGTTTTTGTGTTCTTCTTAAAATAATTATTGAACTCGGTCTGGACTAACGAAAAGAATTCCTCGTACAAAATATTAACATTGTTCATTGTAAGGTCTTGATTATTTAACTTACAAACTAAAGTGCTATTAAATTTATTTAAATTAACTGCTGTTATTGGTCTGAATTGTATCTCCACTTTTTTTACTGGTATGTTGGATTCCAACGTTACGGATTGACCACTGTGATCAGAAGGGAGATAATTAACGATGGCTTTATCTAAATAGTCGCAATAACAAAATACATTATCAATAAATTTAGCAGTAGTCGTAGTTACTCGGGTTAGTTCTACAAACACATTTGAAAAATTGAATGATTTGAACAACTTTAAAAATCTACTGGTATTTGAATTATTTTCTAAAATATTAATGTTAAAGTCACCACAGATAGTTACTGATTTATTAGCAGTTGCAAGTTTTGCCAAAACATCTTCCATTACTGACTCAAATATAGAGTAGTTGAGAATTTGGGGGTCTGTAAACGCACACTATAACATGCTTGTCTAGCATAACACGAGACAGTTCAATGCAATGTTCAACCGATAGTTCAACTATGTCAATACGGGTTTTTGATTTAATACAACTTTTAATTAATATTAGTGAACCACCACGCAGCATTGATTTTCGGTTAAAACAACTGGCCACACTATAATTCTCATAGTTAATTAACATTTCATAATCCTTTAACCAATGCTCAGTTAAACAAATAATGTCAAACATTGTTTTTTCTAAAAACAATTCAATTTCCAATTGTTTGGAAGGAAAGTCTTGAATATTTTAATGAAATAATTTCAAGGATTTCTGCTTAGCCTCTTTTGTACAGTTAACTATGTTAGTGCTAGAAAATACCTTTTTATTATTAAGTGTAAATAAACTGTTAGAGGTACCTTCTGTTATCTTACAAACTAGTTTAAACTATTTGAGCTAACCACCTTAACATTAGTACTATTACTAACTGTGGTACTAATTGTAGATGACTTAGTCATACTAATTATGTCTGGGTTAATATTAAAAGCTAATAGCCTATGTTGGGGTTGTAATGCCCAACAGTGAAAATGTTATGTACTTGTTATGTTATGTTATGTAAATGAGTAGACGAAGTTCCCTTGATGGATTTATTGCTACTGAATATAATTACACAATTGTTCCACTTAAATGCTATGTTAGAGAAATACACAGCTAAACAATATCGATGTGCATTATTGAGTATGACGTACAAACTACTACAAAGGTCAATGTACAGCGTAACTCGTACAGCCTAGCTATTTGACGTCTAAAACTAATGGGCAGATATACAGTATCCCTAGGTGACTGAGAGCTTATCAACAAAAATGTTGGTGTCAAAAAATATAAACTTGTCACTATGGTGACTAACTAAGAAATGCATGTAATTATTTAGCATGTGAATATAGTTGTTTTGCCTATTTGATAAATGCTCAAAATATGGAAAAGCACACAAAATTATCTTCTTACAATTTAACTTCAATAGTTCGGTGACACAATCAGTAATGTCATCTTTTTTAACATTATAACTATTACCAATAAGTACAGTAATAATGGCATTAGGATCATATTCCTTCCTAGTTAATGAAGAAATTATTTGTTTGTAGGAATTCTGAGGCATACAATAATTTTGAGAAGAATGACTCAGGTTGTTGCTAAGTAATTTACCTAACCCTTTTCCCAAACTATCAGAAAACATAATGGAGCAAACTTTACTACTACAAGGGACAGAACTAGCTTCTGTCTCAACTACTTGCAATGGAACTTGTGAAATATCTGATGTCACTTTATTGGGAATAGAGACCTGAGCACTTCCCAACTGGTACGGGTCCTCCGTTGCCTCAGGTTGGGGAGTGTCAAGATTGGATGTCCTTTGCAATGAATATTGAGGGCTGCTGGGAGTCAGCGGGTCCACTTTATCTATATTAGAGTTGCACATTTCTACTAACTCATTTGCAGCAAGAATGTGCTCCTGAATTTGTTTTTCAGACCTCACATACTTAGTATAGAGTGACTGTAGTGACGCTTCTAGTACCTGAATTTCAGACTGTAACTGTTGAGTGTCAAACTTATTTACAAGAAAACCACGTTCTTTCCTTAGTTTAATATTATTGGAACTGTGATTTTGTTGTTTTTTATATTTATTACATTTATTTATAATTTTATTTAGATTTGCATATTTTTTAATTTTGTTTTGACTTACTTTATAACTACTATTATTATGTTTCATTATAGAATCTTCAGTAAGGTCTATTGTTATAAAGGATTGCGGGTTGCAAGTAATGTATAATAATTCATTATACAAGTTATTATTCTCCTTAGCCTGAGTACATTCTTTTAGTTTCTGTAATTTTGTAATTCGTACATTTGCATGAATTAATTCTTCTTCTAGTTCCCTACCCTTACATAAAGCCGCCTCATATATGTTCCTGCAGTTGTTGAAACCATTCGTGACCACCCGCAGTTTGTCCCGTTCATCAACAACATCCAAGTATTGCTGATGAAGGTCCACTAGCTCCCGTTTTAAGCCTGTGTTTTTGAAAACGACCTTCTCGACTTCCTTTTCACTTTCATCTATCTCCTGTAACAGTTGTTGACATTTACAGTTTGAAGCCTCAAGATCTTGAACGGCCGTTCTCAATTTAAGCTCCAACTCCTGAGCAAAAGCCTTACGGGTCATCACAGGCATGGTTTCAGGAATTAGTACTGAAAGTAGAATTAAAGGAACGGTGAGAACTTCTTAGACATACAAACACAAAAATGGATAGGTAGAAATGAAAGGAAAAATAAGAGAAGTTAGTGTAGCTTTATAGAGAAATGAGGTAGGCTACTAAATCTGATAGAAATGCAACTTGATTTTATCAGATACCTATTAAGTTACATTGATTCTATTTTTTATGATTTTACTTTTCCATAAGTGGGTTTCTAAGAAGCCTTAAAAAAAAAAGATTAAAATGCAAAAACGGTAAATAACGTTCTTGTTGTTGTGTATTCTAATATTATACTAGTACTGGATTTAAAGTATTTCGAAAATTCACTAAGACATAAGTTTCGATATCTTATGGGTGAACTAAGCGACTGACCAACTGCTGAGTGCCAAGTCAATCAAGAAAAGAGATTATTTTACAAAAACGCTGAAATGCGTAATTCTTTATTTCTTACCAAAAGCATAAATTTGAATTTTCATATCCCTAACATTGTTGTTTTTATGACTAAATATAGGGAGCAAAAGGTGATTTTGATTTAATTAGTTATTTAGTTTCGCTAACAACAATACTTTTTATTATAAAAGTATAAAAATTCGTACTTGGAACACACATTTATATAAATTTTTAAAACTCTTAAAATACTAAGTAAATGCATAAAAAATTAAAAATTAAAGTATTGAAATATATTCGACGGTCATAAAATTTTATTGCTTTTGCTTTGTAAAAACAACTTTACATGTGCGTAAGGTTGAATTTCCAAACAAGTATGTTTATATCATGACTATAACTACCTACGTATAGTTGGGGACAGTTTTGAGTATTGACTTTGTTCGAAACTGTGCATCTTGGGTTTTTATATTAATGATCCCTAACTTTAGAAATGCTGAATTTACCACACAAACTTTCAAATGACTTTCTGTTGACTAGGATTATTTTTGAGACAAGAAAGTACCCTATGTCCTTGTCCAGGATGCAATCTATCTCTTTGCCAAATTTTATCGATTTCCGTTCAGTGGTTTAGCCGTGAAAAGGTAACATACCGACAGACAGAGTTATTTTTGACCGTTTTATAATATTAGTTTGGATAATTGGGAATCAAACGAGCTTACCTGTTAAGCGAAGTCTTAAGTCTAATTTTATGAACGGCGCGGCGTCTCCTGCATCTCAAACGTTTACACGTTCACTTACTTGAGAGGCAGCGTGGAGTTTACGATAAGCTCATACACTCTATAACTATGTGGAGTAGGTATTTAGGGCTGATTCCTATAACTTGCGGACCGTTATTGGTTAAAATTAAGACTCTTGTATCTTTACCGATAATGAAGCCGACTTCCATACGAAAGTAGCTATCACATAATCTATTATGTGTCCAGTTTGGCAAACAAAAGGCTACCATTGTCAAGCAACAGGATTCGTTTTTGTTTAATTATAGTAACCGATTTGTCACTCCGATAGCAGGTTCTTATTTTTTATTTATCAGAATCGGTAGGAATTCATATTATTATGTATTTTACACATTAACGCCATTATGACGATGCGATGAAGAATATCAAGAATACAATGTCTTAATTCAATTCCCCCACATGGCCTATGCACGGGTAATTATATAACTATTTCATCTTCTTTCAGATTCAACGATTCAACAACCTGTTAGGGAGAATAGGGTGCCAAGCGCAGAATGAGCTTTAAACTTGATCAATTTTAAGTTTTTAGCAAGCAACACCACTTAATAGCTCTCCTGTTTTTGGAACCAATTTTATCATACGGAATTACGAGTTAAGGGCAAACATTTAAATGATATTGTACCGAAATATTTTCAAAACGACCAACGTGTATTTAAAACAAAAGATAGCCAAGTCAGTCCAGCCGTTTTCAAGTGATGCACTTACCAACGAACAGAACATTGTTATTTATTGTATAGATTACTTGGGGCGTAATCCATTCACAATCGTTACACATGAGTTGAGCTTAGAGAACTAGGTATATCAGAATTCAAAGCTAGTTCTACACTATTAATGTCCTAATGTTCCAGCACAATAAGCATTAAGTATCATAATTAAATGTAAATAGATCCAAACAAAAATAAAGTGTTGACAAGTTCGTTAACTCAGTCTTATGAAGGTTTCGTTTTACCTTTTAAAGACACTAAAAACCCAAATGATTTTTATTGGAAAAACCGCAATTAGTTGCATATTAGTATTGGTAGGTACATAAGTTTCAAGGACTGCTATTTCCTGATCTGTTGACTACCAAATGAAAAGTTTTGAAAGTGAGATAGACGCTGCTCGCTATTCATATTGGTAATAGCTTTACGGAGTTACACACTTCACGTGTCCTGTTTGTGACAGATTCATTTTATTACTAACTTTCCATCTGGATTAGAGAAATCTAGTCGCGCGCCACTGACATACTGGAAAACTACAGTTAATTGCATAAAACTGTTAAAAATGGCAATACCATTCATTTTGACAGTTCAGCAACATTCATTGCGTTATTTACGTTGTTGAGCAGTCAAACTTTTTTAACATATCGACGGGTTCCGGGCTAATTGTATTAGCGACACTCTGAGCAAAATAGACTTTTATACATATTTACAATCAGCGATTTTTTCTGCGTCATTTGAGCTGGGTTTTGTGACGATCGGAGCACTTTATTGTCGCTTAATACAACCACATTTTTGGGCCCATTTTGGACTGCAATGAATGAAGCGACATAAAATATTGACAAAGGACACGGCCGGATTTTCTAGAGAGCTATGCCCTGACAAAAAATATTCATACAGTACGTCATTTTAAAGCTTACATGTATATCTTTACAATATTTTAAGTTTAATGATCAGAGAAGAAGCGAGAGAAACTGTAAATAGGTTTTTTTTTAAGTGCCTAGATATTTTGAATAGCAATGATCTTTATAGGCGAAAAATAGCAATGAGTTTTATAGGCGAAACAATACGAGAATTAAAATATTATCAATGGATATAAAGTGCGTTTCTTCACTAGCCGACACGACATTCATTCACATCGATATCAATGTGTTCCATATATTTTCATAGAATTACGCGTCAAGTCAGCTAAAAATCTAAATACCTACCAAAAATCAAAAACTTATTGGTAATCATATTGATGAATATATATATTGGTAATAAATAGTCTCTGGCTAGACCTTTCAATCGTCGTCATAGGCGGGCCACGTTAGCGAAGAGCTCGTCGTCTACAGATATTTCTGGATATTATGAATTCCTCATAGCGACTTGGCAAAAAATATACAATTGAATAAACACTAAAACAGCACTTGAATTTTTATTTAAGTACCTAATTAAGTAGGTAAGATTATATCTCGTCTACTTGTTTTAAAGACATTTTAACCGGTTCAGGACCTGCGGCGAAAAACATCTTTGCAGTTACTCAGACAAAACATGATGGTTTGTATTAATAATAACTACTAATTATTAGGGCGCAGACTCACTCGACTTATAGTTTGCGGCTGACTGTTTGTCTGAGTGAGTATTTTCAATAGAATGGCCACACAATGCACGCAGGCAAATAGTTGGCGGCCTATATTATGCCAAGTAAGACTGGACCCGGGTCAGTCCACGCGCACGTGCCGCGAAGCGACGCTGCGCGCAGTTTGGAAGATGATACAAAATATAACTTTATTTACTACACAAAAATATACACATTTAATTAAGATAATTCGAATTATCTATGTCTCGCGGCGTCGCACTACGCCGCGCTGCGCCTGGAGATGCCTTGCGGCGTAGCTCGACGCATCACGACGCAGTGCTGCTTCGACGGTAGACGCGGCGTGCAACAGCGGGGCGTGCGGCGTTAGAGTTGGTACAGTATGCCTTCGCATTCGATTAGTGCCCACACTACTGCTTCGACGGTAGACGCGGCGTGCAACAGCGGGGCGTGCGGCGTTAGAGTTGGTATGCCTTCGCATTCGATTAGTGCCCACACTACAATTCAGGCACCTTGATATAACACAAGCAAGTCCATTATCCACAGTAGAATATTAACATAAGAAGCGTAACCGAAAGTCCGATAAACGATAGCGTGGGGTCAAGTTAAAATATCCAACAGAGGAGCATAAACACAACACAGTAATACGTGATAAGATCAACGCAAGAATGTACAGAGCACAGGGCACAGAGTGACAGGTGACAGACAGGTAGGAGTGAGGCGTATTTAATCGTAACAGATAGAAAAACAGATATTTAAAAATAACAAATAACAATTGTTCCCAACAATATAACTTATCTGTTACTTAAAATAACAGACCCTCAAACACTGTTACCGCGGCTGTTACTGATAATTCATTATAACAACCCCCACACAGACTGTTACTTATGTACATACACACACACAAAGGAAGGAGTATTGCAAGCTTATCAATTTCTCTCACTTCTTCGTTAAGGAATGACCTTGTTAAAAAGAGAAACACCTATTATTTACTTCGAAATATGTTTACTTCTCACTCTTACTAAAGCGGATAAACTACGCTAAAAAGAGAAGCATTTCGTATTTATTATCCCAGTTGGTGGCCGCCATGGGATCTGGAGGCAAAAGTCCTCGCGCACATGTGGGAGTTGCGCGAGGAGGCGAAACGGCCGGGGCGTAACTCCGCTGCCGCGAGAAATCGCGGCACAGCGGACAGAGCTCCGGCGGGATCTCATGGCGGCATGGAGAGTGCGATTGTCGCAACCCAGCGCTGGGCACGCCACAATTGTGGCGATAAGTCCCCTCTTTGAGGAGTGGCTAGAGAGGCACCACGGCGTCCTCACCTTCCGCCTGACACAAGTCCTCACCGGACATGGTTGTTTCGGGAGGTTCCTGTTCAGGATAAAGCGGGAGGAAACGCCCGGGTGTCACCACTGTGTGGATCGCCCGGAGGACACGGTGGAGCATACGGTGGAGGTCTGCCCAGCTTGGGCGGAGCACCGCCGTGTCCTCACGGAGGCGATCGGCGGCGGCGATCTCTCGCGTCCGGCCCTGGTTCAGGCCATGGTCCGGAGCGAGAGTGCATGGGAGGCCGTCACCTCCTTTTGCGAAGCAGTAATGCTCGCGAAGGAGGAGGCGGAGCGCGCGAGGGAGAGGCAAAATGCGCCCCCTCGCGCCCCTAGTCGCCGCAGGAGACGTCCCGGGCGTCGGGAGTCGCGAGCCGACTTCCGGCCACCGTAGGCGCGGGCTTGCGGACGGTGAGCAATGGGTAGCTCGCCGTCCGATAGGGACCAGGCCCGGGTCGACGGCGCGTTGTGTTCCACGCGCGCCTCAAAGAGATGTCAGCACCAACTGACGGGGTCCGGAAGGGCCAATGCCTGCCGGGGTTGCGGGTTTGTCTGAAAGGGATATCGCGACCTCGGCACACAGGCAACGGAAGGAACACGGGTGGGTTTTAGTCAGTAAAAGTCTGACACGCCCTCCCGCTCCACCCAGAGCGGGAGAAGTTATTTGATAATTTCCCATCCTCAAAAAAAAAAAAAAAAAGTTGGTGGTCTAACTATGTATGCGTTTGCACTGGCGAAACATCACAACAAAACATGTTGAAATCTCTAGTTCCTGTCAAGCATTGTATGGAAAATTGACAGATTGATCATTGACAGAATATAAGAACTCTAAGAACAAACATTTACGAAAAAGTGACTCCTAAATTAAGTCGTGTTACCAGTTACTGACCAGTGACCATTATAAAAAAAAACTTAAAACGAAAAGAAATAAAGAAGCTATTCAACTGAGATTTAAAGATAATACGTATTTATCGTCTCTACAAAAATAAAAGGCTGTTATTTAATAACAGATATTTGGATCAGTTATTTTTGTGTAACAGTAACAGTGATAACAGATATCGTGTTTAACCTGTTACAACCCATCTCTAAAGAGCAGCTTTAGTGCGCGCAGTTTACACGTCAAAGTTACTAGGACGTTCGGATACACACTCTCGAATATATTGTCGATGCATAATGTGTAACGTGATTCGCATCATGGCTTCGACAGCTCGAAAAATGGTGTCTGTGATACTCTTGGAACCGTTGACTTTTATAGGTATTTCGACCTTAGCAATACGATTCTGGCACTCGTGGGTGTTTTTTATTGTAGTCTGATCTTCAGGCGAGCTATAGACACAGTGTTTGTCTTATGCATGTATCCAAACGCAACTGCACTTGACGTTGCTATAATTATGTCCAAATTAAAAACCACACTCACAAAATCAATGAACACACATATTTTTATGGCATTTTTTGTCGCCTGTTCTAGAGAAATGTAATTGTTGCGATTTATTTTATTATATTTAAGAAGTAATTTTCATATTAATAATGACTGTACATTAATTATTCTGAATTGATTCTGAGGGCAGAATCCGGCCATGTCATTTAGGAACTGTGTACTTAAGCTGACTACCAAATACCAGGCAGTCGTTTAAACATTTTTTCCTGGGGCAACAATTTACAGGCAACGTACGTTAAAGCATTTAGCCTGACTTTATAAATATATAGAAATGTCGCTTCAAACAATTAGCCTCTTTGTTAAATTCTTATCCAGTGTCGCTTAATACAATTAGCTTTACCTTGTAAATATACAAGAATGTCGTTTAATACATTTAGCCTCTTTGTCAAATTCAGTGCTCGTAAGTATTTTATTTTTTATGTGATTATTTTTAAAATAAATTATTATGTTTCTTCAAAACATAACATTTGATTTGAAAAAGCTGTCTTAAATTTTACCGATAATAAGCATAAAACGTACTTACGGGTGCCAAAAGTTACCTGTGGACCTTTCACTCAAGCAGGATTCGGCTGCGGGCTCGATCTGTCACTCATGACAAGTGTCAATCATAGCGTCTAAAAATTTTGCCGCTAACGTACGGAAAATTTTTCTTTCGATAATTTTCTTTAAAGAAAATTGTAAAGTTTCAGAAAAAACTTATAGAAAGTGAATAATAGTGCTTGTGGTAAGTGATATATAGTGTTACGCTGATAGTTGAGCCAGCGAAATGCCGAAATGGAGATCGAAAGGTCACATTAAATCTAAATTGTCACCGGTGCCTGCGGATTCTCCTAAGTGCGATAGTGGTGAAGAATGCTCTTTATCCTCGGAGGAAGAAGGCACCTATTCCCACTGCCGAACAACGGCAAAGAGATCGAAACGATTCCTGTAAGTCGGGCCCACGCATTTACAATTGAACGAGTAGACAAGTAAGTGTTAAATCTGTTAACAATGACACAATTTCTACATTATATCACTAATCTTACTCAGAAACACTATCAACAAACTTCTAAATTGCTTCTTGCTAGTATCTACTTCAGAAGCGCATTGTTGTTTTCTAAACAATCCGGTCATGTCTAAAGAGACTTGAAACACTACAACTTAAAGGTTTCAGTGTAAAATATTGTGATTAGGTAATTCCTAACGCAAAAACAGATTGTCTTGAGGAGGCAAAACTACTCAAGCAGTTTTATTTTTATTTTGACATCCCATCTTATAAAACAATCCGTTATAAGAAGACCTGTAGGTATGCTCACCCAGCCCATGTGTTTCACACACTGAATTAGAAGTAAATGAGTACTTATGCCACTAAATAAAACTAAAGACTATTTAGCCCCTGCGGAGGGGGGTTTTGGCTGGGATCTCTAATATAGGTCTAGTGCAGATGGAGCTAGCTGCTAAAGCAACGTCCACAGGGACTTGTTAATTGGGCAGCAACCTACCCACTGAGATAGTATCCTACTTCCCATTTTGGAAATAGTCCGGACACACCCATCCAGAAGTGTATTTAAATTAAAATAGAGTGCAATACTCTCATGTGGTATGCAGTTGTTACATTAAAGAGGTTCAGCACCTCTTATGAACTCTAATTTGCATTCAGAACATTAAAATTACTAATTAAATATGACATTAAGTTCTATAACTATTAGGAAATACTAAATATTTAAACAACATTATAATTTATAATGTTAATACTGTATTTTTCTTTGCTGTATTTTGTAATAATTAAGAAAATCTTATAGTTATGATCATCAGGACCTAACTTGCTCTATCAAAATTAGAAATGGAACAAATACAGCCACTAAACAATTTAAAACTCACAATATGTATATTTAGTTAAAGCTGGTTTTATAAGAATTAGTTCTTTTATATTAAAAAACATGATAAACAGGATCATAGCAAGAATAACTAGGCCTAGATTCATATTGTTGACAAGATTCAGGCCGTCTAAAGAACCATGTAAAAGCTTGGGAATGATAAGATCCTAACAAGAAGTCGAATAAATAAATTAATAATATTCAGAACAATTCTATTTTTATCAAATTCCACAAATTTCTATTGCTAAGTCAAAGACCGAAAATATTAATATTGAGAACAATTCTAGTTTCAGAAAATTCTGCGAATTTCTATTAAACGCAAAATATTAATCTATGTGGTTTTCTAATATTATGATATTATAATCAAATAGCCTATTGTTTATACTCAAGTAAGATGATGACAATTGAAAAGTAAAATGGAAGCAATGTTTTATTAATGAATGAAGGGTAGCTGTTCATGAAATAGTTCCCTTGTTAGGTCTTTTTGTTTATAATATAATACCAGCCTGTTACTGTCCCACTGCAGGGCAAAGGCCTCTTCTCATACAGAGAAGGCACCAGCATTGATCGCCATGCTTGCTCGGGACGGGTTGGCGATTTCAGACTTATATTAACTATAATTAATAATACCTCGCTCGGGTGTGAGTCAAGGTTCGGTAGTCGGCCCTCTCCTTTTTATTTTGATGATTAATGACCTCCCTGATGTGGTTACGAATGCCAGAACCCTCTTATACGCTGATGACCTAAAGCTATTTTATGAAATAAATTCTGAGCTCGATTGCCAAGCTCTGCAATCAGACACTGATTCAGTATATAAGTGGAGTTTAGAAAATAAAATGGAATTTAATCAATCAAAATGCTACGTGATGTCTTTCGGTCGAATGCGGCGCCCAGTCAAGTTTCTATACAAACTGAATGGTGATGCAATTACAAGAACTGATTCCATGAAAGACCTGGGAGTCATATTCGACCGTAAGCTCACTTTTCACGACCACATCACATCAACTGCAAAGGAGTCCTTTGGGCGCCTTGGCTTTGTTTTAAGGAACTGTCGTGACTTTCATAACCCCCACGTTATCAAGCTTGTTTTTGGGGCATTGGTCCGTAGCAAACTCGAGACTAGTGCGTGCGTATGGAACCCTTTTGAGAAGCAGTATGCTTTAGCTTTGGAAAAAGTTCAGAAAGCATTCCTTAGATACCTTTACAAGCACTTGTACGGGTTTTATCCTTTCTTGTATCCCACTAAATTCCTGTTGGGTTGCTTAAGTTTCAATTCTCTAGAAGTAAGACGGTCGCGCGATCAGATGACTGTAATATTTAAAATTCTTAGGGGGATTATTGATGTTCCTGATCTGCATAACGAAATCTGCAATCTATTTGTCCCAGACAATTACTGTCGTGGCAGGAAACACCGCTTACTGGCTGTTCCAACTTGCCGTACTGTTGCACACTCCAAGTCACCTATTCCTCGGACATTAGCCGCTATTAACGCTCTCCTGAACTCAAACACAGATATTGATATGTTTGCGGATGAATGGAAGATGATGCTGTCAGAATGTTTGAATTTTTGTGAGAAGAATGCATGACTGTGTTAAATAAATTATGTATAAATAGTGTAATTGGCTTCGGCCGTTCTATTTAAATAAATAAATAAAATAAGTCCAGGTTTCCTCACAGTGTTTTCCTTCACCAATGTCAGTAATGTGCCAGATAAACTCAGAAAATACATATGAATTGAAAAAGTCACATTGGTACTTGCCTGAATTTGAAACCTCAACCTCATGCATGAGAGTCGAGGCCTTAACCACTGGGCCATCACAAAATTATATTTTTGTTTGAATAGAGAATTTGCGAGCCTGTAAATTTTTTATTTCTATGTCTCAGAGACTGGAACTCCTAAAAAAGCTTGTATGAGAAGTAAATTTCCTAAGCAAATTCTAAATCTCAATCAGGATTTAGAAGATTTAGGCCTTTTTGTGTACTGATACTAGTCACAAGGCCCTGTCTGCAAAATAGTTGAAAAGGGCAGACCAAGAGAAATTAAAAAAGGTTGCTCCATTGGTTTGCCAAAAGTTAATGTGGTGGCCAAAGGCTATTGATAGACCACAGCTCAGTTCCTCTACACATGGTAAGGTAACCCACTTCCTGTCCACACATGCCGTGGAGGAAAGGTAAGCCCACATAAATGGGCCACTCTATACATCCAAAAGATGCTTTTAGTGATAATACCGCCCATTGTGTCACCGTATGTACAATTTCTACATTTATATCTGTAATTCGTATGGTGTAAATTATAAAGAGTATTCTACTCTTGTCAGGAACTTGACCAAACCAGAAAAAAAATGGCACTCGAATTTGCGAGAGATGTTTGCCATATACGCAGTAATAAGCAGCCACAAAAGCCAGTCTTCAGAGTGCAAATATTCTAGTAATTTAACTCATTCCGACAACAGACCATTTGTCGTACATTCAAGGATGAGCGAGGGATACATTTTCCTAGCTCTCCTGAACCTATCTTGCAAAACGACGAAGTTAGCTTAACATCACTCTGTCAGCGGTTTACCTCCCGGGGAGGTTAAGTGTTATAACGGCTTAGCCGACCGCTTTTAAGAACAGACCAGCCTGATTGGCTCCTGTTGCTCCAGGCCCCAGGCCTCGGAGGCCATGTTTCAAAGTGGGGCGTCCTCGACGTTTACGACCTTTTCGTGTAAGATAAGTCGGCCGTTGTGCGACAGTACGTCACATGGGACTCAAACGATGGCTTGGCAAGCTTCTGCGATGCTTCTACGATGCTTTTAGTCAGAGGTGACAGCATTGACTAGCATGGGTGTTCTCTCTTCGCCCAATTTAAGACCGAGTGTTCAGCCATCTGAACTCGGTAATGGGATGGGGACGTACTATATATAAATCGCCCCATACTAGACCCAGTACCAGTACAGGATCCATGTAAGAACCTCTTAGACCTGACAAGCTGCAACTCCTAGCTTGGAAAGTTGGGGGAGGGGGGCAGTTCCCCCGGCGGGCGCCGTCACCCGGCTCACACATCGTGGTCGGGGGGGCTCGGATCGCTGTCGAGGGTACCATGAAGTACCTAGGATTGGTCCTCGACAGCCGGTGGGACTTCGGGCCCCACTTCCGACGGCTGGCGCCCAAGTTGCTGGGCGCTGCTGGAGCGCTCTCAACGCTGCTTCCCAATCTGGGGGGCCCGAGCGCCGCTTGTAGGCGGCTCTACGTGGGGATCGTGCGATCGATGGCCCTTTACGGGGCCCCGATCTGGGCGGCTGACCTGACGGCCGGGAGCATCGCCGTCATGCGGAGACCGCAGAGGGCGATGGCCGTCAGAGTCATCCGGGGGTATCGCACGATCTCCTACGAGGCGGCTTGTGCACTGGCCGGATCCCCGCCCTGGGACCTGGAGGCGAAAGTACTCGCGTCATCGTATCGGTGGCGCGAGGAAGCGCGGGCGCGGGGCGAGCGACCGATGCAGCGACACGTGGAGCTGCATCGGTCTCAGCTTCGCGAGGTCCTGGTGGCGGAATGGCGGGACAGGCTTTCGCGCCCTACCGCCGGCCTCGACGTCGTCGAGGCGGTCCGGCCGGTGCTCGAACGCTGGCTCGGGAGGAGGCACGGCTCCCTGTCGTTTCGGGTGACGCAGGTGCTCTCGGGGCATGGTTGCTTCGGGAAGTACCTGTGTCGCATAAACAGGGAGCCGGACGCCCGGTGTCACCACTGCGTCGACTGCCGGGAGGACACGGCGCGGCACACGCTGGCAGAGTGTGCCGCTTGGGAGGAGCCGCGCCGTGCCCTCATCTCAGAAGTAGGCAGTGACTTGTCGCTGCCGGCCGTAGTGAACGCTATGGTCGGCGGCGCCGAGTCCTGGGACGCGGTGGTCGCAGAAGGAGGCTGCGGAAAGGGAGAGGGAGATCTCGTCCACTCACCCGGCCCGCAGCAGGCGCACCGGGCGTCGGCGGAGGGCGGATAACGCCCTCTTCCGCCCCCCTAAATGGGTCCAGGGGCGACGGACTCGGGGACGTCCGTCGCCCCCCACACATCAGGACCCGAGGTGGCGGCGCGTAGTGTTCCACGCGCGCCCCTCTGAGACGTCGCGGGGGGAGTCAAACTCCCTTAATAACCTGATCGCATCTAAACAGATTTTGTCCATTTGTAAGTTTCAAAAGCATTACCCAGGCACCCATATGGGATAAAAAGATACCCCTTGCTTGGCGTAGATTTACATGTTAACCTAATAATATAAGACATCTCACAACTTTCAAGATTTTGAATAATAGTGTGGCCAAAATAGGGTTCAAAGACACTGACAATCAAGATGTTTACTTAAAAGCTACCATAATCCTTGTTGATTTTGGTTTGCAATAACAGGTGTGGTTAAGCTTGCCTTGAAATACAACACTGCCTCTCCTTAGAATGGACTAGATTCATTTTTAAACAAACTAAGATTGAGGAGCCTCTAGGAAGTATAAGGTCTGTGGTAGCCTTCGGAAGGCTGGCTGGAAAATAGATTATCAGATAAAATGAAACTGGAAGAGCCGCTAGAGACAGAAAAATTACTTTCGTAAAGTAGTAAAAGAGAGGGCTACCTCTCAAGAGAATGTATAATGTACGAGTATGTATGTTGTCCGAAAAATAAAGAATTATTAGTATTATAATGCTCAGGCTATTATGTTCCCACTGAGTGGACAAAGGGTCTCTCTGTGAGAGAGGAAGAGGATTTATTATATGATAATTTTTAATCCCCTAAGAAAATATTAAAATTATGTTTGTGTACATGATTCACATTTCAAGTTAATTTAATTAACAAATGATGAGACTTCATTTACATGCATCACCACTTGACTAACCTATTGACCATTTTAATAAAAGGTCCTAATTAAATTTCAGTTTCAACGAAATTTTAACTTTGTCATGTATGTATGACATTGAGTTTGTGTTTCCACATCTTTATAAAATTGCTTACTATGACATTCAAAAATGTCTGTACACCTTATTGATCTCATAATTTCCAAGTAAGTAACTAAACTTATATTAATTAAGGATATGAGTGATCCAATTCTCCTTTATTGATGAGATTATTATTCAGTTTAGTCCCATTGATTTTCTTTTATCAGTATACTGTAGCCTTATAATTTATATTCACCTTAAATAAGGCAAATAAATTTGCCATTAATCTTTAACATCATAAGGAAGATGTGTTCATTTCTGCATCTACTAAGATAAATATATTGAAAACACTTAATTGTTTTATTGGAACATTTAATTAATACAGACTGAAATATTCGTTCGTTCCATATAATATTTAATTCACATAGCGTCTACATCCTTCGGGTACTCTTTCACCAGCAAATACCAAACAGGTCTTCAAATCAAATGTTATGTTTTGAAGAAACATAATAGAACTGTTTTGCATTAAAACAAAACAGTTATTATGTTATGAAAAACATAACATTTGAGCAATTTGCTTGCTGTTGAATTTTTGAAGACTTCTATGATTGACACTTGTCATGAGTGACAGATCGCGCCCGCAGCCGAATCCTGCTTGAGTGAAAGGTCCACAGGTAACTTTTGGCACCCGTAAGTACGTTTTATGCTTATTATCGGTAAAATTTAAGACAGCTTCTTCAAATCAAATCTTATGTTTTTCATAACATAATAACTGTTTTGTTTTAATGCAAAACAGTTCTATTTTATGGATAAACCTTTTTTTGTAATTGAAGAGATTTTTCTTTTGTTTTTTTTTAAAGTAGTAACTACTTTTTAAAAAACAAGAAAAATCTCAAAAAAGAAGTTTTTAAATACTTAAATTTTAAAGTTTAGGAATGAAGAAGAATGAGAATAATTATTTTAGGTAATAAAGCAAAAAAAAAAGACGTAACGTGACGTACGTGTCGTAATAAAAAGACTGTTTAACTTCTGATTCCTATACAATTGTGATAAAAACTTTAGTTGTTACCTTGGTAAGCTAAGAAGTTACTGCTGTTCCTAGGTGATTGTCATTTTAAATAAAAAACTTATCTTTAAACAATTTATAATGTGTTTTGTTTCTCATTTCATAATTATTAACAAGAGAGGTAGGTACACCCTATGTATGTACCTTTTAATTTATCAATGTTTTAACCGCCAATTTCTGCAAACTTCATTATTCAGGTATGATTACAAACAATTTATTTTAAAAAAAACCAGTCGCATTAACTAATTAGCCATACATTAATAAGTTTAAGATAAATTATGGTATTTAAAGCTTGGGTTTGAAATATGACCAACTCTTTGATTAAAGCACTTAGCTTAGAGCCATTATTTGCATGCCTAAGTCATTTAGATTGGAACAAGAAATAATAAACCTAGGAGGTTTAGTCATTTAGCCTGGAATAAGAAACAATAATCATAGGCGGTTAAGTCATTTGGCCTGGAACAAAAAAAAGTAAAATATGGGTCATTTTGTATTAAGCGACATTTATCTTCGTTAAAAATAGGAAATTGGATATATTGTGTACTCGTGGGAATCAATATGGATAAAATTTCAAAAACAAACACACAAAACGATGAAGTGCCGAGTTTACTGGCGGAGGAACCACTTGCCGGCGACGGCAAACAGAGTCGAGGAGACTCCTGTCCCTCTGGGGACCAAACGAAGTCCGACCAGGACACGGGGCGTGGGCTGTCAAAGTTCTGGAGGAAACGCTCGCGCGACCAAAAGACGGACCGCGCAGCAGCGGCAGGGCTATCCTCGAGCGAGGAAAGCCTGCCGCTCGCTAAAGTGTCGACGGTGAGGAGAGGCCGAGGTCGCGCGGTGGCGGTGACCTCCAAACCAGGGCGGGGCAATCGGGGTCGCATCAAGCGGCCTGAAACCCCCTCAGGAATCGGCGGGGAGAGCGACGCTGAGGTCTCGTCAGAGGCCTCGACCGAGGAGTCGGAGGGGGTCGCCGTCCCGCAAGGGAGCGCGAGGGTACAGGCCGGCGCCGCTGCGACACCCCGCCGTGCCAAGGGAGGAGTCGCCACCGACGAGGCCGCCGAAGTGGCCGTCCAGGACCGGGAGCGGCCGATGGAGGGGCGCCACCCTGCTGGTGGTGGGCCAGTCGCTGCTGGGCGCTCCAATTCGGAGCGAGCGGCCGGGTTTGCGGAGGTCATAGTGGCCGCAATCAGGGGTGTGGCTTTGAAGAGGCTCCAGTCCTCAAAAGACAAGGCCATATCCGCGGCCACGGCCTCCATTATGGCGGCAGCGGAGGCCCTTCTCGGGCCTCCGTCGGACGGTACGTCAGAAATGCGGGCGGAGGTCGCCCGCTTGACAGCCGCCATGGAGCTTCTCCAAAAGGAGAACAAGGAGCTCCGAGCAGACCTGGCCGGGCTCCGTGGAGCCAGCGCCCGCGTTGTTCTACAGCGTGGAGTGGTGCAAGGGCAGGGCCCGCCCTTGCTGGCGGAGGACCGGGTTTTGACCCTGGTGCGGAAGGAGCTGGCTGCCTTCAACAGCCGGTTCTCCGTACTGGAGGGCATGGTCCTTCGCCCTCCTTTAGCGGCGAGCCAGTCGGCCTCGGGCCAGCGAAAGGCGGCATCGTATGCCGCCGCCACAGCTGCTGCGGCCAAACCAGCCCCGTCAGGGCAGACCAGGCGTGGGGCTGCTACACAGGCTGCTACACAGGTAGCAAGGGCCCCGGCCAAGGCGGTGGGGGCCCCGGCTCCGGCTCCGGCCCTGGCAGTGGGAGTTCCTACCTCGGTGGCGAAACGGCCGCCCCTGCCCGCTTCTTCTCCTCAGGCTGACGCCGAGTGGCAAATAGCCGGGGAGAGAAAGAAGGCGGGCAAGGCGCAAAGGGCGGCCAAGAAGAAGGCGAGGCGGCAGCGGCGCAAGGAGCAGAGTGTCGCGGCTAGGCTCCGCGCCCCGAAGTCCGCAGCTGTAGTAATTACACTACAGCCGGAAGCGGAGAAGAAGGGCGTATCCTACCGCGACTTGCTCTCCAAGGTCGGGGCGGCGGTGGACCTCAACGAGATCGGCGCCGCTCAGGGCATCCGGGTCAGGGTCACAGCGACAGGGGCCCGGATGCTGGAGGTCCCCGGAGCGGCCAGTGGCCCGGCCGCTGACGCCCTGGCTGAAAAGCTTAGGGCGTCCCTAAATGCGGACGAGGCCCGAGTGTCCAGGCCCACCAAGTGCGTAGACATGCGCATCTCGGGCCTGGACGACTCCGTGGTGGAGGCACAGGTGGTGGCCGCTGTCGTCAGGACTGGGGGGTGCTCTGCTGAGCAGGTTAGGGCAGGCACCATCCGTCCTGACTTCAAGGGGATGCGAGCCGTAACGGTGAGCTGCCCCGTGTCGGCGGCCAGGAAAATCGCCGGGGAGGGCCAAAGGTTATTGGTGGGCTGGGTATCCGCGCAGGTCAAACTGCTAGAGCCAAAACCTCTGAGGTGCTTCCGCTGCCTTGTGGGCAACCACGTGGGAGCTAAATGCACCTCGGAGGTGGACCGCAGCGATCACTGCTATCGCTGTGGTCAGCCCGGTCACAAGGCCGGCTCGTGCGAAGCCACGCCGCACTGCGCCGTATGTGCGGCGGCTGGCAAGCCGGCCGAGCACCGGATTGGGAGCAAGGCCTGCGCCCAACCCGCCAAAGCCAAAGCCAGGGGCAAGCCCTCCGCCACCGCCGTCACCGCCGCAACCGCCGCCGCTACCACTGCCGCCGCCGCTGCCGCCTCCACAGTCGTCGCCGCCGCCGCCGTTGCCGCTGTGGCGGGGCCCTCACGCGGGGCTCGGGGGGAGGCGAGTATGGACTGCCAATAGTGGCCCCATTACGCCTCCTCCAGGCGAACATCAACCACTGCGCCGCAGCTCAGGATCTGTTGCTCCAGAGCATGGCGCAGTGGTCGATTAACATCGCCGTGGTCGCTGAGCCGTACTTTGTCCCGCCCAGGGATGACTGGGTGGAGGACCTGAGCGGCTCAGTGACCATTATATCGTCGGCCGCCGCCGGTACCCCGTCCCTCGAGGCCGTCAAGAGGGGACAGGGTTGCGTGGCAGCACGGTTCGGGGAGATTGTCGTGGTGGGAGCGTACTTCTCCCCGAACCGAACTCTCGCCGAGTTCCACAACTCCCTTGGGGAGTTGAGAGTCGTCGTCGTCGGGTACCATCCCCTCTCCGTGGTCGTCCTCGGGGACTTCAATGCCAAGAACGTGGCTTGGGGTTCCCGGTATACGGACACACGGGGCAGGATGGTGGAGGACTGGGCCCTGGAGACAGGCCTGGTCGTCCTGAACCGGGGTTCTGTCCCCACGTGTGTGCGGATGCGGGGTGAATCAGTGGTGGACATCTCGTTCGCCAGCCCCGCTCTGTCGCCACGTGTCATTGACTGGCGCGTCATGGAGGGGGTGGAGACCTATTCCGATCACCGGTACATCCGGTTTGACGTCTCCGCCCAGACCTCGGGCGCGTCGGTCCGACAGACCCCGAGTGGTCCGCGGTGGGCGCTGAAGCAACTGGACCGGGAGCTCCTCCTGGAAGCCTCGATCGTGCAGGCCTGGGTGTCATCACCGGACAGGCCTGCCGACATCAATGTCGAGGCGGAGTGGTTCCGGGAGGCCATGTCCGAGATATGTGACGTGGCAATGCCCCGGGTCCAGCCCGGACGTGCTCGGCGCCAGGTGTGCTGGTGGTCGCGTGAGCTGACCGCTTTACGCGCGGCATGCGTTGCTGCGCGCCACCGGTACTCCAGGCACCGCAGGCTCCGTATCCGCCCTCCGGATACGGAAGCCATTGAGGCGGAGCTGTACGACGGGTACAGAGCGGCGAAGACCGCCCTCCGAGCGGAGATCGAGCGGGCCAGAGGACTGGCCCGCGAGGAGTCGCTGGAGACTCTGAACAGAGATCCGTGGGGACGCCCGTACAAATGGGCGAGAGACAAACTCCGCCCATGGGCTCCCCCGCTGACACAGAGTCTCCGGCCCCAGCTCGTGGAGGACGTGGTGAGCGCTCTGTTCCCTTTGCGAGGGGAACATACTCCCCCGCCCATGGCTCCGCCTCCTGCGGTGCCCAATGCGGACCACATTAGTGACGACGACGACGATATTCCGGAGGTGACCGAGGTAGATTTGAGAGTGGCGGTACGTAGGCTGAATGCCAAAAATACCGCCCCAGGACCCGACGGCTTACCTGGAAAAGCCTGGGTTCTGGCGTTGGAGGCTCTCGGGCCTCGACTAAGGGGGCTCCTTAGCGCATGCTTGGAAAGGGGCCAGTTCCCACTTCGTTGGAAGACGGGGAAACTGGTCCTCATCAAAAAGCCGGGGCGCCCGGCGGACTCTCCGTCCGCTTACCGGCCCATCGTGCTGCTCGACGAGGTGGGCAAGCTCTTTGAAAGAGTGATTGCAGACCGCCTTGTCGGGCGGCTGGAGCGAGTGGGACCGGATCTGGCGGAGAGCCAGTTTGGTTTCCGCAAGGGGCGCTCTACGGTGGATGCCATCATGCGCGTTCGAGCCCTCACGACGGGGGATGCTGTTGCCCGGGGTGGGGTCGTCTTGGCAGTGTCTCTAGACATCGCCAATGCCTTCAATACCCTGCCCTGGAGTTGCATTAGGGAGGCACTCCGGTATCACCGGATGCCGACCTACCTCTGTCGAGTGGTCGAGGCCTATTTGACGGACAGGGCCATCATCTACCCCGGTCACCACGGAGACTGGAACCGGCGAGAGATGTCGTGCGGTGTCCCACAGGGATCGGTCCTGGGGCCGCATCTGTGGGACATCGGCTACGAATGGGTGCTGCGCGCCGACCTCCCTAGTGGCGTCAGCGTCATGTGCTACGCTGACGACACGCTGGTCCTGGCGCAGGGGAGGTCGCACGAGGCGGCGGCTGAACTGGCGACACGCTGGGTTGCGATATGATCCGGCAATTGGGACTCGAGGTGGCCTTGCACAAGTCCGAGGCCATGTGTTTTTATGGTCCTCGGAACGCGCCACTGTCGGGTTCCCGGATAACGGCAGGAGGGGTTCACATCGGTGTCGAGTCGACGATGAAGTACCTGGGACTCGTCCTCGACAGCCGGTGGAACTTCGTGGAGCACTTCCGACGTTTGGCTCCCAAACTGCAGAGGGCAGGGGCTGCTTTGAAGCGGCTTCTGCCCAATCTAGGGGGTCCAAACGCCTCCTGCCGGAGGCTCTATGCGGGGATCGTGCGGTCCATGGCTCTTTACGGGGCACCGGTGTGGGCGCGTTCATTGAGGCTGCGACCAGCCCAGCGGTTGAACGCGTCCCAAAGGGTCATGGCCATCAGGCTGGTACGAGGATACCGCACGGTCTCCCGTGAGGCGGCGAGCCTCCTTGCCGGACTACCGCCATGGGATCTGGAGGCAAAAGTCCTCGCGCACATGTGGGAGTTGCGCGAGGAGGCGAAACGCCGGTGCGTAACTCCGCTGCCGCGAGAAATCGCGGCACAGCGGACAGAGCTCCGGCGGGATCTCATGGCGGCATGGAGAGTGCGATTGTCGCAACCCAGCGCTGGGCACGCCACAATTGTGGCGATAAGTCCCCTCTTTGAGGAGTGGCTAGAGAGGCGCCACGGCGTCCTCACCTTCCGCCTGACGCAGGTCCTCACCGGACATGGTTGTTTCGGGAGGTTCCTGTTCAGGATAAAGCGGGAGGAAACGCCCGGGTGTCACCACTGTGTGGATCGCCCGGAGGACACGGTGGAGCATACGGTGGAGGTCTGCCCAGCTTGGGCGGAGCACCGCCGTGTCCTCACGGAGGCGATCGGCGGCGGCGATCTCTCGCGTCCGGCCCTGGTTCAGGCCATGGTCCGGAGCGAGAGTGCATGGGAGGCCGTCACCTCCTTCTGCGAAGCAGTAATGCTCGCGAAGGAGGAGGCGGAGCGCGCGAGGGAGAGGCAAAATGCGCCCCCTCGCGGCCCTAGTCGCCGCAGGAGACGCCCCGGGCGTCGGGAGTCGCGAGCCGACTTCCGGCCACCGTAGGCGCGGGCTTGCGGACGGTGAGCAATGGGTAGCTCGCCGTCCGATAGGGACCAGGCCCGGGTCGACGGCGCGTTGTGTTCCACGCGCGCCTCAAAGAGATGTCAGCACCAACTGACGGGGTCCGGAAGGGCCAATGCCTGCCGGGGTTGCGGGTTTGTCTGAAAGGGATATCGCGACCTCGGCACACAGGCAACGGAAGGAACACGGGTGGGTTTTAGTCAGTAAAAGTCTGACACGCCCTCCCGCTCCACCCAGAGCGGGAGAAGTTATTTGATAATTTCCCATCCAAAAAAAAAAAAAAAAAAGAAAAGGCAGGAGAACGAAGATGATGTATTTAACTAAACACCAAGAATGTACTAAACTTGTATTACTTATCAGTTATGTGAAAAATCAACTTATAATAATTTACTTAATTTCGGGAAAAGTTAATTACGAATTTGAGACATGCCAAAAAGAGCATTGTGCTATATTTGTTAAAGTCGTCGCTTGCGTGCCATTATTTATGTTTATTTATTTTCTTTTCAATGAATAAGTAAAAGAAATAAATGTTTTATTGATTTAAAAGAAAATATACAAACACAAAGCTTTAGTAGGTAACAATTTTCTTCAAAACTATGTTAGTAGGTAGTGTTTACAAAACGTTTTTACAACTTTCATAAAATGACTGTCACGATCGTCGAGCAGAGTCACGATTGCTTCGGGAAGTATCGTCGTATTGAATAAAACTCAATAATATTTAGGGTAATATTTCAGGGCGACAGTTTGAGTCCACTTTGGTTCTGCCTAGCCCTGAATCCCCTTAGTACACTGCTGGAGGATTCAGGTCTAGGCTATCGTTTGAGGAAAGGTGGCTAGGTCATATCTCACCTCCTCTACATGAATGATTTGAAACTATTTGCCCCCAACAAATTGCGACTGGTGGAGCTACTGAAGGTAACTGAAACATCATCATTTAGTAGCGCCATCAGGATGGAATTTGGTGTGGACAAATGTACAGTCATGCATGTAAAGCGAGGCGAGATTATGGAATCCGAGGGAACTCAACTCTCGGAATCCATACACCTTAGATCCCTGTCCTCATCCGAAAGCTATAAGTACTTGGGTATGTCGGAAGCATTAGGCATCAATGTTGCTGACATGAAGCAATCGTTGAAGGAGCGCTTCTTTGGCCGCCTGAAGAAGGTATTAATTAGTCTTCTTTCAGGCGGAAACAAGGTGCGCGCCTTCAACGGTTGGGTCATGCCGGTTTTGATGTACCTACTCTTTCGGCATACTCAAATGGACTCAGACCGAACTCGACGCCCTGGATAGGAGGGTCCGTACACTGCTGACCGCAATCCGGATGCATCACCCACGATCATCGATGATGAGATTGTACACTCCGCGGAACTGCGGGGGTCGAGGCTTCTTAAATGCGAAGACCCTCCACAACCGCGAGGTGTGCAATCTCAGAGAAAATATTTTGAAAGCCGAAGTGGGTATGCACCATGACGAGGTGGCAGTGGACAAGGGGCTCACCACACTCTCCATAGCTAAAGAGAACTGGCACAAGCCTGTGGTACTTACTACAGATGACTGCAAAGAGGTATGGCAAAGCAAGGAGCTTCACGGGCCCTTCTATCGGGCTCTTCATGAGCCCGGATTTTCTAGCGTCCGTATCCTGGCTACGTTTTGACCTTTTCGGAGAAACTGAAGGTTTTGTCTGTGAAATTATGGACGAAGTAATCTTAACGAATAACTACCGGAGACATATTATGAAGGTCGGGACGGTTGACGTGTGTCGGGCATGCCACCATCCGGGTGAGTCCATCAGACATATTATCTTTGGCTGTTCTCGTCTGGCTAACGGCGAGTACTTGCACAGGCATAACCAAGTGACTAGGATTATTCACCAGCAACTGGCTTTGAAATACAAACTTGTGGATTCTGAGGTACCGTACTACAAGTATGTGCCCGACCCAGTTCTCGAAAATAACCATGTCACGTTGTACTGGGATCGGTCTATCATTACTGGCAGGACTATTGTTGCCAATAAGCCTGATATAGTGGTGATAGACATCGGTCTATCACCACTATATCAGGCTTATTGGCAACAATAGTCCTGTCAGACACCCTGTCAATAGTCCTGACATCGACTACCATTGCGCGGCGCGCTAATCGTAGAGCGCCGCGCAAAGATAGTCGATCTTACTATCCCACATGACGGGAACCTCGTGAAAGCTGACAAAGAGAAACAAATAAAATATCTTGACTTAGCACACGAGGTTGTCGACATGTGGAATGTGAGCTCGGCTATCATTGTGCCGATTGTCGGAACGGCCAATGGCCTGATGGCCGAAAGCCTCGACCAACATCTCTCGAGGCTCTCGTTAGGCGGTTGGATCAAGGGCCTGATCCAGAAGGCAGTACTCCTCGATACGGCTCGCATTGTGAGGAGGTTCCTGTCTCTGCAGCCCTAATCACCGGTAGCTTGGACCCTACTCTCGATACCGGCGGAACACTATTTTTTATATTTTTAAATATTTTTTAATGATTTTTATTTAAATATTTAAAAATGTAATCAGTAAGTATTAAGATGAATAAACGAAAGGAGACGGATACGCTTTCATACAATCTTGGGCCTGGATGTAAAGAGATGAAATTGGTATCAATTAATAGCTACTATATTATCAAACCATCACTGAAAATTTTGCGGATTTTAGCAATCTGAGAGCAGAGTTATAAGAGATTTTGTCAAAGTGAGGTTACGTAACAAAACAGCTGATTTTTGAAGTGCGATGTATAACCTCATTGTGAGATAGGTAGTTGTTTTTTTTAAAGATAGGATGCTGTTACAATTATAGAAGGTGTATACAGTGCCGCTAGCGGTTAGTTCGCTGTAAAACACCAAATTCCGAAAACATTACATTCTCTTGTGCCTAAACGGAGCATAGGTGGCAGCAAGGGTCGTACAAGAAGTAAGATCAGAAGTCCGTAGAAAGAAAGCAGGGGTCGAAGAAAATATCAATAAAACTATGGGAGGAAACACTCAAAACGCACACGCACTAAACGATACGAAACTAGAGATGAGTCCGATATCATGTCACATGTAAAAATCATCGATATTTTAAAATCATTTCATCATGCAATGACAAAGACAAAATCATCAATGCTTAAAAATCATTACAAGAATGACAATGAACGCGAACTTCGGTGATTCGGATCGGACGGTATCGGGCCGTCTCGGGCGCAGCGGGCGGTGTGACTGTGAATTGCGACGTTGCGAGACTGCGCGATCGGCGATACTGGACTGGAACTCACATGTTAGCAAAGATGCAAATCAATCAGTCTGCCAAACATTAGCAGACTGATAGATTTCTTTTATTAGGTACTAAGTATGTACTATTACTTTGCTAGTCTTTGCTAGTCCTAAGCCTGGAAAAAGCATGAAGGGAAGATTGGAATATTACTTGTTGGGGAGGTGCATATTTACGCGACCAAGTTTTTACGACAAATTGCCATGATATACTAAATAGTCATATCTTGCAGCAAATATCACTAATGGAAACATATTGATGATTTCCATAACGATAAATCAATACCTAAATAACCTGCAATGAATGTCACAAACTAAGAAAATTTAAATTACGCGGCCAACTGACAAACTCGACTCATGCCTACATAAATAACTAATGATAATTTCACTAAGCCGTTCCGCGATCATACAGTATCTACTCACAAATGAAGTGACGAGATCTAATACTCAAATAAAAATCATTGATGATTTTGTCATTGTTCCCGTCACCGATATTTTTTTGTCATTGTCATGCAGTCACCGATACAGAAAAATCATCACTCAGCCCATCTCTATACGAAACGAGTGACTGACTGACATGTAACCATAGACTAAAAAATACAATAATCGATTAGCAAACGTGAATCGATTTTAACATTTATCTTTATAGATATTTAATTTGTTTAAACTGTTTAATACCTACGTTAATTCTAATAATTAATGTATTTGAATTAATCATCTGGTAAAAGCATCTTTTAAATAGTATGAACTCGGTCACGATAGTCGATTATAATTTAATCGATATTCCATTTTGTTCGTAGCCATAACTTAATTTTTGGATTTCTCAATTTCCAGATTGTAAAATGGGCTGATATTTCACATTTTGTAATAGAAAAATATAACCTTTTTTTTGAACCATACGTCAACTTATTACAATCAGGCCCAGAAATCCCCGTCTCCTTTAATAATAAAATTTATCACATTAAACACCCAGTGCTCTTCCTCCTCTGTCCTACTTGATCTAGGTATGCTGTGACCGACAGGGCTCACAATTATGAGCCCTGTCGGTAAATAATTATTTACCTACCAACTTTATACATTATGGTATGCAATAAAGAATTGAAAGTTTAAATTTATGATTACAATTATCAACATCTCCCTCGCTTCACTCAAGAGTTAACTCACAGCTCCCCTAGAATCCTTCGTTGCGACATGGTTAAGTAATATATATATTGAGTGATTTATTGTGTGTATATATTTAAGGGTATGAGGAACAGGGTGTACAGTTCACTCATCCACCGTAGAAAAGGGAGGATCCTCCGACCAGACGTGTGTCGTGTCTGGCGGGCAACTGCCCAAAGGTTGAAGTCAGGAGCTTGCATATATGTCCATCGCGCGGTAAACTCTAATTGCGCGATGCAGGATTTGTGTGACGTCAGGATGTTGTGTGACGTTGGGTCTTTGATGCGTAGTTCGCATGTGGCGATGGAGATGCCGCCACAGTACTATCGCATTTCTGAAATCATTACTGGATATGAAATTAAACACACACAACTATTATTTTTATAACTTGCAGTGCCACAGCTGGGCAAAGATCACCGTAACACACACCATTCTAGACATGGCCATGGCCTGTCCGAGAGCACGTCGGTTGGCGCGGCACGCACGCATTAATGACATCACCCGTCGGACTCTTGTCACCGCCGGGGTGCCAGCTGTTTTAGAACCCAATGGCTTGGCACGCGACGATGGGAAGAGGCCAGACGGCATAATGCCTTGGAAGTTGGATAGGCCTTTGGTGTGGGATGCAACCTGTGTCGACACCCTTGCGCCATCCCATCTTCCTAGCACGGTGGGCTGTGCCGGGGTGGCTGCTGCAGGTGCAGAAACCTTATTGCTAGCTATATTTTTGAGCCCGTTGGAGTTTAAATACGAGGGCCATGGGGTCCGAGTGCTCATGGAGTATTTCGAGACATCGCCAAGCGGTTGGTCGACAGAATTCAGAGGGTCGATGTTAATGGCAAGAGATCTGCAGGATCACCATGGCCGTTCCGCAGGGTTCAATTCTAGGCCCTTTCTTATTTCTAATTTATATAAATGACTTACCTTACCACATAAGGGATGGTCACAAGATCGTATTATTCGCGGATGATACTTTTCTCATTTTTAAAATCAAACGCCAGTTGGTCAATTTTGAACAAGTCAACGATGCACTCTCTGAAGATGTGCATTGGTTTAATGTAAATAATCTTCTCCTGACCGAAAAAAAGACTAACTCATCAAGTTTTCAACGCCAAATGTCAGGCAGCTAACTACCAATGTTCAATTTAATGGAATAGAGTTGGACCCCGTTGAGTCAACAGTTTTTCTTGGAATAACTATTGACGGTAAATTACAATGGGACCCACACATAGAAAAATTGTCAGGAAGGCTTAGTTCCACCACCTATGCTGTAAAAAAAAATAGACAGATAACTGACGTAGATACAGCCAGCATTGTTTATTTTAATTATTTTCATAGTCTTATGTCGTATGGGATTCTTCTCTGGGGAACCTGTGCGGACATTAATACTATCTTTGTTCTACAGAAAAGGGCTGTTCGAGCCATTTACAACCTCGGTCCAAGAGATTCCCTTCGAGAGAAATTCAGAGAAATAAATATTCTGACTGTAGCCTCACAAATATTTTTGAAAACCTATTGTATGTACACAAAAATACATCAAATTTTAAGAAAATGTCCGATATTCATAGGTTAAATACCAGGAATAAACACAACCTTGCTGTACATCGCACACGTCTCCACAGAGTAGGCAACTCGTTCATGGGTCAATGTATACGCTTTTACAACAAACTTCCCATTGACATTCGAAACTTATCCATTAAACGATTTAAAAGCTGTATTAAAACCAAACTTTGTAAAAAAGGGTACTATAAAATTTCTGATTATTTAGAAGATAAAAAAGCATGGGATTGAGCTGCTCGCTCTGCTAAGCCTTGTGAAAACCATAAAACTTGACATTTTAATTATTCATCACAATAAACCAGTTTTATATACATATTATATAGACATTGTTGAAAATTATATTCAAAATTTCACGATTACTTTGTAAAGTATTATATTATTTAAATTATTGTGAATGTAAGGACTATGTGTTTATTTTAATTTTTTCTTTTTCATTTATTTTTTCTTTCTCAGTTAGTTTTAGTGATGGTGTGGCAGTTTGAGTAGTTGATGCGGCCTACCCAAATATCCATTCTTTGGTATTGTTCGTCGAGTTGAGCTCCTTCAGTTTTGAGTAGATAAAATCAAACTGGTTGCTAATTTAAGTTGTATGAATTATTATTTTTATTATATGACATTGATTTTACATTCTGTGATTACTTCCTCACACACTGACTTATTGATTGTAAAATTTTAAGAAAATCGTCTACTTTTACAATGTTTGTAAATATGTGAGAACCATGCATCTATCACATAAGTAATTAATTTATCTTTCGTTGCTTCATTTTTATTAATATTCTTCTTTTTACCTATTGTGGTAACGTATTATTATTTTTTGGTTGCATCGTCTTCACGTATAATTATGTAACTAATGTACGTACATATACAAAATATTGTAACACTTTTTAAAAGAGTAACGGTGGAGTTTCTTGCCCATTCTTCTCCATACGAAAACTACCTTTTGGAAGGGGCGACTAGAATCAATTCAATTTTTTTGTAAACTTTGACGTTCAAAAGTGCCTTACAAGGACCTATTTGAAATAAAAGATTTGACTTTGACTTTGACTTTGAGTTGAGCTCCACGATTACTGACAAATGCTTGCACTAACTGGACAGGTCCACTCAAATCTGTGTGGTTCTTTCCTCAAAAGACTATTTCAGACACTAATCTACATGGTCCTCATAATTATGACTTGACCAAGATTATGTCTGGACTTTAAAAGAGACTACGACCTCTGAGTTTGTTTCGGCCTTTCTTCTCAGAGTAGTCAGATAGGACACATCGACCTCATCTAGCTTATTTTTAATATTTTTTTATATGACGTGTAAAAGTGATTCCGATATCTTATTTACAGAATAAACAATTTCATTTCATTTTATTTCTTCACGTGACCAGAGGGATGGCCAATTCTTAGGCCAAATAATCAGCATTGCCATCCGACGTGGGGCAATGCTGCCAGCCTTTTGAGCATATTTTGGAATTTTTTGATGCCCAATGAGGTCTTCTATTTATTGTATTTTCTTATTTTTGCCTTTACATACTTGTAAATAATATATATAATAGTTAGTTGTAATACATAATTAATTTATAATCAAATATTATTCAAATTTTGCATCAGTAATTCTAGACATTGTATTCTGTGGTAAATGTTTCAGAAAAGTTTAACTCAGTTACGGAAGCAAAGTTGGATTTTTTTACAATTATTCCTCATTAAACTTTCTCAGATTTTTATTAACTCTAAACATACACGTGCGAAAACAATTAACTTAAAACGGAAAACTATGAGTTAAAATAATAACATTCCCAAGTACCTCATTGAAAATTTACGGTTACAGCCATTACTGCCAAAGCCAAATTGCCCAATTTAAATAAAGACTTTTCTTTTACAGATGGTGCAAAAACCGGAATTTCTACGAATAAATTGATCGATCCTAACTTCACCAACAAACACACTTGAAAACAAGAAGAGATATGGATATCAAAATTCTTTTTGTTTCACTCACCGTTTCAGTAATGTTCACAAATGAAATGGAAGAGAAATTAGATGATAGTGATACAGGATCTGAAATAATATCCAATAATACCGAGTCATGTATTGGTGATCCCATGTATTGTTTCATGACCCAAAAGCAATACATGGATATGATATATAATTATATATATCCAAAACCATTGGAATGGGTTTTGATAGTAGTTAATTTGATCGTATTTATGAGTGGCTTAGTATGCAACTCCTTAGTATGTTTAATAGTGTATAAAAATCGTTCTATGAGAACGGTGACGAACTATTTAACCGTAAACTTGGCCGTGAGCGACTTTATTGTCATTTTAATTTGTTTGCCGCCTACCGTGCTGTGGGATGTGACGAAGACATGGTTCTTCGGGACGGCGATGTGCAAATCTATACTCTATTTCCAGGTGAGTGAGTTTATTTATATTTATTGTTAGTTGTATAGTTATTATTATGTATATTGCTCGCACAATTTTACTTTTAACTAACCAGTCATAACTTGTCAAATGTCAGGTCATTGAAAAGGTTAAATCAAAATTAAATAAAAGTCAAATGTCAGGTCATGTTAGAAAAGGTAAGAATGGAAATTTTACCTATAGCATAATCAGCTTATAATGTTCCTACTGTTGGGACAAAGGCCTCCTCTACTCGAGAGGGAGTGAGCTGTAATCTATTGGAAGCTGTATATATTTTGTATCTCGTAGGGGATAAAATTCAAAAGTCATTTATTCAAACTAGGCTAATAATCAGCACTTTTCAAACGTCAAAATTACACAAGACAGTCCCCCAAAAACGCTCACCCTTCACCACTTCCTAGTGCTCAAGCTGGGAAGAAGAAGTGGCGAAACAAACTCTCCAGCAGCACAGCTGTCTGTTCAGTTGGAAAAACTTGATTCTATATAATAGTGCTTATGCAAAAATTATTTACATTACCACAAGTTGCAATCAACTCATAAAATAAAAAACTTGGAATGAGTAGATTATGTCAACAATAAATGTAAATTAAATTAAAATAAATTGACTTACAGTCAATTAAAATAATCCAAACAATTATATGAGCTCATTTGTCACGTAGTCTTTGATTCTAAAACACTTGTTTGTTGCTTGGGGGGGTACATTGGAGGAGCTTAATTATTAGTCTTAAGCCTTTTTGTCGTCTAAATAATCTTTAACTTTATAGAAACTGTTCACTCCGGCTGGCGGGTTCGAATCGCAACCGGAATGTTTGTATGAAGTGGGTTTTGTGAACATTGGGTGGCAAATGATAATTAGTCTTAATGAATTCACTTGAAACTTGAATTTAATGTATCCACATAAACAATTGACCGCGACTTAACAATATTTTATGAAATTCCGATTTTTACATGAGATTTATGAACCGGGAGCTGATTGAGCTGACTTCTAGCTTTTTCTATTAGTGTTACCATACTAACCAAAATTTACTCAAATCTATGAATTAGTATTGCAAGTAATTAATGAAATTCTCGATACAAATACAGATAAAATATGATTAGGGTATGGAATTTAGAACTTACATCTGATATTTATTAAAAATACAAAACATTTTAATTTGCGTTAACATTCTTGGCCCCCTCGGGAGAAGAAGGAACAATGTTACTACTGTAAACATTATTGTAATATTAACAACAATAAACATTGACATAGTATAACTATGAATACACTTATCCTTAACCTTAACTAGTGTTACAATCAGTTAGTGGCAGTTTACACAGTTTTACCATTGGCTTATGAGTTCACCGTACTGAGTCTTAACCTTGACTGATCTTACAACTGAATCTCTACCTTTATACAATTCAATGACTCTACCTCGTTTCCATTGAAGTGGTGGTGAATTTTCATCTATAATTAAAACCAAATCATCAATATTTACACCTTCTGATTGATTATACCATTTATTACGAGCCTGTAATGTACCTCAATATGTTGTTTTTGTATTCTCGGAGATAGGTAGGTACTTACGGAATTAGTTTGGTAAGTAAATTAAAAGTAAGTAGGTACCTACCTAGGTTAGTTCCAATACTTCCAATATATCTACCCAAGCGTACCTATACTCCATTTGAAATAAGATTAGACATTTAACTAAACCTTTTTTACTGTTCGTTTAACCGATTTTGACTTCTATTGCGTTGATGGCATGACACGGCAGCTGCAGTAAGCAGTTGGTTTTGTCACCACTGTTTTGCTTTTGAGGCCATCCTTATTCCTACGGTACAGAAGTCAGAATCGGTTGAACGGACTGTAAAAAAGTTTTGTTTAAATGTCTAATCTTATTTCAAATGGTGTATTATGTAGTCAAATTTACGGGTTTGTAAATTAAGATGATTTCAAAATGATAACTACGTAAGCTCCTACCTACTCATAAAAAGGCCATAAAAACGTGTTGCAGCCGAAAGTACACCATGTAGAGATGAGAAATCACATAAATTGGAAACTAAATTTAAAAAATCTTGACTTGTAATTACGTACGTAATAATTCTACGTACATAATTCATTCTAATACTAAATTCAGAATCATAATTATTGTAATATCAAAATATTGAAAAAAGTACTTATGTAATCTTTGTGTGGTGGTACCTACGAGTCGACGGTTCGAATCCAACCAAAAAATATTTAGGTAAATGCAGTGAGAGTAAATAAAACGATATTTGTATGAAAATATTAACCATAGATAAATATTATTAATTTATAGTAAGATACAATAAAACGCTTTACAATTGAATACATAATCTTTTATTTATTTAGTACAGGTCACAATTTATTTACACGTTAGGTACTATTTAGGTTCAGTCACATTACAACAACCTATATAGGTACAATATACTCGTACCTTTATTACCCAAAATAATTTATCTGAATAATTTGTTATGGTGAAAAGGTACCTATCTGATATCGAGCCTAGAAACAAAAGTATGCATATCCCAATAAGTAATTATATTATTAAGAAATAGATTGGAACATAACAATCCTCTAGTAATTTAAAGTATGCTTAATTAGTAAATTAATATTTGTTTTCAGTTTTTGCTATAATGTAAGGATATTCATCTTATAAATAATTTGGTCCTCTTTCTTTAAATTAACGCCATCTGGACATTTTAATTTCCAACCATGTTTTAATAAAACGACATCTAGTGGAGTCGGAAGTTACTACTATTTACTTTGCATGTGTGTGTAAAGAGTAAATTCATGCGGCTAAATCATTAAACTGTTCTAATCTTTGTATGATACCAGTTAACAAGCACAGTGATGATCTAAAAAAATCAAGTTAATGCCCTAGGTTCCGCTTATAATAAAGTTGTTTATTAAAAATTTCTATGTTAGGTGTAAAAATTGAAAATGTTCGAAATTGTGGATGTGTCGCCATCTAGCGACAAAATGGCAGTGAGATCATCTATGCATCCGCCTTAAATTAAACTTGTAGGTAATTTACCTACGTAACTTTGTACTTGAGGTGCGCGCCGCGCCGCAACAACTTTGAGACGCGAGCGCGCCGCAGTGTCTGTGTTGTAGGGAGTAATGATAATCCCGACATTTTTAACTTTGTATAATTTGTGTTTTTTCAAAAACGAATGACGTTTTTTTTATTATTGGATGCTGTAGAATGGTTGTAGACCATGGTCTGAACAACTTTTGTTCTAACAAAACTGTGATTCAAATGTCACGGTGTATACACCTACCTAGCTGACCCGACAGACGTCTTTTCTTTGATTTGGTTTTAGAACCGTTTGTATTGGAAAAATAATAGTGGGGTTTTTACGTTTTTCCGGGCAATTATTCCAAATTTTCACTTATAAGAACCTTCCTCGAACATAAAGGAATATTTAAAAAAAAAAGCTAAATTGGTCCAACCGTTCTCGAGTTTTGCGCTTAGCAACACGTTTATTGATATTTTTTTCATTTCATTTCATTTATTTATTTTGTGGATCATAGGTGACTACAGGTGTTTTTCAATATAAATCTATTGTACAAACCATGTCCCGCCGATAGGCATACAAAATTAGAATATAAACAATGTCAAAGTTACACAAAGATGTCAAATTATAAAGTTGTCATAATAATAAAGGGAAAATGTCATGAAAATAGGAAAAGATAAACATACACAATGCCAGAAGATTGCAAAAAACACAAACTCAAAATTACATTAAAAAAAAAAAAAAAATATAAATTATAAAAATTTATTAAAATTTGTCATCCAAATACTCCTTGAACGAATAATATACCTTGTCATTTAGTAGCTTAAAAAGGTTACTTTTGAATTCATTATAATTCTTACTATTTCTAATATGACAAGGTAATTTGTTATACAATTTTGGTGCCATTGCATAGACACTTTTATAAGCAAAAGCAGTTCTGGTCATTATTGTTTCTAACTTATCTGAGCGACGTTGACTTTCTACATGATTAAACAAGTGTATATTGGTTTTTACAAACATCAAAACCTCATAGATATACAGCGACGGTACCGTCAGAATATTTAAATCCCTAAAGTGTGGCTTACATGTATCTGTTGTTCTTAATTTGCAGATGGCTCGGATGCATCTTTTTTGTGCCAAAAGTACGGTGGATATATTTGTAGCATTACCCCAAAATATGAGTCCATACCTTAATGTGGAGGCTACATACCCGTGGTATGCCGTTAGGAGGGCCGTTTTGTTTGCAACTTTACCTAACATATATAGGGCATAAGAAAACCGGTAAAGTCTTAAACAGACACTATCAATTTGAGTTTTCCATGTCATGTCATTGTCAATGTGCAATCCTAAAAACTTTGTAGTGTTCGTTTCTAGTACTGCGTCTCCTTTGTACCCGATTTGGTATTGTGTTGGTTTTCTTTGTCGAAGTTTTAAGTCCATATTTTAGTTTTTGTTAAATTAATTTTAAGGTTGTTGGCATTTAACCATTCTATGATTGACACCAGTTCAGTGTTTATATCTAATTCAATATCTTTAAAGTTACCCTTGTCGAAAACAATAGTGCTATCGTCTGCAAATAAGCACATCTGATGACTAGTTACATTGGGGAAGTCATTTATATAGCAGATAAAAAATAAAGGACCTAACACAGTCCCCTGTGGAACACCATACGAAATTGTTCTCGTACTTGAGGAGTATATTGTTTCAGTTTTTGACTTAATGTTGACTTGGCTAATCTGAGTACACTGTTTTCTACCTTCTAAATACGATTGTATGAGGTCCAGCACATTACCTCTAATGCCGTAGCTAAAGAGCTTTTGTAATAGTATTTTATGGTCAACATAATCAAAAGCACGCGTCATGTCCATGTACATTGCTACAACCGGCTTTCTGTTGTCCATGTTGTGGTGTATCTTTTTAAGGAAATTGTACACTGCATGGTAATAGTTTTATTTTGCCTGAATCCCATTTGTTCCTTACAAAAAATGTTGTTTTTTTCAAAATATTTGTTGAGTCTAATATAAATTACTTTCTCAAGAATTTTTGAAAATATAGGAATTAACGCTATAGGTCTATAATTGCACATTTTTGTTTTATCATCTTTTTTGTGTAATGGCTTGATAATCGATATTTTTAGAGCTTCTGGGAAAACTCCATTGTGTATACAAGCATTTATTATTTCACATAACACTGGTGCGATAATAGGTCCTACTGATTTGATCACACTGGTCTTGATGTCATCATAACCTGTACTGTTTGTGTTTTTGAGGTTCTTTATTATAGTTATCATTTCTTTTGGGACTACTGGTTCCATGAACATAGATTTGTGGGATTTTAAAACATTCGTGTTATTATAAGTTTGACTATTTACATTGGATTGAACTAGGTCTATGAAATAATCATTAAAATTTTGCGCAATAATTTGAGGGTTTGTTGTTTACCTCAATAGCGCTAATATGTGTTTTCGGCACGTTACTTTTCAAATTGTTAATTATTTTCCAGGTAGCTTTAGACTTATTGTTACTGGTTTCTATGTAGTAGCTGTTTTGTGCTTTTTGTGTTGGAGTATGAGTAGTGTGGTTATAAATACTATGAATAGTTTCAAAACATACATAATGAACACTTTTAAGATACGTAGACTTAAAAGAGATAAAGTGTTTTCTGGGAATCAAAATAACCATGTCTGAAAACAAAGTTAGTTTGGATCAAGAAATGTACATAAAAACAATTCTTGAGAAGTTTAACATGAGTGACTGTAATTCTGTCACTACACCGCTTGACAGTAAACTAGATAACGAAGCATTAAATTCGTGTGAAAAAGCTGTTGATTCTGACTGGGGTAGTAACGAAATAGATAGAGAAAGTACTACGGGTTATTTGTTTAAATTATTTGATAAATGCACTATATGCTGGCAAACAAACAGGCAGCAAACAGTGGCAACTTTACCCACTGAATCAGAGTACATGGCTCTATATGAAGCAGTAAAAGAAACTCTGTGGTTAAAGTCATTAGTAACAAGTATTGGCATTTCGATTCCAGATTCTATTTGTATTTATGAGGATAATAATGGATGCATAAGCATCGCGAATAATCCTATTAGTCACAAAAGATCTAAACACATTGATATTAGATGTAATTTTTCTAGAGAACAGGTTGAGAAAAATGTGATTAAAATGGTTTATGTTTCTACAGATAGCCAGCTGGCTGATATCCTGACAAAATCATTACCCGCAGTGCGTTTCACCGAGATGAGAATGAAACTCGGGGTGACGTTGTAATTATACACAACGTGGTCAAATAAATGATAAGGATATGATAATTATAAGAGCTTGGTTATAATAAGTAGATGAAGAACATTAATATTATCCAGTTATAATGGATGAATTGATAAATGATGATCTGATTAGGTTTTTCTGGGTTTCCCTAATCTAATGATTGTTGGACCATGATGATTGTATTCCCAGAGAGAGAGAGGAAGGTGTGTGATTTTGTAATTGTATACAAATGTTTGATATATTATATCGTAATTAAAAAGAAAGGGATTTATTTTTGAAGGGGCGTGTTGGAGTATAGCAAAAACAAATCGATCCTACTTCAACACAGTCTGTCTCTTTCTAAGTCATAAATATTATTTTTTCTATCCGAGCCCGCCCTTAACCACTTGATGAAATCCTTACTTTCTCATAGTGACCGCACTATACTTTTAGCCTTGTGTGGGATCACACGTCTCACATAATACTAGTAGAACACACCTTCCTATATATAAAGGAAAGGATAATAAACGTATTATTGAAATCCTTAGAACGGCCTTTCTTTAGTGTCCAACCTTTAATGTCAAATGTCAGATGTAATATACTTAGGTTATTGTACACGAAAAAGATTGTTGTCCTTAGGAGTTCGGCTAGTTTGACATTTTTTTATTACGGGGAAATAGTATGGCATAGTCCCTATTTCTGGCGGTAAGGATTTTAGTACAGATTTATTCTTAGTATTAGTCAACATTTCTGCAGTCTGAGATTTAAAGTAGTAGGGTATTGTACCCTTTTTAGGTATACCGTTGCAGTTCAAATTTAGGGTATTGTTTTGTTGGCTTAGGTTTTTCATCCTCTTCTTAATTTCGGAAAACTTTAAAAACTTGCTATCATAGTCATTACAGTCAATTGCATAGTTAATATTCTTACAAATATCCTTAAGTTTAAGATTGTTGCAATTTATATAGCAGCAACTCTTGTAATTTTTACACATTTTCATTATGGAATCATTTAGCTTGTTTACATCTAGATAATCGTTTTTAGTTATACTTAACACGATAATTTTGCTGCCGCTAAAATACTCTATAATTTTTTGAACTTGTCCAAGCACTGATTTTTGGTTGTAATCGTTTTCACCTAGAGATATTACAAGTTTATCATTGGTTGATAGATTTATACTTTGATAGTTTTTTACTATATCACTGCTTAACGCATTTGGCTTCGTATCGCTTATAATCGCATACTTCTCATATTGCGTTGTTTTTCTTGAGTACAGGAGAGCTGAGGCAAGGCCTACACATTGTTGAGCTCCGAGGATGACTAATTTTCTGTAATCTGCAGGTTTTTCTTTCTTTTTGATTTCATAGGCCGGTATTATCTGCAATTCCTGGGTATGTGTAGTACTGGTTTTCTTTGGCGTTGTCAGTTTCAGTTGTAGTCTTTCAATTTGTTTTGTTAGGCATGTTATCTCTTTGCTTGCTTCATGTAATTGTTTTTGCAAGTCGTTTATTTTACTATGTAAATTTGCCAATGTATAGTTGTGGTGGCTTTTAGTATTTGGTGTCGAGGTTGGTGATGAAGGGGTAACGGATACGTCGCTGTTTTGGGGTAACACAAAACGCCTTGCAATCTTTTGCATACTGTTTGGTTTATTAGGCGTCGTCGTGGAATGACATAGTGATTTCAAAGCGGAGATTTGTGTAGTAAGATTTTTATTTTGAGTTCGCAAATCATTATTTTCCAATATAACATTTTCTAATTCGCTCTGTGTAGTAGCGTTTCTTTATATATATTATTATATGATTAACCCTCTCGATCCGTGTACCTACATATTATTATACTGTTACTGTTGTTTAGCAGTGATAGCCTAGTGGTGACCGTCAGACTGCCAAGTCATAGGTCTCAAGTTCGAACCCAAGGCACGCACCTCTGACTTTTCAGAATCATGTGCGTATTGTATAATTATCACTTGCTTCAAAAACGGTGAAGGAAAACATCGTGAGGAAACCGGCATGCCTAAGAGATATTTCTCGACGGTATGTGAAGCCAAGTCAGAGGCCCATGGGCGGCATTAAAACTCTGACACCAGGTAAGACACTTACCACATGAAAAAAAGAAGATTATACTGTTCCTCATCAAAGAGACATATTTCGTAGAGCATCTGTGTTAGGCCGCGTACTATTTAAAAGCGATTGCCGCTCAAATACGCGATCGGTCACGTGTATATGACACTTTTCGTTCGGAAAACTGGAAAGCGCCCCCTGTCGGCGCGACCACGCGTTCAGGTTCACCGAACACAAAAGTTCGACCGATCGTGTATTCGCGCGTCGGTCGCTTTTAAATAAGACGCGGGGTTAAGCAAGCTTCGTCGTGTACAAAAGCTATACCATCACATAAAGAGTTAATACTGGATTACGTCCGCCACAGCGCGGCGCGGCGGCGCTTTTTCTATATCTATGACTTTTTAACCGACTTCAAAAAAAGGAGGAGGTTCTCAATTCGACTGTATTTTTTTTTTTTTTTTTTTTTTTATGTTTGTTACCTCGTAACTTGCGACTGAGTGAACCGATTTTCATGATTCTTTTTTTATTTGAAAGCTTGTGCTTCCCGTGTGGTCCCATTATCACCATTTCAATATCTGATGATGGGATCTTGTAGAAATCGGGGGAACTCTTCAATAAATAACAGCAGATTAACCGCAATTGTTGCTATAGCATATCTAAGCATTGTTTACGCCATCACACAACATATTATCACGCCTGTACTCACTACAAAGGTTATAAAAACTATTTCGAAAAAAAAAATGTTCAAGGGCACTTACAACGTTTTGTTCTGATGAGATATTCGGTTACATGAACAAAACTGGCTGGTTAGCTGGTTTTTTTTGTATGAAAGGGTATGACATGATGATAACTTCCTTTCACTGTTTTTTACATAGCAGTGTAGTGGTATTCCAATTTGTGTGGGGTAGGTACCACAACTAAAAAGTGAAAAATAAAAACTTTTTAAAAAAGTACAACCGACTTCCACAAAAAAACACTACAAAGTGAAAAATAACTTTAATTTCGGAAGTCGGTGTCTTTAGTTTTGAATTTTCACTTTTTACCACCGACTTCCGAAATTAAAGTTATTTTTCACTTTGTAGTGTTTTTTTGTGGAAGTCGGTTGTACTTTTTTAAAAAGTTTTTATAAATTCTTAATATCTATTGAATGGAATAGCCGATTTGAACAATTCAAAAAGTAATATACATGAATTGAAACAGTCTTGAAATCAATATGATTTATTTGGATAAGGATTTAAACAGAATTTTGAATAACATGGTCACATTTTGTTCGGTATTTGTATCAAGTTTTAAAATGTAAAAAGTGGTTATTGTGACATAACGATAAGAGTTGGACATATAGCATCGGGAAGTTTTTTGTAGTTATTGATTTGTTCTTTAATATTGTAGAACATACTTTTGTTCTAACATCAATAGTTTCCGCAGCGCATGCGACGAAAGGTGTTTTATGGCATTTTTTTACACCTTGGGTTACGTTACTAAAATTTTAGTAAGGATCCCTAATCTTTTCTAGCAATATATATAGCCTATGTTACTCAGGGTGATGTAGTATGTATGTAGCTTTCTAATGGTGAAAGAATTTTTGAAATCGGCGCAGTAGTTTTTGAGTTTATTCGTTACAAACATACACACAAAAATACAAATCTTTCCTCTTTATAATATTAGTGTAGATGTAGATAAATAAAATACAAAAAACAAGACCTATTTAAAACAAATGAGATGTTTGCCACTACAGCTGTAACAAATCTAATTTAATAGTTAAAAATATAGAATAATGTAGGTAATCTATATAATGTAAAATACCTACTTAATGAAAAGATTATGTCAAGAAACTATGTAAAAAAAGGTAAAATAAAATAATCATCGTAATGTGTGAGCAGTTAAAAGACATTTACATAGTTATGCCGTTAATGAGGTACCAGGGAAGCCACATGCGGTTGCGGGTTCGTCCAAAAGGGATATCGCGACCCCGGCACACAGGCAACGGAGGGAACACGGGTGGGTTTTAGTCAGTAAAAGTCTGACACGCCCTTCCGCTCCGCCCAGAGCGGGAGAAGTTATTTGATAATTTCCCACCCTCAAAAAAAAAAAAAAAGGGAAGCCACATGTACATGAATTATTGATAAACTTTCTTGTCTTCAACGTAGTCTTTAATCATACAATAAGCTTTTTTGACAAAGATACGTTTGATGTGGGTTTTGATGTTTCCATCGCTAAGTTCTGTAACCGACTTTGGCAACTACTTGGTATAAAAGCGGATACTGTTTATAAGATATAACTTACTAGTTTTAGGTAATCTAAATGTAGGTATACAATTTCATGTTTACTACGTGTATTTATATTATGGAAATCGCTTCTTATTTTGACAAATCCTAAGTTTTTGCGCACATACAAAATAGTTTCTAAGATATAAAGAGAAGGCTTAGTTCGTGTAACGATTTCTTTGAATTTATTTCTAAGGGATTCATGAGGACCCATAGATCGCGCGAATTGCCTTCTTTTGTAAAATAAAAATTCAATCTACGTTAGCTGCAGATTCCCACGGCAGAATGCCGCCGCCGTGAGTCATATTACTGTGGAAATCAGTCAACTGGCTTATTTCTCTTACTGCATATGCAGCTGAACTTAATCTACCTGAAAGAGCTCTAATGTGGGCGCCCCATTGCAATCTCGAATCTAGAGTAATTCCTAGAAATACAGTATCTGTAATAGCATTTAGTTTCTTGCCATTAAGTTTTAAATTTAAATCCACTTGAGGTACATTTGGAGTTTTACAATGAGAACTTAAGACATTTAGTTTTGTTCGCATTAAATCAGAGCTGAGAACCATTTCGAAAGAACTGCCAGACTATCGTTAACATGTAAGACATCCATATCTTTTCTATCTATTTAAAAATAAGAGAAGTGTCATCAGCGAATAGAATTATATCTGATAAGTTAGCCATCATGTAAGGAAGGTCATTAATATAAACTAGAAATAAAAAAGGGATAAAAATTGATCCTTCAGGCACGCCCTTCATCTTAACTAGAGACCCCGAAGACGTCGCCCCGTTAACGTTTACTTTTTGCTGCCTGTTTGATAGATAGGAAAGAACAAGATCAGCAGCTTGTCCAAGAATTCCGTAGTGGAATAATTTACAGATCAGTGTTTTGTGGTAAACGCATTCAAACGCTTTTGAGAGGTCACAGAAAATGCCAATTGCATCCTGGGACTTCTCCCAGGACTCCAAAACGTGACTGATGAGTTTTACTCCTGCGTCTGTTGTCCACCTACTTTTCGTGAAACCAAACTTGTGACTATGTAAAATCCATTTGAATTAAAATGTGACAACATCTGGTATACCATGATTTTTTCATACGTTTTACCTATAATTATTGACTATAACTAGAGGGATCACTCTTACTACCCGACTTGATAATTGGTTCTACTTTACTATGTTTCATTAAATCAGGAAACGTACCGCTATCTAAACATTGATTAAATATACCGTCTGCTATGACGGGGGCAATTGTGTCGATGATATCTCCAAGAACCTTAACGGAAATCCCCCATAAGTCTTCAGTGTTTTTTATGTTAAGCCTTTTGAAATCTTTTTTTGCTTTTTTAAATTGTGACAATAGAAATGGACTTGAATTCAAAACTTGGAATATACTGAAGTTTTCTTCTAGAAGAGATTCAGCTAATATAGATGATGAGGGGAGAGATTTCGTAACCTCTATTGGGATGATGGTAAAGAAATTTTCTAGTGTCTCAGCAACTTTTAACTTATCTGAAATAGTATCATTATCAATTTTTAAAGACAATTCATTCTGATCTTGCTGTTTTGTGTTTCCAGTTTATTTGTTAATAACCTGCCACACAGCTTTTATTTTATTATTAGAAATACTCATTATGTTACTTATTAATTGATACTCATAGTCACTCACCTGATAGGGTAGATGTGCCTGTTATCGTTAATAATTATAGTCACTCATCTGTTAAGGTAAACTCACCTGTTATCGTCTCGACTCGTAGATTGTGCTGCTCAAACGTCAACCGTCCCGGTACCGGCAGGAGGTTGACTTTTTCAATAAAATCATTATTAAATGCGCTCGCTATTTCTGTTGGATTATTAAGGACGTTGTTTTCATCAATTTGTAAGTTATCAATGGATTCTTTTGGGGTGTCTCTCGTCGTCCCTCAAGTCTCGATCTGCTTATAATCCGCCACGACGTTTTAGTCTTATTATGAGACGTTATTATTTTATGGTTATTTTACGCACGTTTTGTTGGTTTTATATATTAAAAAAAAAAATATCTGAGAAAGATAAGCTCTTAATTTGCTTGCTCTTTAATACACAATTTAAATTTCTCAACATTTTTATGCTATAATCGCGTTTTAATGTACCTACGCCAATAATGCAATGTCAGATTTTTTTTACTGGAACTCTAATTAGTTGTGCGGTATGGTCCGACAGACCTAATTCTAAAATTTCAGATTTACATCACTTTTTAAAGTTATGTGCAAAATTATCTATACAAGTTCGACTGGCGAATCTGGTCGGTTCGTGTAAAGCTAATTTTAAGTTATAATTTAACAGTAAACATTCAAAATCGAATGTTACATTATTGCGCTTTAGAATCGCGCATCGCATCTATATTAAAATCACCAGTAATTATAACTACGGCGGCTGCGGCGGCTATTACTACTTCGGCTTGAACGTCAAAAGAGTGACAACATTCAAATATCTAGGACATCTTCTCGCTGACGACCTTAAGGACAATGTTGATATTGAAAGAAAGCGTAGGGCACTGGCGGTCCGAGGTAACATGTTGGCCCGAAGATTCGCTCGGTGTAGCAATTTAGTAAAATTAACACTGTTTAAGGCATATTGCCAGTGTTTTTACACGGGGAATCTTTGGGTCAACTATACAAAAAGAACGTTGGATGACCTACGCGTACAATACAATAATATTTTTAGGATGCTGTTGGGATTGCCGCGATGGTGCAGCGCTTCTGCTATGTTTGCGCAAAACCGAACTGACGGCTTCCACGCCGTCATTCGTAAGAAAACCGCGTCGCTGCAGTGCTATTCTGTAACCATCTCACCGTGAAAACTTAGGTGAAGTGAGCGTGGAGTGAGCTGTCATTCCACAGGGATTGACACTATTGACAGCTCACTTCACCCAAGTTTTCACGGTGAGATGTTTACAGAATCGCATGGCTGTTGTCAAGGTTGCGGGCGAGTGGCAACAGCATCCTAAAAACTATTTCGGAAAGTATTGACTCTCCGATTAATAAAAGTTTTGTGAGAAGGACAATCACAGAACATTAATGTGGGGATGCCCTTTTCACAATACTATTAGTTACTCTGCCTAAGTGCTTGGGGAAACACTATGCAAGCGAATGCACCCATAGGAATTGGTGCAAACATTGTGGATCCAAAGATCATAGTTCACTCTTATGTGTTGATGAGCGGCAGTCTTCATCAACTACTGGGGCTCACGAGACCAGTGCACGATCACAGGTACAGCCAACATCATCAATTAATCATCACAGTGAGATTGGAGCTGTATCTCAGGCTCAATCAGGGAATCAACAGGTTGGACAACGTTCACCAATCAATCAGGTACCAGAGAAACCATTTCACACAATTCAAAAGCCTCCTAGGATAGGAGAACGTGCAGCTCAAGCTCAGCTTAAGTTTCAAGAGTTGCGTTTCGGATCCAGGTTCAGTTCTGATCAGTTTGAATGACGTGAGTCGACTGTTGGTAGCAACAAGCATCCGTTGCCCATAACCATATGTCTTACTGCAGTGGTAGGTATAAAAGTAGTGTAATATAAAAGTGAGTGACGGACACTATTATAAGGCTAGAGCTTTATTAGACACCGGGGCCAGTGTCTCAGTCATCACACAATCATTGGTAAATAAATTGAAATTGCACCAACAGTCTAATAGTACAAAGATATATGGAGTAGGACATAACAGTGTTGATTTACCTGTTACTTTAGCAAAATTAATTATCAAATCAATAGGTAAATCAGTACCTATCATCAGTACAATGGCTATAGTCATGTATTCTATTTCTGCAGAGATTCCTACATATCCAATGAATTGTAGGCATTTAATTGACAATAAAAGGATCATATTGTCAGATCAGAACTTTGATACACCCCAGGAATTGGATCTCATACTTGGTACGGATGTGCTAAATTATGTGTTTGAAGGTTCTAAGATTTCATTAAATGTTCCAGGACTATTTGCATATAAAACATGCGTGTGTTCCTCTGTGGCCGGACCACAGTTTAGTACTCAGATGCTATAGTTCGAAATAATACCTACCTAAAGCCTACTTTCATCGGAATATATATATATATTTAGTACCTCAAGAGATATCTTTTTAATCAACAATTTATGTGGTCCGGCCGCCAGGTAGTGCTCTCTGGCCGCGCCACCTCAAATTAAATAGAGTATAATGAACTATTAATAAATCAATATTCCGAAAAAATACTACCTAAAGAGTACCTAGCATACGACAAATATGGTCCAATAAACCCCTTTAGTTAAGGAGTTATTAGTCATAGGGAGTGGTCCGGCTGGAAGGTATACTCTGCAGCAAGTCGATTTTGCAATATTTAATATTAACTATCCATAAATCAATTTATATAATAGTACCTTTTCTCTATTCTTCGTTGATACTTTTTTCTCTCAAGAAACTATTCATTTTGATTATTTAATCTTTAAAGTATGTGGCGCGGCTAGGGAGGATTACTTTCAGCAAATATAACGAAATATGCTTTTTTTCTTTATGCCAACGAAAGCTGCATAATAAGTACTTTATAAAAAGACCTGGACTTCATCTATGAACTTTTATTTTTATTACCAACAATGATTTTGAAAAAGGTGCACTTTTTGGTTTTTGTTTACCTATCTACCTAAGAATAGGTAGTTAATTTGACGAAGAAAGTGAAAATTTTGGTTTAAAATAAACAATAAGTACTTATACAAATAACAAATATATTTTCATAATCTAATATTAACAATTGTTAATAAAAGGTATTGTAAATGACGGAAAAGTGTTTTATATAACAAACTAAAGTCAATAGATTCTTGATTCAAATTCAAATTCAAATTCAAAAGTCATTTATTCAAACTAGGCTGAGAATCAGCACTTTTCGAACGTCAAAATTACATAAGACAGTCCCCCAAAAACGCCCACCCTTCACCACTTCCTAGTGCTTAAGCTGGGAAGAAGAAGTGGCGCAACAAACTCCCCAGCAGCACAGCTGTCTGTTCAGTTAGAAAAACTTGATTCTATATAATAATGCTTTAATGCAAAAATAATTTACATAAGCACAAATTGCAATCAACTCATAAAATAAAAACATTTTAATGAGTAGATTATGTCAACAATAAATGAAAACAAAATTTAAAATAAATTGACTTACAGTCAAATAAAATAATCCAAACAATTATATGAGCTCATATAGTATCATGTAGTCTTTGATTCTAAAAACACTTGTTTGTTGCTTGGGGTACAATTGGAGTAGCTTAATTAGTCCCAAGCCTTTTTGTCGTCTAAGTAATCTTTAACTTTATAGAAACCTTTTTGACATAGTTTCTGTTTAATAAATGTAGTTTTAAGCATTTAACCCTTTAAACAAGAAATAACAATGAAAAAAAAAGTGTACCAAAACCACGTATTAAAAATATACCTAGTTAATCAGTATTACAAAGGAGTTTTGAAGTTATTTTCCAACTTTAAAATGCAAGGCCTAAATAAAAATTTACATTTTGATAAAAATAAGTTATAATTTACAATTTTGCGTATAAAATACAATGAACATTCATTTGCTGGTTTTTAGTCCTAGTAACTTTAGTACTTAAATCATCATATTATGTTTCCCAAGTATCATCCAGACGCTTGCAGTGAGCGACGTAATGGCGAATATTTGGTAAATACTCAATCACTGACAATAGTGTAAATAATTTTCTTTGTAATGTCATAGTGTCTGGAATGTCATTTAAATCCTCCTTAACTAAAGGGGTTTATTGGACCATATTTGTCGTATGCTAGGTACTCTTTAGGTAGTTTTTTTTCGGAATATTGATTTATTAATAGTTCATTATACTCTATTTAATTTGAGGTGGCGCGGCCAGAGAGCACTACCTGGCGGCCGGACCACATAAATTGTTGATTAAAAAGATATCTCTTGAGGTACTAAATATATATATATATTCCGATGAAAGTAGGCTTTAGGTAGGTATTATTTCGAACTATAGCATCTGAGTACTAAACTGTGGTCCGGCCACAGAGGAACACACAAAACATGCTTGGTCATGTCATCATGGGATCACGAGTAGTGATCCCAAGAGTGATGATCCAATTCAACGAGTGACAGCTCACCGAGAGGATGTACATCAGTTCAAGATTATGGAGTAATGGCGTCCAGGCTTGAGGAAGTTTTCGAGAGGTTCTGGAAGGTGGAGGACCCACCAACACAGCCAGCTGTTCATCCAAAACACATGGAATGTAAAAGGCTGTATACTTCTTCTGTCAGTAGAATGCCTGATGGCAAATACATGAAGACATCAGGTTGTCTTTACTACTGACATTAAGATGATGTTTAGAATAAAGTGGATCCACCCTGAGGACAGGAAGTATCAACTCATACTGTGGAGAAGAACTCCTTCAGAACCTATTAAGGTATATGAATTAAATACTAATACTTATGGACTAAGGTCAAGCCCATATATTTCAATTAGAACACTATTGCAATTGGCTGATGATTGGGAATCCGATCACCCAAATTCTCATGCAGCAGAGACTATCAGAAGTCAGATCTTTGTTGATGATAGTTTAACTGGAGCAGATACAGTATCAGAAGCCAATTAATTAAAGGAAGAGCTCAAGCAATTGATGAAGAGTGCAGGCTATGAGCTTCGAAAATGGATATCCAACAATGACAAGGTATTGGAAGATTTGTCAGACGATCATTATGAACAACCACGTCAATTTGATTCTCAGGATAGGAGTTTTATCAAGGTATTAGGAATTCAATGGGATCCGGTTTCAGATTCGTTTTCTTATCAACTTAATATACCTACTGGACAAGCTACTACTAAAAGAAGTATACTCAGTACCATAGCTAGGTTATATGATCCATGTGGATACTGTACTCCTATCATATTAAGATTTAAATTACTTCTCAAATCATTATTCATGGATGGACTTAACTGGGATTAACCAATCAGTGATTCAATTCTTGAATATTGGAACGATATTGGAAAGATAAAGATAACGATGATGGAAAGATAATGGAGATCATTGATAACAATGATCTCCATTATCTTTCATATTTACAATTACAAAGATGTGTTTCATTACCAGAGGTCGTGTCATACTCACTTCATGGATTTGAAGATGCTTCTGAACTAGGATATGCAGCGTGTGTTTATCTTCGAAGTTTGGATTCATCAGGAAGGGTTATGGTGGAACTGGTAATGGCTAAATCAAGGGTTGCACCTAAGAAAACTACTCAAACTATACCCAAACTTGAGTTAAGTGCAGCTCATTTAGTTTTTAAGCTATTAAATCATGTAGCTGAGGCATACGAAAATGCAATTCATATTGACAGCATAAAGGCATCGTCACACAGTTCAATTGTGTTAGCATGGCTAAATACGAAACCTCATATGCTCCAGACCTTTGAATGCAATAGAGTCCAGGAAATTCAAGGCTCTCAAAGGAATATGGTATGGAGGCATATCAATTCTGAATTCAACCCGGTTGATTGTGCATCACGGGGTATGTCAGCCCAAGATTTGTTGCATTATGATAATTGGTGGTCACCCAAGTGGCTTCTTCAACGAAAAAAGGACTGGCCTAAGTCAACTATCATCATGCCAGACAATTTACCCGTGTAGTCAGTGATTATTATCAAGAGTCAGTAAGTTCAGTAAACTTATCAATGTCACAGCATTTGTACTTAGGTTTATTAGAAATCTCAGGCTACCTAAGTCACAAAGAAATCTTAGGAAGATTTTATCTATTGAAGAAATCAGAGAAGCCAGGAAATACTGGATTATGGAAATACAGTCACAGTCATTCAGTGCAGAAATTGCATTGCTGAAGAAAGGAAAACCAGTATACAAGTCGTTGCAGAAATTAAGTATATTAACAGATCAAGATGGATTAAACAGAGTAGGTGGACGATTGAGAAGGTCAGAATTGCCATATGGGGCACGTCATCCGTACTTACTACCTAAGGATCATAGATTTGGTCTACTTTTAATAGAATTTTATCATCGGTCATATTGTCATGCAGCAACCAATGCATTTATTGCTATTCTTAGAAGAGAATATTGGATTACATCAGTCAAGCGTCAGGTTTCTAGGATCATAAGAAAATGTTTAGTATGTTTCAGATTCAATCCATCAATTCAACCACCATTCATGGCAGATTTACCTGCTGATAGAGTCACAGCAGCTCGTCCATTCTCCGGCGTGGCTACAGATTTTGCAGGACCTTTTTTGATTAAAAGCAGTCTACTCAGGAATGCAAAGTCAGTAAAGGCTTTTTTATGTGTCTTTGTATGCTTAGCAAAAAAGGCTGTTCATTTAATAATAATAATAATAATAAGCCCCCTAAAATCCTACCTTACGTCCAAGCTGAACACCTAGCTACGTGGGGGGCGGACACGCGTACTGTGCAACTGTACAAAAAACTTACGCGGCTAACAAGGAAAGGTAACCCTTTATGGAGATGAGCAATAAAAGATATAATTTACGGTCGCTTCCCGGGGAGCGCCGGGGCGCATCTGGAGCCGATGCTAGGTGCCACAGCATGCGAACCATCGGCGGTGAGGAGTTGAGCAAGCGGGCTCCTACCAACAAAATTGTTACAGCTGGTCGTAGTGAGCTGAACAGGCGGGCTCACTACGTAGAAGCCACAGCCGATTCCACGGGCGATGATACCATTTCATTATTCTCATCCATCCCTTCGACTCGCCCCTCCTACATGACAAGAAGAACAGCCAGCTTGTCCACCACCAGCACGCTTGATAGTGTTGCGCAAGATGTCAACCTTGACTCTGAGCTTGCACCCACTACAAGCGCTCCAAGTACGCGCAGACGATGGACACCTGAAATGAATACGTTCATACTGCGCACTTATCTTCAATTAACTTCACTAGATACAGACAGAAGAACTTATCTCGAACCGCTCCACTTAAAATTCACAGAAAATTTCCCAAACATGCAGGTTAGTCGACAGAGAATAGGAGACCAGCGTAGAGCTATAATAAATAACAAATTACTACCACAAAAAACAATAGATGAGATACGAAACGAAGAAAAAGAAGAGTTAGATCAACTACATTTTACCCTGCAGTCACAAAACTCTGGCAAGCTTAGACAACAAATACTTGCACCTACACAATCTACACAAATACTTGCACCTACACAATCTACACAAATACTTGCACCTACACAGTCTACACAAATACAACCTACAACACTAGAGACACATAGCACACAAAATAGAACACAGTCCCGAATGAGATGGACCAGTGAACACAACGAAGCTATAATGCGGTCATATTACAGAGTTACAGCTCTGGGCACTAACGAAACTACGTATCGAAAACCTATGTACGAAGATTTCATTAACCAATTCCCTTCACTTGCTCACTTAAGTGAACAACTAATAGCTGACCAGAGGAGAGCAATAATAAACAATAATTACTTAAGCGATGAGAAATTAAATTCATTAAAATTAGAGGTATCCGAAGAATTAGGTACAGATAACACACGCAATTACAATAGTGAAACGATAGCAGTTATTACTAATATCAACAATACCAATATCCAGTTAACAGATAATATTGACATAAACTATATAGAAGAACCTACCCGTAATATACAAACAACGGATAACACTGAATTAAATAGTACATATATTCTACCTAACCCACAAGTTAATTTAGAAAGGGACCCAAAAATAGACGATTCTTTCCAACAAGCATTCCAATTTTATAAAGATACTAGCCCAACAAATAGAGTTTATATTCCAAAACAAAAACCATCTAAAAACCTTGCAAGAATAATTAGCTACCTAAACAAAATCATTCTCCCTGAAAATATTAACAACAACACAGACTTTCACACATTCCAGACCGTTATATATTGTGCGGCATGGACCGTTGCTAAGGTCAACGGAGCCAAAATAACACTCGAACCAAGAGAAATAACCCGAGGTACAAAAAAAGAATATAAACCAAAATGGCGAAGACGTCTTGAACAAAAAGTAAATGATTTACGATCAAAAATAGGTAGAATGACCCAATTTATCAACGGCAATAGAAGTAGAAAATTAAAGAAACATGTAAATAAGATCATAAAACTATATAGAATTCATACTGTACACGAAGAACCAAACACACAAGCGGTACATACACTAGATACACTTAAACAAAAACTATCAGTTGTAACAGGGAGACTTGAAAGATATAAAGCATGCACTTTAAGAAAACAACAAAATACCCAATTCACGCAAAACGAAAAACTTTTTTATCGCAATATCAGGCAGACAACAACAAATGTTCAGAATAATAACCCAAACGATGATGAGCCTAACACCCCTAACCCAGAGACATTACAACACTTCTGGGCAGGAATATGGGAACAACCTATTCATCATAACGCCCAAGCAGATTAGATACACGCAGAACTATCCAGCAATACATATATTCAGACAATGGCATTTGAACACATCTCCCCACAAATATTTCATAAAGTTCTATCTCGCCTACATAATTGGAAAGCACCTGGGTCAGACCACATCCATAGTTACTGGTACAAAAAATTCACAGCAGTTCATTGTTATCTATATAATTTTATAAACAGCTTCATCCAAGATCCCAAAATTATACCTGCTTACATAACGTTAGGCACAACTTACATGATACCGAAAGATCGCAATGACCTTTGTAATCCAGCTAAATATAGGCCTATTACATGCTTACAGACCTTGTATAAGATCATCACATCCTGCATATCCGAAATGATATTCACATTGACGCCAATAACATCTTAGCCGAACAGCAAAAAGGATGCAGAAAATATAGTCAAGGCTGCAAAGAGCAATTTATCATAGATTCCGTTATCCTTAAAAAAGTTCAGAAATACAAAACTGATTTATTCACAATGTATATTGATTACAAGAAAGCATATGATTCTGTTCCCCATTCATGGCTATTGCAGGTGTTAGAAATTTATAAGATACACCCAACAATAGTTTCATTTTTGAAGACCTTGATGACAACTTGGTGTACAGTATTAAGACTCACTACCCCAACTGAAACCATAAATACTAGCCCAATTAAAATACAGAAAGGAATCTTCCAGGGAGATGCACTCAGCCCACTGTGGTTCTGCCTGGCTCTAAACCCCCTATCTAAAATATTAAACGCTACCTCATTAGGAATCCCTTTAAATTATACAGCTACCAACCGACAGACTGATCCACAGAAAGACGTTTTAAATCATTTACTGTATATGGATGATATTAAGCTATATGCAGAAACCGAGAGTCAACTTTACGACCTAGCTAATCTAACAGAAACATTCACAAAGGACATTAAAATGGAGTTCGGCATAGATAAATGCAAAATAAATTCAGTTAGAGCAGGACAGAACTACCAACACGAATATACCTTAGGAATAGGGGAAATAATAGAGCCATTGGATGAACTAGATACTTATAAATACTTAGGTTACAATCAATCCCGTCAAATACACTACAAAGATATAAAACAAAAACTTAAACAACAATTTCAACACCGACTTAATACAATACTAAAAACACAGCTCCATTCACGAAACACTATAAAAGCAATCAACACCTTTGCTATACCTATGCTCACCTATTCATTCGGGATAATAAACTGGACCAAAACTGACCTAAAAAACTTACAACGAAAAATCAACACGACAATGACAAAATTTCGCAAACATCACCCAAGATCTTGCATTCAAAGGTTAACGTTACCGAGAAAAGAAGGAGGCAGAGGACTTATAGATATCCTAAACTTACACAACAGACAGATCACAGCTCTTAGGCAATACTTCTTTGCCAAAAGTGAATCTTCCCTATTCCACAAACTAATAGCACACAACGACCAACACTTTACACCTCTTAATTTAAAAGACACTACAGAACAAAAAAACGAAAATGTCATTGATGACAAAACCAAATGTCAAGAGTGGACCCAGAAGTCTCTACACGGGAGACATCGCCAAGATTTATGCCAATTAAATGTCGACAAAGAAGCGTCGAACGCATGGTTAAATCGAGGCGAACTATTCCCGGAGACTGAAGGGTTTATGCTTGCAATACAGGACCAAGTTATAGAGATCAAAAACTACAGAAAATATATTATTAAGTATTTAACAACAGATACTTGTAGAAAATGCAATAGCTCTCCAGAGACAATCCAACATATTACCGGCGCCTGCAAATCAATAGCCCAGACAGATTATAAACACCGACACGATCAAGTAGCCAACGTCATACACCAGAAACTAGCTCATCAATACAAACTTGTAGACACTGTAATACCATATTATAAATACAACCCTTAAACGGTATTAGAGAACCCTACAACAAAACTATACTTCGACCGCGCCATACTCACCGACCGCACAATTCACTTTAATAGACCTGACATCACATTAATTAATAAAATAAACAAAACTGGGTTCCTAATAGACATTGCCGTGCCAAATACACATAACTTACAGACTACAATAGCCGAAAAATTATCCAAATACACCGAACTAAAAGATGAAATAACCCGACTTTGGCATCTTCAAAAAGTCACAATAGTCCCCATAGTGCTATCTACAACAAGAGTAATACCCAAACAGCTTCATCAGTCCCTTAGTTCCCTCAACCTGCCACCTAACACCTACCACCTGCTGCAGAAGGCAGTGATTCTTAACACTTTAGGTTAGTTAGAAAATTTCTTCAGTGTGAGGTGGACAACTTGCACCAATACTTCCGCTCAAATATAGTCTCAACTACCATACAGTTTACTTCGGAAAACCAAGCAGCATCTAACATTACTTCCACACTTAACCCCACTGATGGACACTTGGCTTAGGCCCGTGCCACCAGTTCTACCCGGCTAGGCCGTGGATAACAAACGCAGAAACAAAAATAATAATAATAATAATTCTTTATTGACACAAATATTTTTCCACAAAAGTAGTGAGGCCCTGACCCCTGCGCTAGGTATAGTACCTGTGTTACAGGAGCCAGTGTGTGGTGTTATTTAAAGGCGGTTTCATCATTATCAGTGGAAGCCTTTATCGCTACATTTACCAGATTTGTTAGCCGTAGAGGGCTACCCTCACTCATTAGATCAGATAGGGGTACAAACTATATTGGTGCTAATAATTATCTCAAGGAGGTAAATCAGTTTTTAATTGATAACCAATTATTACTTCAGGAGGAATTAAGGAACCAGAACATCAAATGGGAATTCAATCGCCAGCTTCACCTCATATGGGGGGATTATTTGAAGCTGCTGTCAAAAGTGCAAAAAATCTATTGAAAAGAGAGGTAACCGATACTATTTTAACATTTGAGGAACTCACTACAGTATTATCAAAGGTAGAGGCCATTCTCAATTCACGCCCACTTTACCAATGTCAGATAATCCTTGTGATCTTGAAGTATTAACTCCAGGTCATTTTCTAATAGGTCAACCACTTGTGGCATTACCAGAGGTATATTGAAAGGACACTAAGATGTCACGCTTATCACGGTTTCAGGTTATTCAAAAAATGTATCAAACCATATGGACTCGCTGGCACTTAAGAGTATTTTGTTGTGTTGTTTTTATTACGTTTCGGAGTTATGTCGCAAAAAGCGAAGCTCGTTTTTGTCTCAGAATTGTTAACTTATAATATGTGATAATGAAGGGGAATGTGTATCCAATGAAATGAAAGAGTTCTGTGCGCGGATAGGTATTAGCTACCACTTAACAGTGCAACATGCTCCGGCTTTGAATGGAATTGCCTAACGTATGATAAAAACAATCACAGAACGGAGTCGTACAATGGTACAAAGGTCTAAATTAGATCAATCGTTCTGGGGTGAGGCTGTGTTACTTATTTAATAAATATTAGTCTCACGACAGCACTGGGGTTGGATAACACACCTTATGAGTTATGGCATAATACTAAGCCACAACTGAAGTATTTAAAAGTTTTTGGTTCTACTGTTTATTTTGTTAATAAAAGTAGTACATGGAAATTTGACAATAATTCGTCAAAGGGAATTTTCGTTGATTATGAACCAAATGGTTATAAGGTGTTGGTTGTGGTAGAGGAAACAGTTTGTTGGAGTCAGAGATTTGGTAATGGATGAGATTAAGTTCCATTAAATTGACCAGTGAACCTGAGCCTGAACGGATTATAGCTAGACGTAGCAATAACTCTGTTGACAACTCTGACTTTGTACACCCGTTTGAAAAGAGGTGTGAATCTGATAAATCATTCAGATTGTATAAGTGAACAAACGGAAACAGTTTGTTGGATTGGAGTCAGAGATGTGGTAATGGTGAGATTAATTTCCATTAAATTGGCCAGTGAAATCTGAGCCTGAACGGATTATGGCTAGAAATAGTAATAACTCTGTTGACAACACTGACTTTGTACCCCCGTTTGAAAAGAGGTGTGAATCTAATAAATCATTCAGATTGTATGATTAAACAAACGGAAACAGTTTGTTGGATTGGAGTCAGAGATTAAGTTCCATTAAATTGGCCAGTGAACCTGAGCCCGAACGGATTATGGCTAGAAATAGTAATAACTCTGTTGACAACTCTGACTTTGTACACCCGTTTGAAAAGTGGTGTGGATCTGATAAATCATTCAGATTGTTTATGTAAGCAAACGGAAATAATACCTGCTAATTAATCTGTATATGATACAGGGGAGCGCTTGAACTGGTCTTCATATCACAATGGTAACGAGTTAACTTTATCTCGAGACAATGAAACATCCCATAATTTGAGACGAAGTAGTAGGATCCAAAACATGCTTACAGTTTCTTATAATGAGAATTATGGTGAGGACAGTATTTATAATACTGCTCGTTGTGTGCTGAATCTTTAATACTTATTTCAAATTTTTGAATCATATACAGAAATTAAATCCAGGGATATAAGCATCTAAGGGAAAATGCTATCAAAGAGGAAATTAATTCCTTTATTGACAAAAATACCTGGATTGTAGTACCAAAGCCAGAGAATAGAAATATTATCGATTGTAAGTGGTTATTAATGCAAATTAAATAAGTCATTATATGGATTAAAACAGTCTGCACGATGTTGGTTCCAAATGTTTCATATAAAAGGGGTTTTCAATACTCATCATTGGACCGGTGCATTTACTTATAATGCTGGTCATGAATGAATGAATGAATTAAATGCACCGACCCCAGCGTGGTTTAACCAGACTCGATAAATCGAATGAACCCCAAGATTTGCACTAGCCCATGAAGCCTCATGTTTCATGGGACTTCAAAGGCTATTGCATATCAAGGAGTAGACCGAGGGGCACGGGTTAATGGTAGGGAAGACGTGCCCTTAGGATAAGGAAGGATTTACGAGCCGTACCGGATATGCATCCTAGAGTAAGCAATGGAATAGTGGAGAGACGGGTTATTTTTATCTAAGGATGGGCATCTTTTTACGACGGCGCCGTTGGTTCAGGTGCATGTCCAGCTTCATCGGTGCATCTGCTCTGTGCTGTTTCCAAGGTCTTTGTCTGAGGTTCTTGCCGCTGATTCAGGTTTCTTGTAAATCTCGCTAACAGTCTTCTTAAGCTTATCTCGGTCTTCAGTCGTGTCCATCCAAAAAAGATTTCCTTGTCGAAGTAAGTCATGTCCTGTTCGAAGTTGGCATAACATGCGTAAATAAGTCGTCCGGCTTTCTTGGATTTGGTCTTGTTCTGCATGCTACAGGTGTGGTTTGCGGCGCCTGTGCGAGTTGGCACATTCTTGCTGCTTTTGGTTGACAAAAAAATAAATAAAAAAGTGTTTTACTTTATGTGGACGATCTTGTGGTTATAAATACTATGAATAGTTTCAAAACATACATAATGAACACTTTTAAGATACGTAGACTTAAAAGAGATAAAGTGTTTTCTGGGAATCAAAATAACATACACACATAGTAATAATACATATATTGAGTGATTTATTGTGTGTATATATTTAAGGGTATGAGGAACAGGGTGTACAGTTCACTCATCCACCGTAGAAAAGGGAGGATCCTCCGACCAGACGTGTGTCGTGTCTGGCGGGCAACTGCCCAAAGGTTGAAGTCAGGAGCTTGCATATATGTCCATCGCGCGGTAAACTCTAATTGCGCGATGCAGGATTTGTGTGACGTCAGGATGTTGTGTGACGTTGGGTCTTTGATGCGTAGTTCGCATGTGGCGATGGAGATGCCGCCACAGTACTATCGCATTTCTGAAATCATTACTGGATATGAAATTAAACACACACAACTATTATTTTTATAACTTGCAGTGCCACAGCTGGGCAAAGATCACCGTAACACACACCATTCTAGACATGGCCATGGCCTGTCCGAGAGCACGTCGGTTGGCGCGGCACGCACGCATTAATGACATCACCCGTCGGACTCTTGTCACCGCCGGGGTGCCAGCTGTTTTAGAACCCAATGGCTTGGCACGCGACGATGGGAAGAGGCCAGACGGCATAATGCCTTGGAAGTTGGATAGGCCTTTGGTGTGGGATGCAACCTGTGTCGACACCCTTGCGCCATCCCATCTTCCTAGCACGGTGGGCTGTGCCGGGGTGGCTGCTGCAGGTGCAGAAACCTTATTGCTAGCTATATTTTTGAGCCCGTTGGAGTTTAAATACGAGGGCCATGGGGTCCGAGTGCTCATGGAGTATTTCGAGACATCGCCAAGCGGTTGGTCGACAGAATTCAGAGGGTCGATGTTAATGGCAAGAGATCTGCAGGATCACCATGGCCGTTCCGCAGGGTTCAATTCTAGGCCCTTTCTTATTTCTAATTTATATAAATGACTTACCTTACCACATAAGGGATGGTCACAAGATCGTATTATTCGCGGATGATACTTTTCTCATTTTTAAAATCAAACGCCAGTTGGTCAATTTTGAACAAGTCAACGATGCACTCTCTGAAGATGTGCATTGGTTTAATGTAAATAATCTTCTCCTGACCGAAAAAAAGACTAACTCATCAAGTTTTCAACGCCAAATGTCAGGCAGCTAACTACCAATGTTCAATTTAATGGAATAGAGTTGGACCCCGTTGAGTCAACAGTTTTTCTTGGAATAACTATTGACGGTAAATTACAATGGGACCCACACATAGAAAAATTGTCAGGAAGGCTTAGTTCCACCACCTATGCTGTAAAAAAAAATAGACAGATAACTGACGTAGATACAGCCAGCATTGTTTATTTTAATTATTTTCATAGTCTTATGTCGTATGGGATTCTTCTCTGGGGAACCTGTGCGGACATTAATACTATCTTTGTTCTACAGAAAAGGGCTGTTCGAGCCATTTACAACCTCGGTCCAAGAGATTCCCTTCGAGAGAAATTCAGAGAAATAAATATTCTGACTGTAGCCTCACAAATATTTTTGAAAACCTATTGTATGTACACAAAAATACATCAAATTTTAAGAAAATGTCCGATATTCATAGGTTAAATACCAGGAATAAACACAACCTTGCTGTACATCGCACACGTCTCCACAGAGTAGGCAACTCGTTCATGGGTCAATGTATACGCTTTTACAACAAACTTCCCATTGACATTCGAAACTTATCCATTAAACGATTTAAAAGCTGTATTAAAACCAAACTTTGTAAAAAAGGGTACTATAAAATTTCTGATTATTTAGAAGATAAAAAAGCATGGGATTGAGCTGCTCGCTCTGCTAAGCCTTGTGAAAACCATAAAACTTGACATTTTAATTATTCATCACAATAAACCAGTTTTATATACATATTATATAGACATTGTTGAAAATTATATTCAAAATTTCACGATTACTTTGTAAAGTATTATATTATTTAAATTATTGTGAATGTAAGGACTATGTGTTTATTTTAATTTTTTCTTTTTCATTTATTTTTTCTTTCTCAGTTAGTTTTAGTGATGGTGTGGCAGTTTGAGTAGTTGATGCGGCCTACCCAAATATCCATTCTTTGGTATTGTTCGTCGAGTTGAGCTCCTTCAGTTTTGAGTAGATAAAATCAAACTGGTTGCTAATTTAAGTTGTATGAATTATTATTTTTATTATATGACATTGATTTTACATTCTGTGATTACTTCCTCACACACTGACTTATTGATTGTAAAATTTTAAGAAAATCGTCTACTTTTACAATGTTTGTAAATATGTGAGAACCATGCATCTATCACATAAGTAATTAATTTATCTTTCGTTGCTTCATTTTTATTAATATTCTTCTTTTTACCTATTGTGGTAACGTATTATTATTTTTTGGTTGCATCGTCTTCACGTATAATTATGTAACTAATGTACGTACATATACAAAATATTGTAACACTTTTTAAAAGAGTAACGGTGGAGTTTCTTGCCCATTCTTCTCCATACGAAAACTACCTTTTGGAAGGGGCGACTAGAATCAATTCAATTTTTTTGTAAACTTTGACGTTCAAAAGTGCCTTACAAGGACCTATTTGAAATAAAAGATTTGACTTTGACTTTGACTTTGAGTTGAGCTCCACGATTACTGACAAATGCTTGCACTAACTGGACAGGTCCACTCAAATCTGTGTGGTTCTTTCCTCAAAAGACTATTTCAGACACTAATCTACATGGTCCTCATAATTATGACTTGACCAAGATTATGTCTGGACTTTAAAAGAGACTACGACCTCTGAGTTTGTTTCGGCCTTTCTTCTCAGAGTAGTCAGATAGGACACATCGACCTCATCTAGCTTATTTTTAATATTTTTTTATATGACGTGTAAAAGTGATTCCGATATCTTATTTACAGAATAAACAATTTCATTTCATTTTA